>JAYJMM010000008.1:0-31244 GCA_037349105.1 Limnomonas spitsbergensis | reverse complement strand
TGCCGATGCCGATGCCGATGCCGATGCCGATGCCGATGCCGATGCCGATGCCGATGCCGATGCCGATGCCGATGCCGATGCCGATGCCGATGCCGATGCCGATGCCGATGCCGATGCCGATGCCGATGCCGATGCCGATGCCGATGCCGATGCCGATGCCGATGCCGATGCCGATGCCGATGCCGATGCCGATGCCGATGCCGATGCCGATGCCGATGCCGATGCCGATGCCGATGCCGATGCCGATGCCGATGCCGATGCCGATGCCGATGCCGATGCCGATGCCGATGCCGATGCCGATGCCGATGCCGATGCCGATGCCGATGCCGATGCCGATGCCGATGCCGATGCCGATGCCGATGCCGATGCCGATGCCGATGCCGATGCCGATGCCGATGCCGATGCCGATGCCGATGCCGATGCCGATGCCGATGCCGATGCCGATGCCGATGCCGATGCCGATGCCGATGCCGATGCCGATGCCGATGCCGATGCCGATGCCGATGCCGATGCCGATGCCGATGCCGATGCCGATGCCGATGCCGATGCCGATGCCGATGCCGATGCCGATGCCGATGCCGATGCCGATGCCGATGCCGATGCCGATGCCGATGCCGATGCCGATGCCGATGCCGATGCCGATGCCGATGCCGATGCCGATGCCGATGCCGATGCCGATGCCGATGCCGATGCCGATGCCGATGCCGATGCCGATGCCGATGCCGATGCCGATGCCGATGCCGATGCCGATGCCGATGCCGATGCCGATGCCGATGCCGATGCCGATGCCGATGCCGATGCCGATGCCGATGCCGATGCCGATGCCGATGCCGATGCCGATGCCGATGCCGATGCCGATGCCGATGCCGATGCCGATGCCGATGCCGATGCCGATGCCGATGCCGATGCCGATGCCGATGCCGATGCCGATGCCGATGCCGATGCCGATGCCGATGCCGATGCCGATGCCGATGCCGATGCCGATGCCGATGCCGATGCCGATGCCGATGCCGATGCCGATGCCGATGCCGATGCCGATGCCGATGCCGATGCCGATGCCGATGCCGATGCCGATGCCGATGCCGATGCCGATGCCGATGCCGATGCCGATGCCGATGCCGATGCCGATGCCGATGCCGATGCCGATGCCGATGCCGATGCCGATGCCGATGCCGATGCCGATGCCGATGCCGATGCCGATGCCGATGCCGATGCCGATGCCGATGCCGATGCCGATGCCGATGCCGATGCCGATGCCGATGCCGATGCCGATGCCGATGCCGATGCCGATGCCGATGCCGATGCCGATGCCGATGCCGATGCCGATGCCGATGCCGATGCCGATGCCGATGCCGATGCCGATGCCGATGCCGATGCCGATGCCGATGCCGATGCCGATGCCGATGCCGATGCCGATGCCGATGCCGATGCCGATGCCGATGCCGATGCCGATGCCGATGCCGATGCCGATGCCGATGCCGATGCCGATGCCGATGCCGATGCCGATGCCGATGCCGATGCCGATGCCGATGCCGATGCCGATGCCGATGCCGATGCCGATGCCGATGCCGATGCCGATGCCGATGCCGATGCCGATGCCGATGCCGATGCCGATGCCGATGCCGATGCCGATGCCGATGCCGATGCCGATGCCGATGCCGATGCCGATGCCGATGCCGATGCCGATGCCGATGCCGATGCCGATGCCGATGCCGATGCCGATGCCGATGCCGATGCCGATGCCGATGCCGATGCCGATGCCGATGCCGATGCCGATGCCGATGCCGATGCCGATGCCGATGCCGATGCCGATGCCGATGCCGATGCCGATGCCGATGCCGATGCCGATGCCGATGCCGATGCCGATGCCGATGCCGATGCCGATGCCGATGCCGATGCCGATGCCGATGCCGATGCCGATGCCGATGCCGATGCCGATGCCGATGCCGATGCCGATGCCGATGCCGATGCCGATGCCGATGCCGATGCCGATGCCGATGCCGATGCCGATGCCGATGCCGATGCCGATGCCGATGCCGATGCCGATGCCGATGCCGATGCCGATGCCGATGCCGATGCCGATGCCGATGCCGATGCCGATGCCGATGCCGATGCCGATGCCGATGCCGATGCCGATGCCGATGCCGATGCCGATGCCGATGCCGATGCCGATGCCGATGCCGATGCCGATGCCGATGCCGATGCCGATGCCGATGCCGATGCCGATGCCGATGCCGATGCCGATGCCGATGCCGATGCCGATGCCGATGCCGATGCCGATGCCGATGCCGATGCCGATGCCGATGCCGATGCCGATGCCGATGCCGATGCCGATGCCGATGCCGATGCCGATGCCGATGCCGATGCCGATGCCGATGCCGATGCCGATGCCGATGCCGATGCCGATGCCGATGCCGATGCCGATGCCGATGCCGATGCCGATGCCGATGCCGATGCCGATGCCGATGCCGATGCCGATGCCGATGCCGATGCCGATGCCGATGCCGATGCCGATGCCGATGCCGATGCCGATGCCGATGCCGATGCCGATGCCGATGCCGATGCCGATGCCGATGCCGATGCCGATGCCGATGCCGATGCCGATGCCGATGCCGATGCCGATGCCGATGCCGATGCCGATGCCGATGCCGATGCCGATGCCGATGCCGATGCCGATGCCGATGCCGATGCCGATGCCGATGCCGATGCCGATGCCGATGCCGATGCCGATGCCGATGCCGATGCCGATGCCGATGCCGATGCCGATGCCGATGCCGATGCCGATGCCGATGCCGATGCCGATGCCGATGCCGATGCCGATGCCGATGCCGATGCCGATGCCGATGCCGATGCCGATGCCGATGCCGATGCCGATGCCGATGCCGATGCCGATGCCGATGCCGATGCCGATGCCGATGCCGATGCCGATGCCGATGCCGATGCCGATGCCGATGCCGATGCCGATGCCGATGCCGATGCCGATGCCGATGCCGATGCCGATGCCGATGCCGATGCCGATGCCGATGCCGATGCCGATGCCGATGCCGATGCCGATGCCGATGCCGATGCCGATGCCGATGCCGATGCCGATGCCGATGCCGATGCCGATGCCGATGCCGATGCCGATGCCGATGCCGATGCCGATGCCGATGCCGATGCCGATGCCGATGCCGATGCCGATGCCGATGCCGATGCCGATGCCGATGCCGATGCCGATGCCGATGCCGATGCCGATGCCGATGCCGATGCCGATGCCGATGCCGATGCCGATGCCGATGCCGATGCCGATGCCGATGCCGATGCCGATGCCGATGCCGATGCCGATGCCGATGCCGATGCCGATGCCGATGCCGATGCCGATGCCGATGCCGATGCCGATGCCGATGCCGATGCCGATGCCGATGCCGATGCCGATGCCGATGCCGATGCCGATGCCGATGCCGATGCCGATGCCGATGCCGATGCCGATGCCGATGCCGATGCCGATGCCGATGCCGATGCCGATGCCGATGCCGATGCCGATGCCGATGCCGATGCCGATGCCGATGCCGATGCCGATGCCGATGCCGATGCCGATGCCGATGCCGATGCCGATGCCGATGCCGATGCCGATGCCGATGCCGATGCCGATGCCGATGCCGATGCCGATGCCGATGCCGATGCCGATGCCGATGCCGATGCCGATGCCGATGCCGATGCCGATGCCGATGCCGATGCCGATGCCGATGCCGATGCCGATGCCGATGCCGATGCCGATGCCGATGCCGATGCCGATGCCGATGCCGATGCCGATGCCGATGCCGATGCCGATGCCGATGCCGATGCCGATGCCGATGCCGATGCCGATGCCGATGCCGATGCCGATGCCGATGCCGATGCCGATGCCGATGCCGATGCCGATGCCGATGCCGATGCCGATGCCGATGCCGATGCCGATGCCGATGCCGATGCCGATGCCGATGCCGATGCCGATGCCGATGCCGATGCCGATGCCGATGCCGATGCCGATGCCGATGCCGATGCCGATGCCGATGCCGATGCCGATGCCGATGCCGATGCCGATGCCGATGCCGATGCCGATGCCGATGCCGATGCCGATGCCGATGCCGATGCCGATGCCGATGCCGATGCCGATGCCGATGCCGATGCCGATGCCGATGCCGATGCCGATGCCGATGCCGATGCCGATGCCGATGCCGATGCCGATGCCGATGCCGATGCCGATGCCGATGCCGATGCCGATGCCGATGCCGATGCCGATGCCGATGCCGATGCCGATGCCGATGCCGATGCCGATGCCGATGCCGATGCCGATGCCGATGCCGATGCCGATGCCGATGCCGATGCCGATGCCGATGCCGATGCCGATGCCGATGCCGATGCCGATGCCGATGCCGATGCCGATGCCGATGCCGATGCCGATGCCGATGCCGATGCCGATGCCGATGCCGATGCCGATGCCGATGCCGATGCCGATGCCGATGCCGATGCCGATGCCGATGCCGATGCCGATGCCGATGCCGATGCCGATGCCGATGCCGATGCCGATGCCGATGCCGATGCCGATGCCGATGCCGATGCCGATGCCGATGCCGATGCCGATGCCGATGCCGATGCCGATGCCGATGCCGATGCCGATGCCGATGCCGATGCCGATGCCGATGCCGATGCCGATGCCGATGCCGATGCCGATGCCGATGCCGATGCCGATGCCGATGCCGATGCCGATGCCGATGCCGATGCCGATGCCGATGCCGATGCCGATGCCGATGCCGATGCCGATGCCGATGCCGATGCCGATGCCGATGCCGATGCCGATGCCGATGCCGATGCCGATGCCGATGCCGATGCCGATGCCGATGCCGATGCCGATGCCGATGCCGATGCCGATGCCGATGCCGATGCCGATGCCGATGCCGATGCCGATGCCGATGCCGATGCCGATGCCGATGCCGATGCCGATGCCGATGCCGATGCCGATGCCGATGCCGATGCCGATGCCGATGCCGATGCCGATGCCGATGCCGATGCCGATGCCGATGCCGATGCCGATGCCGATGCCGATGCCGATGCCGATGCCGATGCCGATGCCGATGCCGATGCCGATGCCGATGCCGATGCCGATGCCGATGCCGATGCCGATGCCGATGCCGATGCCGATGCCGATGCCGATGCCGATGCCGATGCCGATGCCGATGCCGATGCCGATGCCGATGCCGATGCCGATGCCGATGCCGATGCCGATGCCGATGCCGATGCCGATGCCGATGCCGATGCCGATGCCGATGCCGATGCCGATGCCGATGCCGATGCCGATGCCGATGCCGATGCCGATGCCGATGCCGATGCCGATGCCGATGCCGATGCCGATGCCGATGCCGATGCCGATGCCGATGCCGATGCCGATGCCGATGCCGATGCCGATGCCGATGCCGATGCCGATGCCGATGCCGATGCCGATGCCGATGCCGATGCCGATGCCGATGCCGATGCCGATGCCGATGCCGATGCCGATGCCGATGCCGATGCCGATGCCGATGCCGATGCCGATGCCGATGCCGATGCCGATGCCGATGCCGATGCCGATGCCGATGCCGATGCCGATGCCGATGCCGATGCCGATGCCGATGCCGATGCGATGCCGATGCCGATGCCGATGCCGATGCCGATGCCGATGCCGATGCCGATGCCGATGCCGATGCCGATGCCGATGCCGATGCCGATGCCGATGCCGATGCCGATGCCGATGCCGATGCCGATGCCGATGCCGATGCCGATGCCGATGCCGATGCCGATGCCGATGCCGATGCCGATGCCGATGCCGATGCCGATGCCGATGCCGATGCCGATGCCGATGCCGATGCCGATGCCGATGCCGATGCCGATGCCGATGCCGATGCCGATGCCGATGCCGATGCCGATGCCGATGCCGATGCCGATGCCGATGCCGATGCCGATGCCGATGCCGATGCCGATGCCGATGCCGATGCCGATGCCGATGCCGATGCCGATGCCGATGCCGATGCCGATGCCGATGCCGATGCCGATGCCGATGCCGATGCCGATGCCGATGCCGATGCCGATGCCGATGCGATGCCGATGCCGATGCCGATGCCGATGCCGATGCCGATGCCGATGCCGATGCCGATGCCGATGCCGATGCCGATGCCGATGCCGATGCCGATGCCGATGCCGATGCCGATGCCGATGCCGATGCCGATGCCGATGCCGATGCCGATGCCGATGCCGATGCCGATGCCGATGCCGATGCCGATGCCGATGCCGATGCCGATGCCGATGCCGATGCCGATGCCGATGCCGATGCCGATGCCGATGCCGATGCCGATGCCGATGCCGATGCCGATGCCGATGCCGATGCCGATGCCGATGCCGATGCCGATGCCGATGCCGATGCCGATGCCGATGCCGATGCCGATGCCGATGCCGATGCCGATGCCGATGCCGATGCCGATGCCGATGCCGATGCCGATGCCGATGCCGATGCCGATGCCGATGCCGATGCCGATGCCGATGCCGATGCCGATGCCGATGCCGATGCCGATGCCGATGCCGATGCCGATGCCGATGCCGATGCCGATGCCGATGCCGATGCCGATGCCGATGCCGATGCCGATGCCGATGCCGATGCCGATGCCGATGCCGATGCCGATGCCGATGCCGATGCCGATGCCGATGCCGATGCCGATGCCGATGCCGATGCCGATGCCGATGCCGATGCCGATGCCGATGCCGATGCCGATGCCGATGCCGATGCCGATGCCGATGCCGATGCCGATGCCGATGCCGATGCCGATGCCGATGCCGATGCCGATGCCGATGCCGATGCCGATGCCGATGCCGATGCCGATGCCGATGCCGATGCCGATGCCGATGCCGATGCCGATGCCGATGCCGATGCCGATGCCGATGCCGATGCCGATGCCGATGCCGATGCCGATGCCGATGCCGATGCCGATGCCGATGCCGATGCCGATGCCGATGCCGATGCCGATGCCGATGCCGATGCCGATGCCGATGCCGATGCCGATGCCGATGCCGATGCCGATGCCGATGCCGATGCCGATGCCGATGCCGATGCCGATGCCGATGCCGATGCCGATGCCGATGCCGATGCCGATGCCGATGCCGATGCCGATGCCGATGCCGATGCCGATGCCGATGCCGATGCCGATGCCGATGCCGATGCCGATGCCGATGCCGATGCCGATGCCGATGCCGATGCCGATGCCGATGCCGATGCCGATGCCGATGCCGATGCCGATGCCGATGCCGATGCCGATGCCGATGCCGATGCCGATGCCGATGCCGATGCCGATGCCGATGCCGATGCCGATGCCGATGCCGATGCCGATGCCGATGCCGATGCCGATGCCGATGCCGATGCCGATGCCGATGCCGATGCCGATGCCGATGCCGATGCCGATGCCGATGCCGATGCCGATGCCGATGCCGATGCCGATGCCGATGCCGATGCCGATGCCGATGCCGATGCCGATGCCGATGCCGATGCCGATGCCGATGCCGATGCCGATGCCGATGCCGATGCCGATGCCGATGCCGATGCCGATGCCGATGCCGATGCCGATGCCGATGCCGATGCCGATGCCGATGCCGATGCCGATGCCGATGCCGATGCCGATGCCGATGCCGATGCCGATGCCGATGCCGATGCCGATGCCGATGCCGATGCCGATGCCGATGCCGATGCCGATGCCGATGCCGATGCCGATGCCGATGCCGATGCCGATGCCGATGCCGATGCCGATGCCGATGCCGATGCCGATGCCGATGCCGATGCCGATGCCGATGCCGATGCCGATGCCGATGCCGATGCCGATGCCGATGCCGATGCCGATGCCGATGCCGATGCCGATGCCGATGCCGATGCCGATGCCGATGCCGATGCCGATGCCGATGCCGATGCCGATGCCGATGCCGATGCCGATGCCGATGCCGATGCCGATGCCGATGCCGATGCCGATGCCGATGCCGATGCCGATGCCGATGCCGATGCCGATGCCGATGCCGATGCCGATGCCGATGCCGATGCCGATGCCGATGCCGATGCCGATGCCGATGCGATGCCGATGCCGATGCCGATGCCGATGCCGATGCCGATGCCGATGCCGATGCCGATGCCGATGCGATGCCGATGCCGATGCCGATGCCGATTGCCGATGCCGATGCCGATGCCGATGCCGATGCCGATGCCGATGCCGATGCCGATGCCGATGCCGATGCCGATGCCGATGCCGATGCCGATGCCGATGCGATGCCGATGCCGATGCCGATGCCGATGCCGATGCCGATGCCGATGCCGATGCCGATGCCGATGCCGATGCCGATGCCGATGCCGATGCCGATGCCGATGCCGATGCCGATGCCGATGCCGATGCCGATGCCGATGCCGATGCCGATGCCGATGCCGATGCCGATGCCGATGCCGATGCCGATGCCGATGCCGATGCCGATGCCGATGCGATGCCGATGCCGATGCCGATGCCGATGCCGATGCCGATGCCGATGCCGATGCCGATGCCGATGCCGATGCCGATGCCGATGCCGATGCCGATGCCGATGCCGATGCCGATGCCGATGCCGATGCCGATGCCGATGCCGATGCCGATGCCGATGCCGATGCCGATGCCGATGCCGATGCCGATGCCGATGCCGATGCCGATGCCGATGCCGATGCCGATGCCGATGCCGATGCCGATGCCGATGCCGATGCCGATGCCGATGCCGATGCCGATGCCGATGCCGATGCCGATGCCGATGCCGATGCCGATGCCGATGCCGATGCCGATGCCGATGCCGATGCCGATGCCGATGCCGATGCCGATGCCGATGCCGATGCCGATGCCGATGCCGATGCCGATGCCGATGCCGATGCCGATGCCGATGCCGATGCCGATGCCGATGCCGATGCCGATGCCGATGCCGATGCCGATGCCGATGCCGATGCGATGCCGATGCCGATGCCGATGCCGATGCCGATGCCGATGCCGATGCCGATGCCGATGCCGATGCCGATGCCGATGCCGATGCCGATGCCGATGCCGATGCCGATGCCGATGCCGATGCCGATGCGATGCCGATGCCGATGCCGATGCCGATGCCGATGCCGATGCCGATGCCGATGCCGATGCCGATGCCGATGCCGATGCCGATGCCGATGCCGATGCCGATGCCGATGCCGATGCCGATGCCGATGCCGATGCCGATGCCGATGCCGATGCCGATGCCGATGCCGATGCCGATGCCGATGCCGATGCCGATGCCGATGCCGATGCCGATGCCGATGCCGATGCCGATGCCGATGCCGATGCCGATGCCGATGCCGATGCCGATGCCGATGCCGATGCCGATGCCGATGCCGATGCCGATGCCGATGCCGATGCCGATGCCGATGCCGATGCGATGCGATGCCGATGCCGATGCCGATGCCGATGCCGATGCCGATGCCGATGCCGATGCCGATGCCGATGCCGATGCCGATGCCGATGCCGATGCCGATGCCGATGCCGATGCCGATGCCGATGCCGATGCCGATGCCGATGCCGATGCCGATGCCGATGCCGATGCCGATGCCGATGCCGATGCCGATGCCGATGCCGATGCCGATGCCGATGCCGATGCCGATGCCGATGCCGATGCCGATGCCGATGCCGATGCCGATGCCGATGCCGATGCCGATGCCGATGCCGATGCCGATGCCGATGCCGATGCCGATGCCGATGCCGATGCCGATGCCGATGCCGATGCCGATGCCGATGCCGATGCCGATGCCGATGCCGATGCCGATGCCGATGCCGATGCCGATGCGATGCCGATGCCGATGCCGATGCCGATGCGATGCCGATGCCGATGCCGATGCCGATGCCGATGCCGATGCCGATGCCGATGCCGATGCCGATGCCGATGCCGATGCCGATGCCGATGCCGATGCCGATGCCGATGCCGATGCCGATGCCGATGCCGATGCCGATGCCGATGCCGATGCCGATGCCGATGCCGATGCCGATGCCGATGCCGATGCCGATGCCGATGCCGATGCCGATGCCGATGCCGATGCCGATGCCGATGCCGATGCGATGCCGATGCCGATGCCGATGCCGATGCCGATGCCGATGCCGATGCCGATGCCGATGCCGATGCCGATGCCGATGCCGATGCCGATGCCGATGCCGATGCCGATGCCGATGCCGATGCCGATGCCGATGCGATGCCGATGCCGATGCCGATGCGATGCCGATGCCGATGCCGATGCCGATGCCGATGCCGATGCCGATGCCGATGCCGATGCCGATGCCGATGCCGATGCCGATGCCGATGCGATGCCGATGCCGATGCGATGCCGATGCCGATGCCGATGCCGATGCCGATGCCGATGCCGATGCCGATGCCGATGCCGATGCCGATGCCGATGCCGATGCCGATGCCGATGCCGATGCCGATGCCGATGCGATGCCGATGCCGATGCCGATGCCGATGCCGATGCCGATGCCGATGCCGATGCCGATGCCGATGCCGATGCCGATGCCGATGCCGATGCCGATGCCGATGCCGATGCCGATGCCGATGCCGATGCCGATGCCGATGCCGATGCCGATGCCGATGCCGATGCCGATGCCGATGCCGATGCCGATGCCGATGCCGATGCGATGCCGATGCCGATGCCGATGCCGATGCCGATGCCGATGCCGATGCCGATGCCGATGCCGATGCCGATGCCGATGCCGATGCCGATGCCGATGCCGATGCCGATGCCGATGCCGATGCCGATGCCGATGCCGATGCCGATGCCGATGCCGATGCCGATGCCGATGCCGATGCCGATGCCGATGCCGATGCCGATGCCGATGCCGATGCCGATGCCGATGCCGATGCCGATGCCGATGCCGATGCCGATGCCGATGCCGATGCCGATGCCGATGCCGATGCCGATGCCGATGCCGATGCCGATGCCGATGCCGATGCCGATGCCGATGCCGATGCCGATGCCGATGCCGATGCCGATGCCGATGCCGATGCCGATGCCGATGCCGATGCCGATGCCGATGCCGATGCCGATGCCGATGCCGATGCCGATGCCGATGCCGATGCCGATGCCGATGCCGATGCCGATGCCGATGCCGATGCCGATGCCGATGCCGATGCCGATGCCGATGCCGATGCCGATGCCGATGCCGATGCCGATGCCGATGCGATGCCGATGCCGATGCCGATGCCGATGCCGATGCCGATGCCGATGCCGATGCCGATGCCGATGCCGATGCCGATGCCGATGCCGATGCCGATGCCGATGCCGATGCCGATGCCGATGCCGATGCCGATGCCGATGCCGATGCCGATGCCGATGCCGATGCCGATGCCGATGCCGATGCCGATGCGATGCCGATGCCGATGCCGATGCCGATGCCGATGCCGATGCCGATGCCGATGCCGATGCCGATGCCGATGCCGATGCCGATGCCGATGCCGATGCCGATGCCGATGCCGATGCCGATGCCGATGCCGATGCCGATGCCGATGCCGATGCCGATGCCGATGCCGATGCCGATGCCGATGCCGATGCCGATGCCGATGCCGATGCCGATGCCGATGCCGATGCCGATGCCGATGCCGATGCCGATGCCGATGCCGATGCCGATGCCGATGCCGATGCCGATGCCGATGCGATGCCGATGCCGATGCCGATGCCGATGCCGATGCCGATGCCGATGCCGATGCCGATGCCGATGCCGATGCCGATGCCGATGCCGATGCCGATGCCGATGCCGATGCCGATGCCGATGCCGATGCCGATGCCGATGCCGATGCCGATGCCGATGCCGATGCCGATGCCGATGCCGATGCCGATGCCGATGCCGATGCCGATGCCGATGCCGATGCCGATGCCGATGCCGATGCCGATGCCGATGCCGATGCCGATGCCGATGCCGATGCCGATGCCGATGCCGATGCCGATGCCGATGCCGATGCCGATGCCGATGCGATGCCGATGCCGATGCCGATGCCGATGCCGATGCCGATGCCGATGCCGATGCCGATGCCGATGCCGATGCCGATGCGATGCCGATGCCGATGCCGATGCCGATGCCGATGCCGATGCCGATGCCGATGCCGATGCCGATGCCGATGCCGATGCCGATGCCGATGCCGATGCCGATGCCGATGCCGATGCCGATGCCGATGCCGATGCCGATGCCGATGCGATGCCGATGCCGATGCCGATGCCGATGCCGATGCCGATGCCGATGCCGATGCCGATGCCGATGCCGATGCCGATGCCGATGCCGATGCCGATGCCGATGCCGATGCCGATGCCGATGCCGATGCCGATGCCGATGCCGATGCCGATGCCGATGCCGATGCCGATGCCGATGCCGATGCCGATGCCGATGCCGATGCCGATGCCGATGCCGATGCCGATGCCGATGCCGATGCCGATGCCGATGCCGATGCCGATGCCGATGCCGATGCCGATGCCGATGCCGATGCCGATGCCGATGCCGATGCCGATGCCGATGCCGATGCCGATGCCGATGCCGATGCCGATGCCGATGCCGATGCCGATGCCGATGCCGATGCCGATGCCGATGCCGATGCCGATGCCGATGCCGATGCCGATGCCGATGCCGATGCCGATGCCGATGCCGATGCCGATGCCGATGCCGATGCCGATGCCGATGCCGATGCCGATGCCGATGCCGATGCCGATGCGATGCCGATGCCGATGCCGATGCCGATGCGATGCCGATGCCGATGCCGATGCCGATGCCGATGCCGATGCCGATGCCGATGCCGATGCCGATGCCGATGCCGATGCCGATGCCGATGCCGATGTTCTTTTCGCAGCCTTGATCCGCCCTTGCCCCGCCTTGACCCGCCTTTGCCCCGCCCTTGCTTCGCCCTTGTCCCGCCCTTGCTTCGCCCTTGTCCCATTCTTGCCCCACCCCAGCCCGGTCCTTTCCCTCATATGCCCCGCCTTGATCCGCCTTTCCCCACCCTTGCCCCGCGCTTGCCCTGCACTTTTCCTGCCCCTGTCCCGCATTTGCCCTGCCTTTGCCCCGCCTTCACCCCTCATTGGCGCCTCCCTTTCCCCTCCCTTGCCCCATCTCTTTGCCCCGTCTCTTTGCCCCATTTATTTGCCCCCCCCCCCCCCCCCCCCCCCCCCCCCCCCCCCCCCCCCCCCCCCCCTTCGCCTTTTCCCCACCCTTGCCCGCCTATATGCCCCGCCCTTAAGAAGCCCTTGCCCCGCCTTTGCCTTGCCTTTGCCCCGCCCTTGCATTGCCCTTGCCCCACTGCCCCGCCTTTTCGCCCCGCATTTCCGCCCCACCCTTTTACCCCCCCCCCCCCCCCCCCCCCCCCCCCCCCCCCCCCCCCCCCCCCCCCCCCCCCCCCCCCCCCCCCCCCCCCCGTTCTGCCCCGCCTTTTCACTCCGCCCTTTGCCCCGCCTTTTTGCCCGCCTTTACCCATCCTTGCCCCATCCTTGCTTCGCCCTTACCCTGCCCTGTCCCGCCTTTTTTGCCCCTCCTGCTTTCCCCTACTTTTTGTACACCCTGCCCTGCCCCGTCTTTTTGCCTGCCTTTTTGCCCCATACTGGCCCGCCCTTTCCCCTCCCTTGTCCGCCTTTGCTTCACCCTTTACCCTCCCTTGTCCGCCTTTGCTTCACCCTTTACCCGCCCTTGTTCCGCCTTTGCCCTACTCGTGCCCTGTCTTGCCCCGCCCAGTCCTTGCCTTACCTCTGCCCCTCCGTTGCCATGCCTCTTTGTCCCGCCTCGCCTTTCCTCCCGCCTTGTTGCTTCGCCTTTTTGCTTCACCCATAGCCCGCACTCGCCCCGCCTAATGTCGATGCAATCATTGCTCCAATCGAGACCAACTTCCTTGAACTTGTGCCAGCATGTTCAATAATATCATATCTAGATGGTGTCACTCAACGTTCAGCCCATCCGATGGGCTCAGGTGAAGGGCCTCCTGTCGGAGTTTCGGTGTCAGGGCCTCCCATGCATCAAATGTGATGCGCTGCAAGACTGTAAAAGCTTTACAACACATGCCCATAGTTAGTAGAGTTTTGGAGTGAGTGGTCACGGAACGTTGTGCCCATTCAGAATTTTGACAAACCCTATGGATGTGCTCGCGTTTGCATTTGTCGTCCCGACCCGGGGAACAAGCCCGAATGATGAACTGCATGTAAGAGTATGCAACTGTTTGTTGTAACTGTACTTCATATTAGGTGGCACAATTGGCGAACAACGAGTCTTGGCACCACGTCATTGGTAATGCAACAATGTGACGGTATGCCATTTCACATGCTTTTGCCTGGCAAATCAACCGGTAGCATTATGTTAGGTCAAGTCTTAGGACAAATGTCAG
This sequence comes from Limnomonas spitsbergensis, assembly GCA_037349105.1. Lineage (NCBI taxonomy): Eukaryota > Viridiplantae > Chlorophyta > Chlorophyceae > Chlamydomonadales > Limnomonas > Limnomonas spitsbergensis. The sequence goes on along the minus strand of JAYJMM010000008.1, from coordinate 16,844 downwards.
TTACGGAGTTACCTAAATCACCTGCTGGTACCAATGCTGCCACCTCACTAAAAAATGACATGTGGGCCCTGCTCAAAACGCTCGGGTTCGGAGCCACCACACTAGTTATCGACTTCAGAATGACATTTATACTTGAAAGTCAACTAATTCATATAATGGCGATATAATGGGTACCAAGAAGACGCATGTGCGTACGCCCTGACCATGGCAAAAGCGCCCCACCTTGGTTGTGGGAAATGTATGTCCCCACCTCATCATACGAGTATGGACCGCTGCCCCCATGTAACATAGCAGTCAACCAACAGCTTTTTTTATCCAGCTGTAGTCAGTGTCCACTCCACAACTCAGAATCAGCTCAGATGCCGCCTACACGCTGCCACCGCCCCCCCTGCCCTTGAATGCAACTGCTTGCCGCACGTCTCTCAACACACCTGCACCGTCATAGTAACGCTCCACCTGCAAAGCATCACCATGAGACCTCTCACATTCAGAATCATTTGCATTTCCTACGACCGCATTCCCTTGAAACTTGCTCATAATTTATCACTTGAACATTCCGAATGACCTCATCAGCCATAGAACCACATACGAGATGGGCGACTGAGGCCTTAAGAGGAACACGCATGCATGGATGTGCTGATTTGAACGGTGCCTCAAGTAAACCTCAGCTACGAGCCACTAACGGCCAACAGGCCTCGTTGTAATAAGCCCTATGGCTTTGCTCACCAGCCTTAGACTGGATAGGGTTTGGTCCCCTTGTGGGATGCCAAAGTCAAATCGGCCATCCCCCGAAGATAGTCAGGCGCACGCTAAAATACTACTGACCTGCATCGCCTGCCCCCCAGCTTGGACCCATGTCAGCCCCACGCATAGGTTGCGTGGCTTCTGCTCTGGGTGCTCTGGCGATCGGGATGCTGATCCTGCGCCCGGTGCCTCATCAGGCTCCTCATCTGATTCACCGTCGAATGCTACCATACGGAACGAAACAAGCAAACCTGGAAAACAAAGCAAACGACAGCGTGTGGGCATGACGGAAGGAATCGGGCCTTGACTGCCGAGACTCCCCTCCCAAACGTCGTAAATACTTGTGTGTGCTGCCTACAAGCTTGTGTGTACTTCCGATATGCCTGCTTGCACTTCCTCTGTGCGGTTTTGTACCTCCAACATGCTCTTGTGTACCTCCAACATGCTCTTGTGTACTTCCAACATGCTCTTGTGTACTTGTGCCTTTGTGTACTTGTACCTTTGTGCAAGCGGTATAATTAATTTCTTTAGTCAACTGTGTTCCTCCTATATACTAGTGTACATGAGTACTTCATATTTGCACGTCCCACATGTTCTTGTGCACTCCTTGAATGTTGTTTTGTACTTCGTAGGTGTTGTTGTTTACAGCATTCATCCAGGGGGTCTTTATGAACCAACGTTGGGATTTCAGGGTTTTAGGGCATTTGTAGAGCCCAAAGAGTCACATCATATCATGCTTCCACACTCCTCATATTCTGTCCAGATGAACGATGCCATACTGGCAGTGCACCAAGCCCTGCCACCTTTTGACAATACTGGCTCACTAGACCCACCCGGTTTACTACAACACAACCGCCTGTGTCATGACGCACCACCCCCATCCCTCATACGCTGTTTCATCACTACCACCACTGTGCGTTGCAACACCACCACCCTCCTACGCAGCACTCCCCCATCCCCGCACCTCCAGGGAGCCATAGGGCCCCGCCCTCTTGCCCCTCTTCGGGACCATCGCCGCCACTGCCTGGCAACTGCCAAATCTGCTTGTCTTCACTTGACGAATATACCCAGTTGACAACCTCCTTGCCTACGTACGTGATGGGGCAAAGGGCCAGCATCCCATAGTTCAGGGCCAAAAAGCAAAAAAACGTATGTTTATGTCAAGATACATGTCCCGGCACAACATGGTTAGTCATTTATCACACTGGTCACTCTTGTTCGAACCCTTTACCACACATCAACATAGAATTTTTTTGTAAACCACACTCATCACTTTTGTTGAAACCCTTTACCCTAAACCCTCTTATCCTTAACCTTAACCATATAATGTCCTGCGCTACTTTACTCCCTTCCACCGTATGCATGGCAAGCAAGCAGTGTCTCTCAGCTCATGAACTCCTTGAGACGGCAGATCATGTGTCAATTTGCATGAGAATTCTACATTGTTTTATTGGTCGTCAGACGGCCCTATATAGTGGGCCACCTGCGGCTTAACCAAGCCAAAGAGTCAGGAGACTAGGACCAACACGAAAGGGCTTGTAGTAATAGGTAGGGTGGGATGTTGATCCACATTACCGTATAACCACAAAGGGTCGGCGCATTGACCCACCAGCAAAAAAAAAAAGCAAAAAAAAATCGTCGCCCAGCTAAAGACGATTAAAAAACCGCTGCCGCTGAGTTGAAGTTGGGTTTTCGTCGTAATTGCGGCAGGTAGTGTCAGTCAGGTGTCTGTTGTACCTGCTGCGCGGTGTTAAATTACGGTAACTGAAGTGCAAAAATTTCATTGCTGCGCAACCAATTTTGATTGCTTTTTGCTGTGCGGCAAAAAGAACAAAATACTATTTTGCTGCGCGGACCAGAGGTGCGAACCTAGGTCGTTTTACGGTACCTTGGTTTTCATGGTGATGGTACCGTATGATATTAACCTATTCATAGTGCAATCGCCTAGCTCTGTCACCCACAACAACGCCTGCCAGGGTCTGAACCCTTCACCCTCAAGGCCTCAACCTCACTGCAACCATGAAGGCGCCCTCTCCTCCAGAATCCTAATCCCCAACTCTGTTAATAACCATACCTGTCAAGGGATCCTCTTCTTCAAGCCCCACAGCGCTGATCGTGAAGCAGCTCCACTCCCCGCTTGCCTCCTCAGGCGTCAGCCGTGGCCAACGCGTGCAAGGCTCCTTAAACCACTTGGCCAAGCTGGCCGAGATATCCTTGTCGGCATCCTGGCTGTTGCCCGTCCCGGGTGGCTTTGGAGATAAGCTGGAACTGCTTGACGGTGCTTCCGATGCTAATGCAGGCCTCTCATTGCCTGCTAGGACCTGTCTCTTAACAGGTGAGGGTGCCCCAGCCCAATACTCGCGGAACACAACTAGACGGAGGATCTGAGAAGGAGGATCAGAGAGCAAGGGGTGTGGTTCCGCATCAGCATGAGCTGTCCCATGGGCCATAACATGTGTTCTTGGCTCATCATCCTCACAGACCCACTTCATCGACCAGCTCGTCACAGCTCCCTGACCTACAACCCCGTCACAGCTCCCTGACCTACAACCCCCCCGTCACAGCTCCCTGACCTACAACCCCTGTCATAGCTCATCCATCTACAGCCCCCCCGTCACATCTCCCCCACCTCCTGCCCCCTGTCACATCTCCTTCATCTACCTCTCCCTGTCACATATCCTTCATCTACCGCCCCCCCCCCATCATTTCTCCCCCATCTACCGCACCCCCCCTCACATATCCCCACACCTTCCCGCCCCCTTCAATAGCTCTTTCACCCACCGCCAAGTCCACCTCTCCGTTTTCGTTGTGCCCAATCCGAACCGTGGCCTTGACCCTGACCCGGCTGCGGCTGCCCCAGTCCACCAGACACTGCTCAATAATCGAAGTCGAAGTCGGTGCGTCCGCAAAGGCTGACCTCTCTCCTCTCTCCTCGTCACCGAGGCCGCCGGATTCCGCCCCACTCCCATTGGCTCTGCCGCCGTCTTCAGCGCTGGCTGCCACTCTGCCTTCCACCTGAGCTTCATGAGAGGAAGACGCCTCCTTATCCCCCTCCTGCTGATCCCCCCCCTCATCATCATCATCCTTCAGTATCTTGTACGCAGGCAGTCCTGGGCAAGGGAAAGGAAAGAATGGGAAAAGCTATTGCTGACACTGCAAGCCTGTCAGGAGCACGCACTGTTGCATGCCTGCTCGTACTTTTCAACAGTTAGGATCATACCAATCCCCCTTACCCGCCTCCTAACATCCATCATAATGGGTCCCCTACGTATCTTCCATCTCCCCCCATTCACCTCCCATCCCCCCTGATACACCTCCCAATCCTCCATGCCCCCGCCCATCACTTCAAAGCACCCTCCCACACATCCCCATTCCGAACCGGTTAGGGATCGCGCACGCCCATTTTGCATTTTAATAAAATCACCACACAGACAAAACCACATATGACGCTTCGCATGCACAGCTGAAAGTAAGTTCAATATCGCGCAAACGATCCGAAAGACATAAAATAAGGTCCGCGCAACGCTTGTAGTCAGTCGTAAAACAACTTCGTACAGGTCCGGTCCGCGCACCCCGATTCGGAAGAATTATATAAAATTCGTCGCACACAAAAAAAGAACAATACTCCGCGCACGCGCAGCTGCATTGTTTGCTATATCGCGCAGCCGGTCCGAAACAATTGATTAAACACCGCGCAGCACATTTAGTGACAGCCGTTTACTCAACTCCGCGCAGCGCTTATAGCCACTACGTACAGTCGAATCAATCAAAACCCTAGTTTGATGCCTGAAAGGAAAGCACACGGTCCTCAATCAGTGCATGTATGTCGAATCAATCAGTCGCGCTATACCGTGCGACTTTTTAATGGAAGTTACGGAAAAACTACTCCGCGCACCCCCAAATAGTTGTTTTGGTCCAAGACTGACCGGCCGCGCACACTTTTTTTTATCGACATGTACTCCGCGCACCTCAAAAATATTTAATTAATAGTAGAGTCAAACCCGTTTTACGGTACAGTATTTGTTCTGGTCCGTGACTGAGCGACTGACTGGCCGTGCACCCTTGATGTGAATCAATACTTTATCGAGCATCAACTCTGCACACTCCCAACACATCATTAATTATTAGCGGTGTCAAACCGGTTCTACGGCCATATCATACGCATTTCCAGTGAAGAATTCGACCAATGCTGTCATGATATCTCTGAGCTCCGAGCGGGGGCCCCCCCCGCAACCATGGCAAAGCCGCGCATTCACACATTTGGCACACTTTGGACACCAAACAATTAAATGTTCAAAATAAAGAAAAAAACTGTTTAACGGGGCAGATCACCGCTTTCGGGAAAGTCCGTCTGAAAAGTTTTCCCAACAGCTCGCAATACATTTTTCTTGCGCGAGTGCTCAGCGTTCTCTTCGGCTGCGTGAACTTGACCCTTAGCCTGTCTAAACTGCGCCATTTCCAGGCTTTTTGGGTGTCCCTGAAGTGTCGGGTGTGTATGTTTTCAGTCGCGCATGTGCAAGGCTTTTATCCCTTACCCTCCGGAACCTGAAGGTTCCTCTGGGGACTCCCTGCCACCCTGCCCCTCCCCCCTCCTTATCCCCTCCCCTCTCCACCTGCCCACCCCACCCCCATACCGATATAGTCTGGCCCTGCCGAGTAGTGTCCTCCGTTGAAGATCACCACACCCTCACTATTGTACCCCAGGGCCTCTACGTCCACCTCGTCTCCATTCTCGCCAACGTCCAGGCCATCCGGGGGGAGGTTGAGCCGGCTGTGAGGATGCAGCAGCAGCAGCAGTGGCAGCAACAGCGGCAACATCTAGGACTATAGGGTTCAGGGGCTAGGATAAAGACTGGCTCTACGGATAGTATTCCTGCCATATGCACATCCTAGAGCGTAGCGTTTGCAGTTCATGGGGTCTGCGACTAACACAACTGGCTGCTAAGGCAGTTGTTTTGCACATTTACGATCTCTGTTGTAAGCGCCACCCAGACCGTTCATACCAAGCCCTGGGGTGGATGCGTACAAGCTGTCATAACACAAAGTGTGCAGCTGGGTGGTGGCGGAGATGTTGTAACAAGCACCTCTAACCAGCGTCAACCATCCCTAACCAACCTGATGCCCTCAAGCGTAGCGGCCCTGCCAATCTTGCGCACAAGCTTGTCACATCCATCCTCATCTGGGCCTCGATGCTCCATCGACCGGCAGTACACCCAGTCAATGTACCTGTGTACAGCACGAGACTCACAAACTGTTGGAGCACCCCCAGAGGAGAAAGCGGGCTTGGGATTTAATAGTGGAGGCAAAGCGTGATCCAACCTTGTCATTCTTTGGATATCATCAGAGTTGGTTTGCAATTGTAAGATGCTGTAGTAACTACAACATGGCAAGAAGCATACACTATTTATGAAGCAAAAAAAGACGGCAATGTGAGGGATCATTTTGCTGTCAGGTGGTGTTTCCAGTTTTTCTCTTGGTATGCTTGATAGCATCTTCATGTGGCAGCTAGTGATTCTTGTAGTCGATACTGGATACGACTCGTGCCTAAACACGATATTGAACAATTATTGGTTTTGGAGTCCAACGCATTTGCTCGGTACAGAAGAAATCCCAAGAACGAGCGGGAAACACTGAGAATCGGGAATCACCCCCCCCCTGCGGCGCTCGTTTCAAGGATTTCGGTACCCAACAATGAATGGCCAAAATCACAATCACTGGTGGCAGCCGGGCGGCCACCACCTAGGGCTGGTGATCTAAGCAGCAAGTTTGACAGCACTAAGCTCCCCCAGCCATATGCCGTGTTTGGCTGAATCGTAGCTACACTGCGCTGAGAGGAACGCTGGTCACCTGGAACACGCACAAGAGGATCTGGGATCTGGGAACTCGATCTGACCTCTTGAGCCAGCAATCAAATGTCTTATAGTACCTGCAATTAGTAGGCTACAACTTCTTGTTGTCGCGACCCGGCCAGACTGTTAACCCTAAATAACTGTGTGCTACTGATCCCCAGCCAAATCTCAACCCCTCTAACAATGTGTAAAAAGCCAAATACTAACCCCTAAAACAATATAAAATAGCACGTTGTTGCGTCTCAGCCAGAGCCTCCAACTTTGAGCCCCAATACTCACTTGTTGCTGCTGTCTAGCCAGACGGGTTCTGCCTTGCCTTCCCAAGGAGTGTAGGCACTGTACTGCCCGACCCACTCGCCGCTGAGATGATTGCAAAACGTGCCCCACCTGCGGCCAGGGGAGCATGGGGGGGAGGAGGATGGAGATGAAGCGGCAGATCAGGAGAGGAGCAGGATGAGCTGGAGAAGCAGGAGGGGAAGAGCTGCACTATTTTTTTTTTGGACCCACAGATTTGACTTGCCTTCCCTCGTGCATCAAAACATGTTTTCTTTTAATGCTGCCCTCAGGGCAAACGGTCAACAAAATCTCTTAATTTCCAACTAGAACCTGGCGTTGACAATTGATACCGGTAGTATATTAATAGATCCCTCAACCACAAACAACGTTAATTATAAGGGAAGGCAAAGCAAATCTACAGTACCGTATTTTACCTACAAGTCAGGCATGTCACGGCCTACAGCCAGGGGGGCCTGGTGCAGCCAGCCCTGCTGCTGGGGAACCCGGCTTAAGGAGTCTAGGCGGGTCAAGGCATTGTCCCCATTGGCCCAGTGATGGCCGCCAGGAAGCCCCCTGAAGGTGATCTGGCACTTCACAAACACTGGTGAACAGCAAGTTGTAGTTTCCTTGCAAGTTATGCCCGGGCCGGTAGTTTCAGGCCCTTAATTTCCAGAGAATTGCAAAGTCATCACTATCAATATACCTACAGCCCTGGACCAATACACCCACAGTGGAGCCTCTGTCATCTCCACCTTCCCTTCCTCCTGCATACAAACACAAACATAGGGGAGGCACACATTCCTGTCAGAGACTCGGTCACATGTCAGCTACACTCTGGCCGTCCGCCAGAGGCCCTAGGTGTCGCAAGCTATGCTGCTTGAGCTGCTGGTTGTGGGCCAGGGAAGGCAGGGTACCAAACGGCCCTTGGGTGGCAGTGGGAAGGCAAGCCGGTGACAAGCGCAGCAAGCATCCACAAACAGGTTGATAGCTTAACTACCGGGCACATTAGAACACATAAAATACTATCAATTTAGTATCATGAATGCATGTTTACATCATGAACGTTGGCTGTTACTGAGAGTGACAAATAATCTCTGTTCCTCTTCCAACACAGCTTCTCCAGAGCAGCATGATGAGGATGTGTGTCGAAAGTGACCCCATTACCACAAGTCCTGGCTCAACTTGGTGGCCATCAAAACCCAGATTCCGCTGTCATCGTAGCAGCGAACGGGCAAAGCGTTGATCATCGAGAGGCGGGCCTAGTCAGGAACGAGTCCCCAGCAGGTAAGAGTAAAAAATCCAAACAATGTTTGCTTAGTACGTTCCAGATCCTCAGAGGGATCTGCAGCTAGAAATGTTGATTGTGAATGTGTGCCAGAAGTATGAAAGCTGGGGCGTGAGGGCTTAGGGTTCAGGCTTAGGTTGAACATTTCACCCTGCACTCCCGGAAGGCAGCAAAGCGTGCTCCCGGTTAAGCTGGGTCTTGCAAACCAGTGGATGTCCTGGACCAAGCATGCCAAGGCAAAATTAAGTAAGCCTGGCGGAGCCAGAGGCTGAACCTGCCCTGACAGAAGCTGTTGAGAGACGCTGCCGGCGGCAATGAGCACCCGTGTACCAAGTTAGGAGCATAGTCATGCATATGTCCTAGCTTAACGCCTCGCTGTCCTAGGTTAATTACGATGGTTACAAAATATATGTCCATATGGCAAAGCAGCAGTGCCACACGGACACTGAACAAAATGTACAAGGAACCACAACAAGATGCCCCAGTGGCAGTGCTGTTCTGGCCATATTACATCTTTCAGGCGCATCAGTGGCAGTCAGTTCTTATTTTTGTATGCACCCCCCAAAAACTGTAGCTGGCTGCCGGGCAGAGAAGCATTCACTCCTCTGCTAGTTTTTCACGACTTACAGCCAGTGGCTTAAACTGCAGGGCCTCTTGCCCAAGACCAGCCCGGCCGTATGCTGTGATGTTGCAGACCTGTAGCTGAAGACAAACAAGTAAAACAGTGGTGGCAGTGCTGCACTATTGCTCTTGCCACGCCCTCCAAGAAGGGCTCCCAAGTGAGTATTGATTGATTTATTAACAACACTGGCTGCAGGCAATGGATCTTAGTAATCCATTATTCAGTACCTACCTGGCTAAGTTAGGTACCTCAGTAGCTACTCAGGAATGTTAGTTACCTCAGTGGCTACTCAGGAATGTTAGTTACCTCAGTAGCTACTCAGGAATGTTAGTTACCTCAGTAGCTACTCAGGAATGTTAGTTACCTCAGTAGCTACTCAGGAATGTTAGTTATCTCTGTAGCTACTCAGGAATGTTAGTTACCTCAGTAACTACTCAGAAATGTTAGTTACCTCAGTAACTACTCAGGAATGTTAGTTACCTCAGTTGCTACTCAGGAATGTTCGTTATCTCAGTAGCTACTCAGGAATGTTAGTTACCTCAGTTGCTACTCAGGAATGTTAGTTACCTCAGTTGCTACTCAGGAATGTTAGTTACCTCAGTTGCTACTCAGGAATGTTAGTTACCTCAGTTGCTACTCAGGAATGTTAGTTACCTCAGTAGCTACTCAGGAATGTTAGTTACCTCAGTTGCTACTCAGGAATGTTAGTTACCTCAGTTGCTACTCAGGAATGTTCGTTATCTCAGTAGCTACTCAGGAATGTTAGTTACCTCAGTAGCTACTCAGGAATGTTAGTTACCTCAGTTGCTACTCAGGAATGTTAGTTACCTCAGTAGCTACTCAGGAATGTTCGTTATCTCTGTAGCTACTCAGAAATGTTAGGTACCTCCGTAGCTACGTATCCTCTGTTCTCCAGTAGCTACGTGCCGTGTGCGTATGCTTGGTCACTCATTGCCCAAACACGCTGCTTGTAATCGCGGTGTGTGTTTGGTGCATGGCAAGTGTGATGCATGGCAAAGGTCATGTGCACGGGGATTGCATGCGCATGTCGGCAATCGGGCTCGTAAACGCACCAGCAGAATGATCTCCAGTGGCAGGCTGATGGTAGTCTCGGGCTTTGGGGGACTGGGTTTGGCCTTCTTGGTGCTGGTCTTGCTTCCCAAAGTGCCAGATTTGCCATTCTCACGGGATGGCTTCCTTGAGTCACTAAAAGGGTTTCCACCTTTGGAAGCGGACAGATGCGCACAGCCGGACCGCCGGACACCTGTAGGCGCTGTCTTGACCAACGCCACGCTGCGCCAGCCGCTTTGCTGGCTGCTCAGTGATCGCATCATGAGCAAAGACATTGATCTTTCAAGTAGGACGCTACGGGTCGTGCAGCAAGAGCATTGATCGAGAGCAACGCCTTGAATCGGGTGCGAGGGGTAGATAGTCGTAAGCTGTTGCTTAGTGCGCAGCCTGTCACAACTCATGCTGGGTTGGGAGGGTGTCGTTAACTCGGCCACACTTTTGCTGTCGCCTCCCCTTCCAGAACTCAGCGCTCCGGGCCGCACCCCTGCCGCCCACAGCCTCAACTACCCGGCGAACGTACCCTGTCAATCAAGATAGCCCGAAGACAATTCACTAATATATGTCGAGGAATGAACACGACCTCGACCGAGTAGAATACCCCAGTTTTCGAAATGTGACTGTGAGGGATGTAGCGACGAAAAACGGATTACGGCGTAATAGACCAGTGCTGTGCTTCCTTACGGTTCGGTTTGCGGTGACCGTGCAATTTGCGCGCAATTTACCAGGACCGCCCAGATTGCACCGCAATTACTGCAAGTTGCTTTCGGCGTAACCACAGACGCAACCCTGGTTACGGACCGCAAATGGGGTTTTCGGCTCGGAACCTACCCGCCCATTGACGAAAAGTCGTGACACGTCAACGTGGAAGTTGTTCTGATCTTCACGATATCTTCCTAAGAGTTGACGCACACCGACCTGCAACTTCCCACCTTCGAAAATGTATGACTGATGTCCGCAAAAGCCAGAAATCTATTAGAACGTGCTTGCGGTCTAGATTACAGCTCGCTCTTCATTGCGTGTAAGCTAAAAAGCCTTACTTGCGCGCAATTACGTGTTACGCCGTAAATGACCGTAATTACTTACACAAAAATCGGATTACGGCGTAATCGCACAGCACTGTAATAGACTAATGCTGTAACAGCCCGTTTCCGACTGGGACCTGGGAACTTTCCAGGTTGTTTCCGGGTCATTTTGAACTGAAACGCTGGACCTGGGAAAGTTCCCAGTCCCTTTAGACGACTAAGAGTCGTACAGTACGTCTCTTGTTTTTCCGAGCCCCCCCCCCTCCCCGGAAAGAACGCCCACCTGGGAACTTTCCCGAAGACCATAAGACCGTCGTACGCGATTTTTCCCAGGTCCCAGTCGGAAACGGGCTGTAATAGCACAGCACAGAAGTAAGGTCGATGAAGGCGTTACACTTGACGGCGGTAGGTCAAGTAAGACTTTTTAGCTTACATGCAAATAAGGACGAGCGGCAATCTAGACCGCAAGCACGTTCTAGGAGATTTGTGGTTTTGGGGGCCTTTGTCATCAGGCATGTTGTCGTCATCCCTGTTTGTCATCCCCATTTGTACTGACGAGAAGTAGCACATCGTTGTGCATCACCCCATAGGACAATGTCGTGATGAACAGAGCAACTTCCATGTTCTAATGCTTGTCACGACTTCTCGTCAATCGGCGGGTAAGTTCCGAGCCGAAACCCTATTTGCGGTCCGTCACAGAGGTTTGGTGAAGAGGTCCTAGGGGCCCTGAGGGGGCAGGACTCTAATATCTAGGCAGGGACTCACTGGTAGAGGAGCGTAGAGGGATGTCCGGGACGGTGCTGAGTGTAGACGAGTAGTCGGAGAGTTGACTGAGGGGGGGACTAGGTGCTCACGAGGGGAGACTGCCGGAGACTAGAGATTTGATAGTGGGACAGTCAGGTATTGAGCCTGATGGATTGATCTCGTCTGAGACTTCCCAATAACTAACAGAGCTCGCTTATAAGGGAAGTGCAGGGATTAACCCGTGAGAGTTCTGGTCTGGGCTTGCCATGCGACCCTGCAGCTTCCGTATCGGTGCGTAAGCGCCGATAACGTAAGCCATGTCGCGTCAGCGCTGGTAATTCTGGGGTACTGGTTGGATGACCATTACATACCTCCCCCCTAGGCTGCGTGCCGAGCGCGGTGGAAGGTAAATGTCAGTGAACTGGAGCCTAGAATGTTGCAGAATTTAATTAATTAAATCTCAATCATGAAATCTGGGGCTAAATATCTCTGGATTGGTTCAGGAAAATTAATTCTGCTTGTGTATTTGATTGTCCGGCTGGATAGAAATTTAATTTTCAAGGCTGGTTCTAGATTGAACTCGAATAAGAAGTGAAGTATGAGCAGCTTGCCAGGCTGGGCAGTATCTGTTCTCAAAGGAATTGAAGACAAGATTCAGAGGGGGGGGGGGGAAATCTGACTGGTTTGAGGTACCATATCGCTAATAATATAGCGGTATGGTCTGGTTCAGGAGTTAGGTCTCGATTTGGGTACCTACTTGGTGTATGGACCTCGATAACTGGTGGTTGGTTCTGGTTACTCAAAGAGCTTCTGAGCGACGAGGAGTTGTTCAGGAGTCCGGTTCTTGAGTGGCTCCCACGAATTGTGAGTATCATCAAAGCCAACCCATTTGATTAGGACATGCTTGATTCGCCTTTTGCCGACTCGTCGAATGCGATGCGACAAGAGCGACTCGACTAGGTACAAAGTTTCTCGTTGACAAAAGGACTCGGTCACCTGCTTGAAAAATGTTAAAATGTGAGGTGCTCGGAAGTGCGTGTCAGCGTACGATGACTGCCGATCCTGGGCAGCGCGCAGCAGCTTTTGAACTTGAGCTAGTGTGTCATCCAGGTCACTGAAGACTGAATATTGTGCTGGATTTTGCTTGTCTGGAATGTCGATTGACAAAGGGGTATGCGGGTTGAGACCGCAGTTCAGGTAGAACGGGGTGTGCCTGGTGGTATTGGTCTTGGCATTGTTAATGGACATAGCAACAACTGGTAGGAGCTCTTCCCAAGTGACTTGGTTTCCATCGATGAAATGCCTCAGCACTTCCTCGACGACTCGGTTCATTCGCTCTGTTTGTTCATCTGTCTGGGGGTGAAAGGCAGTTGAAAATCTGGGCTGCATACCGAGTCGTACACACATGGTTTTCCATAATGACGAAGTGAATCGTACATCTCTGTCAGAAATGATGTTTCGAGGGAAACCGTGATGCTGGAATACATGGGAGATGAAAACTCGAGCAATATCTTCAGATGTGCTAGATTTCCTGACTGGAGCTAGGCAGACAAACTTGGTAAGCTTATCCACAATGACCATGATGCCATCATGACCACTGGCAGGTTGGGGTTTAGACCAAAAGGCCTTTTGTTTGCAGACTTGTTCCTCTGGCATGAGGCACATGATGAGACACACTGCTATACATCTGCTTGGATGGAGGGCCACCAAAATTGGCGCTTGATGTGGTCTAGTGTTGTCATCCAATTGAAATGACCTGCAAGGGGCGTATCATGGTGATCTCGAATGACTTCTTGTCGAAGTGTTCGTCACGTCAAGTAAGTCCCACATGGGAGTCCCACATGAAAAAGGGCTTGCCACAGATCTGCCGCCCGCCAGAGTTACCAGCCATTTATTATTGGTGAGCATGCCGTCATGGTGCCTCCATGGTTGAAAAAGTAAGTTTCATCTAGCGCGCCCTGCTCACGCACAACGCGTCAGTCGCTCCCACAAAATGCAGAAGGTACGGGTGTAATCCTGCCCTGCCCTGCCTTGCAGCCCTGCCATGCCCTGCAACTCTGCCATGCAGCCCTGTCATGCATGCAGCCCTGCCCTGCCCTGCAGCCCTGCCCTGCATGCAGCCCTGCCCTGAACTGAACTGTACTGAACTGAAGTGAACTACATGCAGCCTTGCCATGCCATGCAGCCCTGTCATGCCCTGCAGCCCTGCCCTGCCCTGCCCTGCCCTGCCCTGCCCTGCAGCCTTGCCTTGCCTTGCCTTGCCTTGCCTTGCCTTGCCTTGCCTTGCCTTGCCTTGCCTTGCCTTGCCTTGCCTTGCCTTGCCTTGCCTTGCCTTGCCTTGCCTTGCCTTGCCTTGCCTTGCCTTGCCTTGCCTTGCCTTGCCTTGCCTTGCCTTGCCTTGCCTTGCCTTGCCTTGCCTTGCCTTGCCTTGCCTTGCCTTGCCTTGCCTTGCCTTGCCTTGCCTTGCCTTGCCTTGCCTTGCCTTGCCTTGCCTTGCCTTGCCTTGCCTTGCCTTGCCTTGCCTTGCCCTCGCCCTCGCCCTCGCCCTCGCCCTCGCCCTCGCCCTCGCCCTCGCCCTCGCCCTCGCCCTCGCCCTCGCCCTCGCCCTCGCCCTCGCCCTCGCCCTCGCCCTCGCCCTCGCCCTCGCCCTCGCCCTCGCCCTCGCCCTCGCCCTCGCCCTCGCCCTCGCTTTCGCCCTCGCCCTCGCCCTCGCCCTCGCCCTCGCCCTCGCCCTCGCCCTCGCCCTCGCCCTCGCCCTCGCCCTCGCCCTCGCCCTCGCCCTCGCCCTCGCCCTCGCCCTCGCCCTCGCCCTCGCCCTCGCCCTCGCCTTCGCCCTCGCCCTCGCCCTCGCCCTCGCCCTCGCCCTTGCCATGCCATGCAGCTCTGTCATGCCATGCAGTCCAGCATGCAGCCATTCCCTGCCCTGACCTGCAGCCATGCCCTGCCATGCAGCCCAGCCCTGCCTACAGCTAGCCATGCCCTGCCCTGCCCTACAAACCTGTCTTGCCTTGCCCTGTCCTGCAGCCCTACCCTACAGCCCTTCCGCCACACCAGCAAGTCACATGGCAAAGTTGTTTCATGGAGGTGAAGGAACGAATGACCAGGATGCAAACAACTGGGAACGCCCAAGGCTGTGAGCGTGGTGAGTAGGTAAGAAACATAGCCAGGCTGTGCATGTGCCTACACTTACTGTGTTTCATATTGCGATGTTTCCTTATCCGTCCTCCTGCCCCTGCCCCGCGTCCCCCTCCTGCTCTTGCCCCTGCCCCCTCGTCCCCCTCCTGCTCCTGCCCCTGCCCCCTCATCCCCCTCGTGCCCCTGTCCCATCCTCCTTTCCTGCTCCTGTCCCTGCCCCCTCGTCCCCCTCCTGCTCCTGTCCCTGCCCCCTCGTCCCCTCCTGCTCTTGCCCCCTCGTCCCCCTCCTGCTCCTTTCCCTGCCCCATCGTCCCCTCCTGCCCCTGCCCCCTTGTCGCCCTCCTGCTCCTGTCCCTGCGCCCTCGTCCCTCTCCTGCTCCTGTTCCTGCCCCCTCGTCCCCTACTGCTTCTGCCCCCTCTTTCCCCTCTTGCTCCTGCCCATGCCCCCGGGTTCCCCCTTATGCTCATGCCCCTGCCCCCTCGTCGGCTCGTCCCCTCCTGCTCCTGCCCCTGCCCCCTTGCCCCGTCATGCCCCTGCCCCCTCTCCCCCTGCTTCTGGCGTTCTGCCCTTTGGCTGCCTTACTCCATTTCCCGCATCAGGTTGGCAGCTGTGTACGCAGCGCCTGCTACCAACCACGGCGACGTGGTGTGGGCCACCAGCCACCTTCGGCCGCGGCAATGTCTCTCCAGCGAAATGCAGTCCAGCTTGCTTCAGCACCTACGCCAGGCTGTGGGGCTACCTGCATCAGCTGCCAGTTGGGGAGTCCTGAGAGAGATGCAGCTCCAGCCACTACAACGAGACTGGTGTACCCATATCCTCCGAACTAAAATGCAGGGGTGGCACCGGCAGCACAGCAATACAGCCCTCTCATGGCTCAAGCTTGCTTTAGTGGATTTTTTTTAGAGGCTTTGTTGAGGGCTAGTCTTTAGTGGGACTCAGTTGTCGGACTTGGTCTTCTTTGCCTTCCCGGCCTCTCTTTTTGTTCCTTTCCCACCCGCTTTCTTTTAGTTTCTTCTTTTCTCCCTTCTGAACATTTGGGCGCCCACGCGACCGAGCTTTAAGCGGGCCCAGAGGTGTAACGTTATCGACTAAATTTCTTGTAGGCCAGTAAATTTTGGTACCGTAGGAAATCTATGAACTACACGTGATGTCAGGATTATGTCAGGCACATCCTACACAATTTAAGTGGCCCGGTAAGAGGCAAACGTTCATTTTCGTGTTGTACAACCCTTAGTCCTAACAAAGAGTCCGTGAGCAAAAGCGGCAAAGGTTAGGGTTTCATTGGCCACCGAAGATCCCATCCTGAAGAATGAGGAGGCACCCATAAATTTTCTTCCGACAGTAGAAATAAGGTGTCCTACACAGATCTTGATAGGGAATTGGTGATAAGAGATGGAGGAGGAAGGACCCAAAATAAAAGCGACCCAAATACCGAAGTGACAAGACGGTGGTGAGCAAAACTGGAAACTAATGTACTTAAAAGCTTTCTAATTGAAACACTACTTATGGCTGTCTAGAAAAGAAGCTCTATTCGAAAATTTAGAAGTGCTGTCTTGCTAACAGGCTCTGACAGGTCACATGTACAAAAAGAGAAAAGAAAAACCGCATCAACCGGTCAAAATAAACGTCAACCACACTGAGATGTTGCTGTGGCAGCGCCCCCTTGGGCATGATTTGTGGCCATGGGCTAGGAGGGTAGATGGGTAGGTGGGAAGGTGCGCAAGAGGCCAGGAGGCCAGGGGCGGGCGTGGGCGGCTCTGGACCATGCTTTGGCAAGGACAAGAGCAGAGGGGGGACGAGGGGGCAGGGACAGGAGCAGGATGGGGACGAGGGGGCAGGGACATGAGCAGGAGGGGGACGAGGGCGCAGTGGCAGGAGCAGAAAGGGGACGAGGGGGCAGGGGCAGGAGGGGACGAGGGGGAAGAGACAGGAGCAGAAGGGGGACGACGGGGCAGGGACATGAGCAGGAGGGGGACGAGGGGACAGGGACATGAGCAGGAAGGGGATGAGGGCGCAGTGGCAGGAGCAGAAAGGGGACGAGGGGGCAGGGGCAGGAGGGGACGAGGGGGCAGGGACGAGAGCAGAAGGGGACGAG
>JAYJMM010000007.1:0-536997 GCA_037349105.1 Limnomonas spitsbergensis | reverse complement strand
TCGCATCGGCATCGGCATCGGCATCGGCATCGGCATCGGCATCGGCATCGGCATCGGCATCGGCATCGGCATCGGCATCGGCATCGGCATCGGCATCGGCATCGGCATCGGCATCGGCATCGGCATCGGCATCGGCATCGGCATCGGCATCGGCATCGGCATCGGCATCGGCATCGGCATCGGCATCGGCATCGGCATCGGCATCGGCATCGGCATCGGCATCGGCATCGGCATCGGCATCGGCATCGGCATCGGCATCGGCATCGGCATCGGCATCGGCATCGGCATCGGCATCGGCATCGGCATCGGCATCGGCATCGGCATCGGCATCGGCATCGGCATCGGCATCGGCATCGGCATCGGCATCGGCATCGGCATCGGCATCGGCATCGGCATCGGCATCGGCATCGGCATCGGCATCGGCATCGGCATCGGCATCGGCATCGGCATCGGCATCGGCATCGGCATCGGCATCGGCTCGGCATCGGCATCGGCATCGGCATCGGCATCGGCATCGGCATCGGCATCGGCATCGGCATCGGCATCGGCATCGGCATCGGCATCGGCATCGGCATCGCATCGGCATCGGCATCGGCATCGGCATCGGCATCGGCATCGGCATCGGCATCGGCATCGGCATCGGCATCGGCATCGGCATCGGCATCGGCATCGGCATCGGCATCGGCATCGGCATCGGCATCGGCATCGGCATCGGCATCGGCATCGGCATCGGCATCGGCATCGGCATCGGCATCGGCATCGGCATCGGCATCGGCATCGGCATCGGCATCGGCATCGGCATCGGCATCGGCATCGGCATCGGCATCGGCATCGGCATCGGCATCGGCATCGGCATCGGCATCGGCATCGGCATCGGCATCGGCATCGGCATCGGCATCGGCATCGGCATCGGCATCGGCATCGGCATCGGCATCGGCATCGGCATCGGCATCGGCATCGGCATCGGCATCGGCATCGGCATCGGCATCGGCATCGGCATCGGCATCGGGCATCGGCATCGGCATCGGCATCGGCATCGGCATCGGCATCGGCATCGGCATCGGCATCGGCATCGGCATCGGCATCGGCATCGGCATCGGCATCGGCATCGGCATCGGCATCGGCATCGGCATCGGCATCGGCATCGGCATCGGCATCGGCATCGGCATCGGCATCGGCATCGGCATCGGCATCGGCATCGGCATCGGCATCGGCATCGGCATCGGCATCGGCATCGGCATCGGCATCGGCATCGGCATCGGCATCGGCATCGGCATCGGCATCGGCATCGGCATCGGCATCGGCATCGGCATCGGCATCGGCATCGGCATCGGCATCGGCATCGGCATCGGCATCGGCATCGGCATCGGCATCGGCATCGGCATCGGCATCGGCATCGGCATCGGCATCGGCATCGGCATCGGCATCGGCATCGGCATCGGCATCGGCATCGGCATCGGCATCGGCATCGGCATCGGCATCGGCATCGGCATCGGCATCGGCATCGGCATCGGCATCGGCATCGGCATCGGCATCGGCATCGGCATCGGCATCGGCATCGGCATCGGCATCGGCATCGGCATCGGCATCGGCATCGGCATCGGCATCGGCATCGGCATCGGCATCGGCATCGGCATCGGCATCGGCATCGGCATCGGCATCGGCATCGGCATCGGCATCGGCATCGGCATCGGCATCGGCATCGGCATCGGCATCGGCATCGGCATCGGCATCGGCATCGGCATCGGCATCGGCATCGGCATCGGCATCGGCATCGGCATCGGCATCGGCATCGGCATCGGCATCGGCATCGGCATCGGCATCGGCATCGGCATCGGCATCGGCATCGGCATCGGCATCGGCATCGGCATCGGCATCGGCATCGGCATCGGCATCGGCATCGGCATCGGCATCGGCATCGGCATCGGCATCGGCATCGGCATCGGCATCGGCATCGGCATCGGCATCGGCATCGGCATCGGCATCGGCATCGGCATCGGCATCGGCATCGGCATCGGCATCGGCATCGGCATCGGCATCGGCATCGGCATCGGCATCGGCATCGGCATCGGCATCGGCATCGGCATCGGCATCGGCATCGGCATCGGCATCGGCATCGGCATCGGCATCGGCATCGGCATCGGCATCGGCATCGGCATCGGCATCGGCATCGGCATCGGCATCGGCATCGGCATCGGCATCGGCATCGGCATCGGCATCGGCATCGGCATCGGCATCGGCATCGGCATCGGCATCGGCATCGGCATCGGCATCGGCATCGGCATCGGCATCGGCATCGGCATCGGCATCGGCATCGGCATCGGCATCGGCATCGGCATCGGCATCGGCATCGGCATCGGCATCGGCATCGGCATCGGCATCGGCATCGGCATCGGCATCGGCATCGGCATCGGCATCGGCATCGGCATCGGCATCGGCATCGGCATCGGCATCGGCATCGGCATCGGCATCGGCATCGGCATCGGCATCGGCATCGGCATCGGCATCGGCATCGGCATCGGCATCGGCATCGGCATCGGCATCGGCATCGGCATCGGCATCGGCATCGGCATCGGCATCGGCATCGGCATCGGCATCGGCATCGGCATCGGCATCGGCATCGGCATCGGCATCGGCATCGGCATCGGCATCGGCATCGGCATCGGCATCGGCATCGGCATCGGCATCGGCATCGGCATCGGCATCGGCATCGGCATCGGCATCGGCATCGGCATCGGCATCGGCATCGGCATCGGCATCGGCATCGGCATCGGCATCGGCATCGGCATCGGCATCGGCATCGGCATCGGCATCGGCATCGGCATCGGCATCGGCATCGGCATCGGCATCGGCATCGGCATCGGCATCGGCATCGGCATCGGCATCGGCATCGGCATCGGCATCGGCATCGGCATCGGCATCGGCATCGGCATCGGCATCGGCATCGGCATCGGCATCGGCATCGGCATCGGCATCGGCATCGGCATCGGCATCGGCATCGGCATCGGCATCGGCATCGGCATCGGCATCGGCATCGGCATCGGCATCGGCATCGGCATCGGCATCGGCATCGGCATCGGCATCGGCATCGGCATCGGCATCGGCATCGGCATCGGCATCGGCATCGGCATCGGCATCGGCATCGGCATCGGCATCGGCATCGGCATCGGCATCGGCATCGGCATCGGCATCGGCATCGGCATCGGCATCGGCATCGGCATCGGCATCGGCATCGGCATCGGCATCGGCATCGGCATCGGCATCGGCATCGGCATCGGCATCGGCATCGGCATCGGCATCGGCATCGGCATCGGCATCGGCATCGGCATCGGCATCGGCATCGGCATCGGCATCGGCATCGGCATCGGCATCGGCATCGGCATCGGCATCGGCATCGGCATCGGCATCGGCATCGGCATCGGCATCGGCATCGGCATCGGCATCGGCATCGGCATCGGCATCGGCATCGGCATCGGCATCGGCATCGGCATCGGCATCGGCATCGGCATCGGCATCGGCATCGGCATCGGCATCGGCATCGGCATCGGCATCGGCATCGGCATCGGCATCGGCATCGGCATCGGCATCGGCATCGGCATCGGCATCGGCATCGGCATCGGCATCGGCATCGGCATCGGCATCGGCATCGGCATCGGCATCGGCATCGGCATCGGCATCGGCATCGGCATCGGCATCGGCATCGGCATCGGCATCGGCATCGGCATCGGCATCGGCATCGGCATCGGCATCGGCATCGGCATCGGCATCGGCATCGGCATCGGCATCGGCATCGGCATCGGCATCGGCATCGGCATCGGCATCGGCATCGGCATCGGCATCGGCATCGGCATCGGCATCGGCATCGGCATCGGCATCGGCATCGGCATCGGCATCGGCATCGGCATCGGCATCGGCATCGGCATCGGCATCGGCATCGGCATCGGCATCGGCATCGGCATCGGCATCGGCATCGGCATCGGCATCGGCATCGGCATCGGCATCGGCATCGGCATCGGCATCGGCATCGGCATCGGCATCGGCATCGGCATCGGCATCGGCATCGGCATCGGCATCGGCATCGGCATCGGCATCGGCATCGGCATCGGCATCGGCATCGGCATCGGCATCGGCATCGGCATCGGCATCGGCATCGGCATCGGCATCGGCATCGGCATCGGCATCGGCATCGGCATCGGCATCGGCATCGGCATCGGCATCGGCATCGGCATCGGCATCGGCATCGGCATCGGCATCGGCATCGGCATCGGCATCGGCATCGGCATCGGCATCGGCATCGGCATCGGCATCGGCATCGGCATCGGCATCGGCATCGGCATCGGCATCGGCATCGGCATCGGCATCGGCATCGGCATCGGCATCGGCATCGGCATCGGCATCGGCATCGGCATCGGCATCGGCATCGGCATCGGCATCGGCATCGGCATCGGCATCGGCATCGGCATCGGCATCGGCATCGGCATCGGCATCGGCATCGGCATCGGCATCGGCATCGGCATCGGCATCGGCATCGGCATCGGCATCGGCATCGGCATCGGCATCGGCATCGGCATCGGCATCGGCATCGGCATCGGCATCGGCATCGGCATCGGCATCGGCATCGGCATCGGCATCGGCATCGGCATCGGCATCGGCATCGGCATCGGCATCGGCATCGGCATCGGCATCGGCATCGGCATCGGCATCGGCATCGGCATCGGCATCGGCATCGGCATCGGCATCGGCATCGGCATCGGCATCGGCATCGGCATCGGCATCGGCATCGGCATCGGCATCGGCATCGGCATCGGCATCGGCATCGGCATCGGCATCGGCATCGGCATCGGCATCGGGGCATCAAAGCATCGGGGAATCGGGGCATCGGGGCATCGGGGCATCGGGGCATCGGGGCATCGGGGCATCAAGGCATCGGAGCATCCGGGCATTTGGGCATCGGAGCATGGGGCATCGGGGCATTAGGCCATTGGGGCATCGGGGCTTTGGGCATCGGGGCATTGGGGCAACTCGGCATGGGGCATCGAGGCAACGGGGCATCGGGCTTTGTTATATTAGGGCATCGGGGCTTCGGGCATTGGGGCATCGGGGTTTCGGGGCATTGGGGCATCGGGGCATTGAAGCATCGGGGCATCGGGTCATCAGGGCATTGGGTCATAGGGGCATCGGGTCATCGGGTCATCGAGTCATCGGGGCATCGGAGCATCGGGGCATCGGGGCATCGGGGCAGCGAAGCATCGGGACATCGGGGCATCGGAGCATCGGAGCATCGGAGCATCTGGGCATTGAGCCATCGGGGCATCAGGGCATTAAGCCATCGAGGCATCGGGACATCGGGGCATCGGGGCATCAGGGAATCGGGGCATCGGGGCATCGGGGCATCGGAGCATCGGGGCATCGGGACATCCGGGCAACGGGGCATTGGGGCATCGGGGCATCGTGGCATCGGGGCATCGGAGCATAGGGGAATCGGGGCATCGGGGCATTGGGGCATAGTGGCATCAGGGCATCGGAGCAACAGGGCATCGGGGCATTAAGCCATCGGAGCATCGGGGCTTTGGGCGTCGGGGCATCAGGGTATCGGGGAAACGGGGCATCGGGGCATCAGGGCATCGGTGCATCGGTGCATTGGGGCATCGGGGCATCGGGGCATTGGGGCATCGGGGCATCAGGGCATCGGGACATCGGGGCATCGGGCCATCGGAGCATCGGGGTTTTGTGCATCAGGGCATCGGGGTTTTGGGCATCAGGGCATCGGGGCATCGGGGTTTTGGGCATCAGGGCATCAGGGTTTTGGGCATCAGGGCATCGGGGCATTGGGGCATCGAGGCATCGGAGCATCGTGGCATGTGGGCATTGGGGCATCGGGGAATCGGGACATCAGGGCATTGGAGCATAGGGGGATCGGGGCATTAAGCCATCGGGGCATCGGGGATTTGGGCATCGGGGCATGGGGGCATCAGGGCATGGGGGCATCAGGGCATCAGGGTATCGGGGCATCGGGGCATCGGGGCATCGGGGCATCGGGGCATTGGGGCATCGGGGCATCGGGGCATTGGGGCATCGGGGCGTTGGGGCATCGGGGCATGGGGGCATGGGGGCATGGGGGCATGGGGGCATGGGGGCATGGGGGCATGGGGACATCGGGGCATGGGGGCATCAAGGCATCGGGGCATCGGGGCATCGGGGCATCGGGGCATAGGGGCATCGGGGCATCGGGGCATTGGGGCATTGGGGCATCGGGGCATTGGGGCATAGGGGCATCAGGGCATCGGAGCATCGGGGCATCGGGGCATTAAGCCATCGGGGCATCGGGGCTTTGGGCGTCGGGGCATCAGGGTATCGGGGAAACGGGGCATCGGGGCATCGGGGCATCGGGGCATCGGGGCATCGGGGCATCGGGGAATCGGGGAATCGGGGCATCGGGGCATTGGGGCATAGGGGCATCAGGGCATCGGAGCAACAGGGCATCGGGGCATTAAGCCATCGGGGCATCGGGGCTTTGGGCGTCGGGGCATCAGGGTATCGGGGAAACGGGGCATCGGGGCATCGGGGCATCGGAGCATCGGGGCATCGGGGCATCGGAGCATCGGGGAATCGGGGCATCGGGGCATTGGGGCCTAGGGGCATCAGGGCATCGGAGCAACAGGGCATCGGGGCATTAAGCCATCGGGGCATCGGGGCTTTGGGCGTCGGGGCATCAGGGTATCGGGGAAACGGGGCATTGGGGCATCGGGGCATCGGTACATCGGTGCATCGGTGCATTGGGGCATCGGGGCATCGGGGCATTGGGGCATCGGGGCATCAGGGCATCGGGACATCGGGGCATCGGGGCATCGGAGCATCGGGGTTTTGTGCATCAGGGCATCGGGGTTTTGGGCATCAGGGCATCGGCGCATCGGGGTTTTGGGCATCAGGGCATCGGGGCATCGGAGTTTTGGGCATCAGGGCATCGGGGCATTGGGGCATCGAGGCATCGGAGCATCGGGGCATGGGGGCATTGGGGCATCGGGGAATCGGGGCATCAGGGCATCGGAGCATCGGGGCATCGGGGCATTAAGCCATCGGGGCATCGGGGATTTGGGCATCGGGGCATCGGGGCATCAGGGCATCAGGGTATCGGGGCATCGGGGCATCGGGGCATCGGGGCATCGGGGCATTGGGGCATCGGGGCATCGGGGCATCGGGGCATCGGGGCGTTGGGGCATCGGGGCATGGGGGCATCGGGGCATGTGGGCATTGGGGCATCGGGGAATCGGGACATCAGGGCATCGGAGCATCGGGGCATCGGGGCATTAAGCCATCGGGGCATCGGGGATTTGGGCATCGGGGCATCGGGGCATCAGGGCATCAGGGTATCGGGGCATCGGGGCATCGGGGCATCGGGGCATCGGGGCATTGGGGCATCGGGGCATCTGGGCATCGGGGCATCGGGGCGTTGGGGCATCGGGGCATGGGGGCATGGGGGCATGGGGGCATGGGGGCATGGGGGCATGGGGGCATGGGGGCATGGGGGCATGGGGGCATCGGGGCATGGGGGCATCAAGGCATCGGGGCATTCGGGAATCGGGGCATCGGGGCTTCGGGGCATCGGGGCATCGGGGCATTGGGGCATCGGGGCATTGGGGCATAGGGGCATCAGGGCATCGGAGCAACAGGGCATCGGGGCATTAAGCCATCGGGGCATCGGGGCTTTGGGCGTCGGGGCATCAGGGTATCGGGGAAATGGGGCATCGGGGCATCGGGGCATCGGGGCATCGGGGCATCGGGGAATCGGGGCATCGGGGCATCGGGGAATCGGGGCATCGGGGCATTGGGGCTTAGGGGCATCAGGGCATCGGAGCAACAGGGCATCGGGGCATTAAGCCATCGGGGCATCGGGGCTTTGGGCGTCGGGGCATCAGGGTATCGGGGAAACGGGGCATCGGGGCATCGGGGCATCGGGGCATCGGGGCATCGGGGCATCGGGGCATCGGAGCATCGGGGCATCGGGGCATCGGGGCATTGGGGCATAGGGGCATCAGGGCATCGGAGCAACAGGGCATCGGGGCATTAAGCCATCGGGGCATCGGGGCTTTGGGCGTCGGGGCATCAGGGTATCGGGGAAACGGGGCATTGGGGCATCGGGGCATCGGTTCATCGGTGCATTGGTGCATTGGGACATCGGGGCATCGGGGCATTGGGGCATCGGGGCATCAGGGCATCGGGACATCGGGGCATCGGGGCATCGGAGCATCGGGGTTTTGTGCATCAGGGCATCGGGGTTTTGGGCATCAGGGCATCGGGGCATCGGGGTTTTGAGCATCAGGGCATCTGGGCATCGGGGTTTTGGGCATCAGGGCATCGGGGTTTTGGGCATCAGGGCATCGGGGCATTGGGGCATCGAGGCATCGGAGCATCGGGGCATGGGGGCATTGGGGCATCGGGAAATCGGGGCATCAGGGCATCGGAGCATCGGGGCATCGGGGCATCGGGGCATCGGGGCATCGGGACATCGGGGCATCGGGGCATCGGGGCATCGGGGCATCAAGGCATCGGAGCATCCGGGCATTTGGGCATCGGAGCATCGGGGCATCGGGGCATCGGGGCATCGGGGCATTGGGGCATCGGGGCATCGGGGCATCAGGGCATCAAAGCATCGGGGAATCGGGGCATCGGGGCATCGGGGCATCGGGGCATCGGGGCATCGGGGCATCAAGGCATCGGAGCATCCGGGCATTTGGGCATCGGAGCATGGGGCATCGGGGCATTAGGCCATTGGGGCATCGGGGCTTTGGGCATCGGGGCATTGGGGCAACTCGGCATGGGGCATCGAGGCAACGGGGCATCGGGCTTTGTTATATTAGGGCATCGGGGCTTCGGGCATTGGGGCATCGGGGTTTCGGGGCATTGGGGCATCGGGGCATTGAAGCATCGGGGCATCGGGTCATCAGGGCATTGGGTCATAGGGGCATCGGGTCATCGGGTCATCGAGTCATCGGGGCATCGGAGCATCGGGGCATCGGGGCATCGGGGCAGCGAAGCATCGGGACATCGGGGCATCGGAGCATCGGAGCATCGGAGCATCTGGGCATTGAGCCATCGGGGCATCAGGGCATTAAGCCATCGAGGCATCGGGACATCGGGGCATCGGGGCATCAGGGAATCGGGGCATCGGGGCATCGGGGCATCGGAGCATCGGGGCATCGGGGCATCCGGGCAACGGGGCATTGGGGCATCGGGGCATCGTGGCATCGGGGCATCGGAGCATAGGGGAATCGGGGCATCGGGGCATTGGGGCATAGTGGCATCAGGGCATCGGAGCAACAGGGCATCGGGGCATTAAGCCATCGGAGCATCGGGGCTTTGGGCGTCGGGGCATCAGGGTATCGGGGAAACGGGGCATCGGGGCATCAGGGCATCGGTGCATCGGTGCATTGGGGCATCGGGGCATCGGGGCATTGGGGCATCGGGGCATCAGGGCATCGGGACATCGGGGCATCGGGGCATCGGAGCATCGGGGTTTTGTGCATCAGGGCATCGGGGTTTTGGGCATCAGGGCATCGGGGCATCGGGGTTTTGGGCATCAGGGCATCAGGGTTTTGGGCATCAGGGCATCGGGGCATTGGGGCATCGAGGCATCGGAGCATCGTGGCATGTGGGCATTGGGGCATCGGGGAATCGGGACATCAGGGCATCGGAGCATAGGGGGATCGGGGCATTAAGCCATCGGGGCATCGGGGATTTGGGCATCGGGGCATGGGGGCATCAGGGCATGGGGGCATCAGGGCATCAGGGTATCGGGGCATCGGGGCATCGGGGCATCGGGGCATCGGGGCATTGGGGCATCGGGGCATCGGGGCATTGGGGCATCGGGGCGTCGGGGCATCGGGGCATGGGGGCATGGGGGCATGGGGGCATGGGGGCATGGGGGCATGGGGGCATGGGGACATCGGGGCATGGGGGCATCAAGGCATCGGGGCATCGGGGCATCGGGGCATCGGGGCATAGGGGCATCGGGGCATCGGGGCATCGGGGCATCGGGGCATCGGGGCATTGGGGCATAGGGGCATCAGGGCATCGGAGCATCGGGGCATCGGGGCATTAAGCCATCGGGGCATCGGGGCTTTGGGCGTCGGGGCATCAGGGTATCGGGGAAACGGGGCATCGGGGCATCGGGGCATCGGGGCATCGGGGCATCGGGGCATCGGGGCATCGGGGAATCGGGGCATCGGGGCATTGGGGCATAGGGGCATCAGGGCATCGGAGCAACAGGGCATCGGGGCATTAAGCCATCGGGGCATCGGGGCTTTGGGCGTCGGGGCATCAGGGTATCGGGGAAACGGGGCATCGGGGCATCGGGGCATCGGAGCATCGGGGCATCGGGGCATCGGAGCATCGGGGAATCGGGGCATCGGGGCATTGGGGCCTAGGGGCATCAGGGCATCGGAGCAACAGGGCATCGGGGCATTAAGCCATCGGGGCATCGGGGCTTTGGGCGTCGGGGCATCAGGGTATCGGGGAAACGGGGCATTGGGGCATCGGGGCATCGGTACATCGGTGCATCGGTGCATTGGGGCATCGGGGCATCGGGGCATTGGGGCATCGGGGCATCAGGGCATCGGGACATCGGGGCATCGGGGCATCGGAGCATCGGGGTTTTGTGCATCAGGGCATCGGGGTTTTGGGCATCAGGGCATCGGCGCATCGGGGTTTTGGGCATCAGGGCATCGGGGCATCGGGGTTTTGGGCATCAGGGCATCGGGGCATTGGGGCATCGAGGCATCGGAGCATCGGGGCATGGGGGCATTGGGGCATCGGGGCATCGGCATCGGCATCGGCATCGGCATCGGCATCGGCATCGGCATCGGCATCGGCATCGGCATCGGCATCGGCATCGGCATCGGCATCGGCATCGGCATCGGCATCGGCATCGGCATCGGCATCGGCATCGGCATCGGCATCGGCATCGGCATCGGCATCGGCATCGGCATCGGCATCGGCATCGGCATCGGCATCGGCATCGGCATCGGCATCGGCATCGGCATCGGCATCGGCATCGGCATCGGCATCGGCATCGGCATCGGCATCGGCATCGGCATCGGCATCGGCATCGGCATCGGCATCGGCATCGGCATCGGCATCGGCATCGGCATCGGCATCGGCATCGGCATCGGCATCGGCATCGGCATCGGCATCGGCATCGGCATCGGCATCGGCATCGGCATCGGCATCGGCATCGGCATCGGCATCGGCATCGGCATCGGCATCGGCATCGGCATCGGCATCGGCATCGGCATCGGCATCGGCATCGGCATCGGCATCGGCATCGGCATCGGCATCGGCATCGGCATCGGCATCGGCATCGGCATCGGCATCGGCATCGGCATCGGCATCGGCATCGGCATCGGCATCGGCATCGGCATCGGCATCGGCATCGGCATCGGCATCGGCATCGGCATCGGCATCGGCATCGGCATCGGCATCGGCATCGGCATCGGCATCGGCATCGGCATCGGCATCGGCATCGGCATCGGCATCGGCATCGGCATCGGCATCGGCATCGGCATCGGCATCGGCATCGGCATCGGCATCGGCATCGGCATCGGCATCGGCATCGGCATCGGCATCGGCATCGGCATCGGCATCGGCATCGGCATCGGCATCGGCATCGGCATCGGCATCGGCATCGGCATCGGCATCGGCATCGGCATCGGCATCGGCATCGGCATCGGCATCGGCATCGGCATCGGCATCGGCATCGGCATCGGCATCGGCATCGGCATCGGCATCGGCATCGGCATCGGCATCGGCATCGGCATCGGCATCGGCATCGGCATCGGCATCGGCATCGGCATCGGCATCGGCATCGGCATCGGCATCGGCATCGGCATCGGCATCGGCATCGGCATCGGCATCGGCATCGGCATCGGCATCGGCATCGGCATCGGCATCGGCATCGGCATCGGCATCGGCATCGGCATCGGCATCGGCATCGGCATCGGCATCGGCATCGGCATCGGCATCGGCATCGGCATCGGCATCGGCATCGGCATCGGCATCGGCATCGGCATCGGCATCGGCATCGGCATCGGCATCGGCATCGGCATCGGCATCGGCATCGGCATCGGCATCGGCATCGGCATCGGCATCGGCATCGGCATCGGCATCGGCATCGGCATCGGCATCGGCATCGGCATCGGCATCGGCATCGGCATCGGCATCGGCATCGGCATCGGCATCGGCATCGGCATCGGCATCGGCATCGGCATCGGCATCGGCATCGGCATCGGCATCGGCATCGGCATCGGCATCGGCATCGGCATCGGCATCGGCATCGGCATCGGCATCGGCATCGGCATCGGCATCGGCATCGGCATCGGCATCGGCATCGGCATCGGCATCGGCATCGGCATCGGCATCGGCATCGGCATCGGCATCGGCATCGGCATCGGCATCGGCATCGGCATCGGCATCGGCATCGGCATCGGCATCGGCATCGGCATCGGCATCGGCATCGGCATCGGCATCGGCATCGGCATCGGCATCGGCATCGGCATCGGCATCGGCATCGGCATCGGCATCGGCATCGGCATCGGCATCGGCATCGGCATCGGCATCGGCATCGGCATCGGCATCGGCATCGGCATCGGCATCGGCATCGGCATCGGCATCGGCATCGGCATCGGCATCGGCATCGGCATCGGCATCGGCATCGGCATCGGCATCGGCATCGGCATCGGCATCGGCATCGGCATCGGCATCGGCATCGGCATCGGCATCGGCATCGGCATCGGCATCGGCATCGGCATCGGCATCGGCATCGGCATCGGCATCGGCATCGGCATCGGCATCGGCATCGGCATCGGCATCGGCATCGGCATCGGCATCGGCATCGGCATCGGCATCGGCATCGGCATCGGCATCGGCATCGGCATCGGCATCGGCATCGGCATCGGCATCGGCATCGGCATCGGCATCGGCATCGGCATCGGCATCGGCATCGGCATCGGCATCGGCATCGGCATCGGCATCGGCATCGGCATCGGCATCGGCATCGGCATCGGCATCGGCATCGGCATCGGCATCGGCATCGGCATCGGCATCGGCATCGGCATCGGCATCGGCATCGGCATCGGCATCGGCATCGGCATCGGCATCGGCATCGGCATCGGCATCGGCATCGGCATCGGCATCGGCATCGGCATCGGCATCGGCATCGGCATCGGCATCGGCATCGGCATCGGCATCGGCATCGGCATCGGCATCGGCATCGGCATCGGCATCGGCATCGGCATCGGCATCGGCATCGGCATCGGCATCGGCATCGGCATCGGCATCGGCATCGGCATCGGCATCGGCATCGGCATCGGCATCGGCATCGGCATCGGCATCGGCATCGGCATCGGCATCGGCATCGGCATCGGCATCGGCATCGGCATCGGCATCGGCATCGGCATCGGCATCGGCATCGGCATCGGCATCGGCATCGGCATCGGCATCGGCATCGGCATCGGCATCGGCATCGGCATCGGCATCGGCATCGGCATCGGCATCGGCATCGGCATCGGCATCGGCATCGGCATCGGCATCGGCATCGGCATCGGCATCGGCATCGGCATCGGCATCGGCATCGGCATCGGCATCGGCATCGGCATCGGCATCGGCATCGGCATCGGCATCGGCATCGGCATCGGCATCGGCATCGGCATCGGCATCGGCATCGGCATCGGCATCGGCATCGGCATCGGCATCGGCATCGGCATCGGCATCGGCATCGGCATCGGCATCGGCATCGGCATCGGCATCGGCATCGGCATCGGCATCGGCATCGGCATCGGCATCGGCATCGGCATCGGCATCGGCATCGGCATCGGCATCGGCATCGGCATCGGCATCGGCATCGGCATCGGCATCGGCATCGGCATCGGCATCGGCATCGGCATCGGCATCGGCATCGGCATCGGCATCGGCATCGGCATCGGCATCGGCATCGGCATCGGCATCGGCATCGGCATCGGCATCGGCATCGGCATCGGCATCGGCATCGGCATCGGCATCGGCATCGGCATCGGCATCGGCATCGGCATCGGCATCGGCATCGGCATCGGCATCGGCATCGGCATCGGCATCGGCATCGGCATCGGCATCGGCATCGGCATCGGCATCGGCATCGGCATCGGCATCGGCATCGGCATCGGCATCGGCATCGGCATCGGCATCGGCATCGGCATCGGCATCGGCATCGGCATCGGCATCGGCATCGGCATCGGCATCGGCATCGGCATCGGCATCGGCATCGGCATCGGCATCGGCATCGGCATCGGCATCGGCATCGGCATCGGCATCGGCATCGGCATCGGCATCGGCATCGGCATCGGCATCGGCATCGGCATCGGCATCGGCATCGGCATCGGCATCGCATCGGCATCGGCATCGGCATCGGCATCGGCATCGGCATCGGCATCGGCATCGGCATCGGCATCGGCATCGGCATCGGCATCGGCATCGGCATCGGCATCGGCATCGGCATCGGCATCGGCATCGGCATCGGCATCGGCATCGGCATCGGCATCGGCATCGGCATCGGCATCGGCATCGGCATCGGCATCGGCATCGGCATCGGCATCGGCATCGGCATCGGCATCGGCATCGGCATCGGCATCGGCATCGGCATCGGCATCGGCATCGGCATCGGCATCGGCATCGGCATCGGCATCGGCATCGGCATCGGCATCGGCATCGGCATCGGCATCGGCATCGGCATCGGCATCGGCATCGGCATCGGCATCGGCATCGGCATCGGCATCGGCATCGGCATCGGCATCGGCATCGGCATCGGCATCGGCATCGGCATCGGCATCGGCATCGGCATCGGCATCGGCATCGGCATCGGCATCGGCATCGGCATCGGCATCGGCATCGGCATCGGCATCGGCATCGGCATCGGCATCGGCATCGGCATCGGCATCGGCATCGGCATCGGCATCGGCATCGGCATCGGCATCGGCATCGGCATCGGCATCGGCATCGGCATCGGCATCGGCATCGGCATCGGCATCGGCATCGGCATCGGCATCGGCATCGGCATCGGCATCGGCATCGGCATCGGCATCGGCATCGGCATCGGCATCGGCATCGGCATCGGCATCGGCATCGGCATCGGCATCGGCATCGGCATCGGCATCGGCATCGGCATCGGCATCGGCATCGGCATCGGCATCGGCATCGGCATCGGCATCGGCATCGGCATCGGCATCGGCATCGGCATCGGCATCGGCATCGGCATCGGCATCGGCATCGGCATCGGCATCGGCATCGGCATCGGCATCGGCATCGGCATCGGCATCGGCATCGGCATCGGCATCGGCATCGGCATCGGCATCGGCATCGGCATCGGCATCGGCATCGGCATCGGCATCGGCATCGGCATCGGCATCGGCATCGGCATCGGCATCGGCATCGGCATCGGCATCGGCATCGGCATCGGCATCGGCATCGGCATCGGCATCGGCATCGGCATCGGCATCGGCATCGGCATCGGCATCGGCATCGGCATCGGCATCGGCATCGGCATCGGCATCGGCATCGGCATCGGCATCGGCATCGGCATCGGCATCGGCATCGGCATCGGCATCGGCATCGGCATCGGCATCGGCATCGGCATCGGCATCGGCATCGGCATCGGCATCGGCATCGGCATCGGCATCGGCATCGGCATCGGCATCGGCATCGGCATCGGCATCGGCATCGGCATCGGCATCGGCATCGGCATCGGCATCGGCATCGGCATCGGCATCGGCATCGGCATCGGCATCGGCATCGGCATCGGCATCGGCATCGGCATCGGCATCGGCATCGGCATCGGCATCGCATCGGCATCGGCATCGGCATCGGCATCGGCATCGGCATCGGCATCGGCATCGGCATCGGCATCGGCATCGGCATCGGCATCGGCATCGGCATCGGCATCGGCATCGGCTCGGCATCGGCATCGGCATCGGCATCGGCATCGGCATCGGCATCGGCATCGGCATCGGCATCGGCATCGGCATCGGCATCGGCATCGGCATCGGCATCGGCATCGGCATCGGCATCGGCATCGGCATCGGCATCGGCATCGGCATCGGCATCGGCATCGGCATCGGCATCGGCATCGGCATCGGCATCGGCATCGGCATCGGCATCGGCATCGGCATCGGCATCGGCATCGGCATCGGCATCGGCATCGGCATCGGCATCGGCATCGGCATCGGCATCGGCATCGGCATCGGCATCGGCATCGGCATCGGCATCGGCATCGGCATCGGCATCGGCATCGGCATCGGCATCGGCATCGGCATCGGCATCGGCATCGGCATCGGCATCGGCATCGGCATCGGCATCGGCATCGGCATCGGCATCGGCATCGGCATCGGCATCGGCATCGGCATCGGCATCGGCATCGGCATCGGCATCGGCATCGGCATCGGCATCGGCATCGGCATCGGCATCGGCATCGGCATCGGCATCGGCATCGGCATCGGCATCGGCATCGGCATCGGCATCGGCATCGGCATCGGCATCGGCATCGGCATCGGCATCGGCATCGGCATCGGCATCGGCATCGGCATCGGCATCGGCATCGGCATCGGCATCGGCATCGGCATCGGCATCGGCATCGGCATCGGCATCGGCATCGGCATCGGCATCGGCATCGGCATCGGCATCGGCATCGGCATCGGCATCGGCATCGGCATCGGCATCGGCATCGGCATCGGCATCGGCATCGGCATCGGCATCGGCATCGGCATCGGCATCGGCATCGGCATCGGCATCGGCATCGGCATCGGCATCGGCATCGGCATCGGCATCGGCATCGGCATCGGCATCGGCATCGGCATCGGCATCGGCATCGGCATCGGCATCGGCATCGGCATCGGCATCGGCATCGGCATCGGCATCGGCATCGGCATCGGCATCGGCATCGGCATCGGCATCGGCATCGGCATCGGCATCGGCATCGGCATCGGCATCGGCATCGGCATCGGCATCGGCATCGGCATCGGCATCGGCATCGGCATCGGCATCGGCATCGGCATCGGCATCGGCATCGGCATCGCATCGGCATCGGCATCGGCATCGGCATCGGCATCGGCATCGGCATCGGCATCGGCATCGGCATCGGCATCGGCATCGGCATCGGCATCGGCATCGGCATCGGCATCGGCATCGGCATCGGCATCGGCATCGGCATCGGCATCGGCATCGGCATCGGCATCGGCATCGGCATCGGCATCGGCATCGGCATCGGCATCGGCATCGGCATCGGCATCGGCATCGGCATCGGCATCGGCATCGGCATCGGCATCGGCATCGGCATCGGCATCGGCATCGGCATCGGCATCGGCATCGGCATCGGCATCGGCATCGGCATCGGCATCGGCATCGGCATCGGCATCGGCATCGGCATCGGCATCGGCATCGGCATCGGCATCGGCATCGGCATCGGCATCGGCATCGGCATCGGCATCGGCATCGGCATCGGCATCGGCATCGGCATCGGCATCGGCATCGGCATCGGCATCGGCATCGGCATCGCATCGGCATCGGCATCGGCATCGGCATCGGCATCGGCATCGGCATCGGCATCGGCATCGGCATCGGCATCGGCATCGGCATCGGCATCGGCATCGGCATCGGCATCGGCATCGGCATCGGCATCGGCATCGGCATCGGCATCGGCATCGGCATCGGCATCGGCATCGGCATCGGCATCGGCATCGGCATCGGCATCGGCATCGGCATCGGCATCGGCATCGGCATCGGCATCGGCATCGGCATCGGCATCGGCATCGGCATCGGCATCGGCATCGGCATCGGCATCGGCATCGGCATCGGCATCGGCATCGGCATCGGCATCGGCATCGGCATCGGCATCGGCATCGGCATCGGCATCGGCATCGGCATCGGCATCGGCATCGGCATCGGCATCGGCATCGGCATCGGCATCGGCATCGGCATCGGCATCGGCATCGGCATCGGCATCGGCATCGGCATCGCATCGGCATCGGCATCGGCATCGGCATCGGCATCGGCATCGGCATCGGCATCGGCATCGGCATCGGCATCGGCATCGGCATCGGCATCGGCATCGGCATCGGCATCGGCATCGGCATCGGCATCGGCATCGGCATCGCATCGGCATCGGCATCGGCATCGGCATCGGCATCGGCATCGGCATCGGCATCGGCATCGGCATCGGCATCGGCATCGGCATCGGCATCGGCATCGGCATCGGCATCGGCATCGGCATCGGCATCGGCATCGGCATCGGCATCGGCATCGGCATCGGCATCGGCATCGGCATCGGCATCGGCATCGGCATCGGCATCGGCATCGGCATCGGCATCGGCATCGGCATCGGCATCGGCATCGCATCGGCATCGGCATCGGCATCGGCATCGGCATCGGCATCGGCATCGGCATCGGCATCGGCATCGGCATCGGCATCGGCATCGGCATCGGCATCGGCATCGGCATCGGCATCGGCATCGGCATCGGCATCGGCATCGGCATCGGCATCGGCATCGGCATCGGCATCGGCATCGGCATCGGCATCGGCATCGGCATCGGCATCGGCATCGGCATCGGCATCGGCATCGGCATCGGCATCGGCATCGCATCGGCATCGGCATCGGCATCGGCATCGGCAATCGCATCGGCATCGGCATCGGCATCGGCATCGGCATCGGCATCGGCATCGGCATCGGCATCGGCATCGGCATCGGCATCGGCATCGGCATCGGCATCGGCATCGGCATCGGCATCGGCATCGGCATCGGCATCGGCATCGGCATCGGCATCGGCATCGGCATCGGCATCGGCATCGGCATCGGCATCGGCATCGGCATCGGCATCGGCATCGGCATCGGCATCGGCATCGGCATCGCATCGGCATCGGCATCGGCATCGGCATCGGCATCGGCATCGGCATCGGCATCGGCATCGGCATCGGCATCGGCATCGGCATCGGCATCGGCATCGGCATCGGCATCGGCATCGGCATCGGCATCGGCATCGGCATCGGCATCGGCATCGGCATCGGCATCGGCATCGGCATCGGCATCGGCATCGGCATCGGCATCGGCATCGGCATCGGCATCGGCATCGGCATCGGCATCGGCATCGGCATCGGCATCGGCATCGGCATCGGCATCGGCATCGGCATCGGCATCGGCATCGGCATCGGCATCGGCATCGGCATCGGCATCGGCAATCGGCATCGGCATCGGCATCGGCATCGGCATCGGCATCGGCATCGGCATCGGCATCGGCATCGGCATCGGCATCGGCATCGCATCGGCATCGGCATCGGCATCGGCATCGGCATCGGCATCGGCATCGCATCGGCATCGGCATCGGCATCTGGCATCGGCATCCGGCATCGGCATCGGCATCGGCATCGGCATCGGCATCGGCATCGGCATCGGCATCGGCATCGGCATCGGCATCGGCATCGGCATCGGCATCGGCATCGGCATCGGCATCGGCATCGGCATCGGCATCGGCATCGGCATCGGCATCGGCATCGGCATCGGCATCGGCATCGGCATCGGCATCGGCATCGGCATCGGCATCGGCATCGGCATCGGCATCGGCATCGGCATCGGCATCGGCATCGGCCATCGGCATCGGCATCGGCATCGGCATCGGCATCGGCATCGGCATCGGCATCGGCATCGGCATCGGCATCGGCATCGGCATCGGCATCGGCATCGGCATCGGCATCGGCATCGGCATCGGCATCGGCATCGGCATCGGCATCGGCATCGGCATCGGCATCGGCATCGGCATCGGCATCGGCATCGGCATCGGCATCGGCATCGGCCTCGGCATCGGCATCGGCATCGGCATCGGCATCGGCATCGGCATCGGCATCGGCATCGGCATCGGCATCGGCATCGGCATCGGCATCGGCATCGGCATCGGCATCGGCATCGGCATCGGCATCGGCATCGGCATCGGCATCGGCATCGGCATCGGCATCGGCATCGGCATCGGCATCGGCATCGGCATCGGCATCGGCATCGGCATCGGCATCGGCATCGGCATCGGCATCGGCATCGGCATCGGCATCGGCATCCGGCATCGGCATCGGCATCGGCATCGGCATCGGCATCGGCATCGGCATCGGCATCGGCATCGGCATCGGCATCGCATCGGCATCGGCATCGGCATCGGCATCGGCATCGGCATCGGCATCGGCATCGGCATCGGCATCGGCATCGGCATCGGCATCGGCATCGGCATCGGCATCGGCATCGGCATCGGCATCGGCATCGGCATCGGCATCGGCATCGGCATCGGCATCGGCATCGGCATCGGCATCGGCATCGGCATCGGCATCGGCATCGGCATCGGCATCGGCATCGGCATCGGCATCGGCATCGGCATCGGCATCGGCATCGGCATCGGCATCGGCATCGGCATCGGCATCGCCATCGGCATCTGCATCGGCATCGGCATCGGCATCGGCATCGGCATCGGCATCGGCATCGGCATCGGCATCGCATCGGCATCGGCATCGGCATCGGCATCGGCATCGGCATCGGCATCGGCATCGGCATCGGCATCGGCATCGGCATCGGCATCGGCATCGGCATCGGCATCGGCATCGGCATCGGCATCGGCATCGGCATCGGCATCGGCATCGGCATCGGCATCGGCATCGGCACGGCATCGGCATCGGCATCGGCATCGGCATCGGCATCGGCATCGGCATCGGCATCGGCATCGGCATCGGCATCGTGCATCGGCATCGGCATCGGCATCGGCATCGGCATCTGCATCGGCATCGGCATCGGCATCGCATCGGCATCGGCATCGGCATCGGCATCGGCATCGGCATCGGCATCGGCATCGGCATCGGCATCGCATCGGCATCGGCATCGGCATCGGCATCGGCATCGGCATCGGCATCGGCATCGGCATCGGCATCGGCATCGGCATCGGCATCGGCATCGGCATCGGCATCGGCATCGGCATCGGCATCGGCATCGGCATCGGCATCGGCATCGGCATCGGCATCGGCATCGGCATCGGCATCGGCATCGGCATCGGCATCGGCATCGGCATCGGCATCGGCATCGGCATCGGCATCGGCATCGGCATCGGCATCGGCATCGGCATCGGCATCGGCATCGGCATCGGCATCGGCATCGGCATCGGCATCGGCATCGGCATCGGCATCGGCATCGGCATCGGCATCGGCATCGGCATCGGCATCGGCATCGGCATCGGCATCGGCATCGGCATCGGCATCGGCATCGGCATCGGCATCGGCATCGGCATCGGCATCGGCATCGGCATCGGCATCGGCATCGGCATCGGCATCGGCATCGGCATCGGCATCGGCATCGGCATCGGCATCGGCATCGGCATCGGCATCGGCATCGGCATCGGCATCGGCATCGGCATCGGCATCGGCATCGGCATCGGCATCGGCATCGGCATCGGCATCGGCATCGGCATCGGCATCGGCATCGGCATCGGCATCGGCATCGGCATCGGCATCGGCATCGGCATCGGCATCGGCATCGGCATCGGCATCGGCATCGGCATCGGCATCGGCATCGGCATCGGCATCGGCATCGGCATCGGCATCGGCATCGGCATCGGCATCGGCATCGGCATCGGCATCGGCATCGGCATCGGCATCGGCATCGGCATCGGCATCGGCATCGGCATCGGCATCGGCATCGGCATCGGCATCGGCATCGGCATCGGCATCGGCATCGGCATCGGCATCGGCATCGGCATCGGCATCGGCATCGGCATCGGCATCGGCATCGGCATCGGCATCGGCATCGGCATCGGCATCGGCATCGGCATCGGCATCGGCATCGGCATCGGCATCGGCATCGGCATCGGCATCGGCATCGGCATCGGCATCGGCATCGGCATCGGCATCGGCATCGGCATCGGCATCGGCATCGGCATCGGCATCGGCATCGGCATCGGCATCGGCATCGGCATCGGCATCGGCATCGGCATCGGCATCGGCATCGGCATCGGCATCGGCATCGGCATCGGCATCGGCATCGGCATCGGCATCGGCATCGGCATCGGCATCGGCATCGGCATCGGCATCGGCATCGGCATCGGCATCGGCATCGGCATCGGCATCGGCATCGGCATCGGCATCGGCATCGGCATCGGCATCGGCATCGGCATCGGCATCGGCATCGGCATCGGCATCGGCATCGGCATCGGCATCGGCATCGGCATCGGCATCGGCATCGGCATCGGCATCGGCATCGGCATCGGCATCGGCATCGGCATCGGCATCGGCATCGGCATCGGCATCGGCATCGGCATCGGCATCGGCATCGGCATCGGCATCGGCATCGGCATCGGCATCGGCATCGGCATCGGCATCGGCATCGGCATCGGCATCGGCATCGGCATCGGCATCGGCATCGGCATCGGCATCGGCATCGGCATCGGCATCGGCATCGGCATCGGCATCGGCATCGGCATCGGCATCGGCATCGGCATCGGCATCGGCATCGGCATCGGCATCGGCATCGGCATCGGCATCGGCATCGGCATCGGCATCGGCATCGGCATCGGCATCGGCATCGGCATCGGCATCGGCATCGGCATCGGCATCGGCATCGGCATCGGCATCGGCATCGGCATCGGCATCGGCATCGGCATCGCATCGGCATCGGCATCGGCATCGGCATCGGCATCGGCATCGGCATCGGCATCGGCATCGGCATCGGCATCGGCATCGGCATCGGCATCGGCATCGGCATCGGCATCGGCATCGGCATCGGCATCGGCATCGGCATCGGCATCGGCATCGGCATCGGCATCGGCATCGGCATCGGCATCGGCATCGGCATCGGCATCGGCATCGGCATCGGCATCGGCATCGGCATCGGCATCGGCATCGGCATCGGCATCGGCATCGGCATCGGCATCGGCATCGGCATCGGCATCGGCATCGGCATCGGCATCGGCATCGGCATCGGCATCGGCATCGGCATCGGCATCGGCATCGGCATCGGCATCGGCATCGGCATCGGCATCGGCATCGGCATCGGCATCGGCATCGGCATCGGCATCGGCATCGGCATCGGCATCGGCATCGGCATCGGCATCGGCATCGGCATCGGCATCGGCATCGGCATCGGCATCGGCATCGGCATCGGCATCGGCATCGGCATCGGCATCGGCATCGGCATCGGCATCGGCATCGGCATCGGCATCGGCATCGGCATCGGCATCGGCATCGGCATCGGCATCGGCATCGGCATCGGCATCGGCATCGGCATCGG
Organism: Limnomonas spitsbergensis; assembly: GCA_037349105.1. Lineage (NCBI taxonomy): Eukaryota > Viridiplantae > Chlorophyta > Chlorophyceae > Chlamydomonadales > Limnomonas > Limnomonas spitsbergensis. The sequence continues at coordinate 513,679 of JAYJMM010000007.1, read as the reverse complement.
CATCGGCATCGGCATCGGCATCGGCATCGGCATCGGCATCGGCATCGGCATCGGCATCGGCATCGGCATCGGCATCGGCATCGGCATCGGCATCGGCATCGGCATCGGCATCGGCATCGGCATCGGCATCGGCATCGGCATCGGCATCGGCATCGGCATCGGCATCGGCATCGGCATCGGCATCGGCATCGGCATCGGCATCGGCATCGGCATCGGCATCGGCATCGGCATCGGCATCGGCATCGGCATCGGCATCGGCATCGGCATCGGCATCGGCATCGGCATCGGCATCGGCATCGGCATCGGCATCGGCATCGGCATCGGCATCGGCATCGGCATCGGCATCGGCATCGGCATCGGCATCGGCATCGGCATCGGCATCGGCATCGGCATCGGCATCGGCATCGGCATCGGCATCGGCATCGGCATCGGCATCGGCATCGGCATCGGCATCGGCATCGGCATCGGCATCGGCATCGGCATCGGCATCGGCATCGGCATCGGCATCGGCATCGGCATCGGCATCGGCATCGGCATCGGCATCGGCATCGGCATCGGCATCGGCATCGGCATCGGCATCGGCATCGGCATCGGCATCGGCATCGGCATCGGCATCGGCATCGGCATCGGCATCGGCATCGGCATCGGCATCGGCATCGGCATCGGCATCGGCATCGGCATCGGCATCGGCATCGGCATCGGCATCGGCATCGGCATCGGCATCGGCATCGGCATCGGCATCGGCATCGGCATCGGCATCGGCATCGGCATCGGCATCGGCATCGGCATCGGCATCGGCATCGGCATCGGCATCGGCATCGGCATCGGCATCGGCATCGGCATCGGCATCGGCATCGGCATCGGCATCGGCATCGGCATCGGCATCGGCATCGGCATCGGCATCGGCATCGGCATCGGCATCGGCATCGGCATCGGCATCGGCATCGGCATCGGCATCGGCATCGGCATCGGCATCGGCATCGGCATCGGCATCGGCATCGGCATCGGCATCGGCATCGGCATCGGCATCGGCATCGGCATCGGCATCGGCATCGGCATCGGCATCGGCATCGGCATCGGCATCGGCATCGGCATCGGCATCGGCATCGGCATCGGCATCGGCATCGGCATCGGCATCGGCATCGGCATCGGCATCGGCATCGGCATCGGCATCGGCATCGGCATCGGCATCGGCATCGGCATCGGCATCGGCATCGGCATCGGCATCGGCATCGGCATCGGCATCGGCATCGGCATCGGCATCGGCATCGGCATCGGCATCGGCATCGGCATCGGCATCGGCATCGGCATCGGCATCGGCATCGGCATCGGCATCGGCATCGGCATCGGCATCGGCATCGGCATCGGCATCGGCATCGGCATCGGCATCGGCATCGGCATCGGCATCGGCATCGGCATCGGCATCGGCATCGGCATCGGCATCGGCATCGGCATCGGCATCGGCATCGGCATCGGCATCGGCATCGGCATCGGCATCGGCATCGGCATCGGCATCGGCATCGGCATCGGCATCGGCATCGGCATCGGCATCGGCATCGGCATCGGCATCGGCATCGGCATCGGCATCGGCATCGGCATCGGCATCGGCATCGGCATCGGCATCGGCATCGGCATCGGCATCGGCATCGGCATCGGCATCGGCATCGGCATCGGCATCGGCATCGGCATCGGCATCGGCATCGGCATCGGCATCGGCATCGGCATCGGCATCGGCATCGGCATCGGCATCGGCATCGGCATCGGCATCGGCATCGGCATCGGCATCGGCATCGGCATCGGCATCGGCATCGGCATCGGCATCGGCATCGGCATCGGCATCGGCATCGGCATCGGCATCGGCATCGGCATCGGCATCGGCATCGGCATCGGCATCGGCATCGGCATCGGCATCGGCATCGGCATCGGCATCGGCATCGGCATCGGCATCGGCATCGGCATCGGCATCGGCATCGGCATCGGCATCGGCATCGGCATCGGCATCGGCATCGGCATCGGCATCGGCATCGGCATCGGCATCGGCATCGGCATCGGCATCGGCATCGGCATCGGCATCGGCATCGGCATCGGCATCGGCATCGGCATCGGCATCGGCATCGGCATCGGCATCGGCATCGGCATCGGCATCGGCATCGGCATCGGCATCGGCATCGGCATCGGCATCGGCATCGGCATCGGCATCGGCATCGGCATCGGCATCGGCATCGGCATCGGCATCGGCATCGGCATCGGCATCGGCATCGGCATCGGCATCGGCATCGGCATCGGCATCGGCATCGGCATCGGCATCGGCATCGGCATCGGCATCGGCATCGGCATCGGCATCGGCATCGGCATCGGCATCGGCATCGGCATCGCATCGGCATCGGCATCGGCATCGGCATCGGCATCGGCATCGGCATCGGCATCGGCATCGGCATCGGCATCGGCATCGGCATCGGCATCGGCATCGGCATCGGCATCGGCATCGGCATCGGCATCGGCATCGGCATCGGCATCGGCATCGGCATCGGCATCGGCATCGGCATCGGCATCGGCATCGGCATCGGCATCGGCATCGGCATCGGCATCGGCATCGGCATCGGCATCGGCATCGGCATCGGCATCGGCATCGGCATCGGCATCGGCATCGGCATCGGCATCGGCATCGGCATCGGCATCGGCATCGGCATCGGCATCGGCATCGGCATCGGCATCGGCATCGGCATCGGCATCGGCATCGGCATCGGCATCGGCATCGGCATCGGCATCGGCATCGGCATCGGCATCGGCATCGGCATCGGCATCGGCATCGGCATCGGCATCGGCATCGGCATCGGCATCGGCATCGGCATCGGCATCGGCATCGGCATCGGCATCGGCATCGGCATCGGCATCGGCATCGGCATCGGCATCGGCATCGGCATCGGCATCGGCATCGGCATCGGCATCGGCATCGGCATCGGCATCGGCATCGGCATCGGCATCGGCATCGGCATCGGCATCGGCATCGGCATCGGCATCGGCATCGGCATCGGCATCGGCATCGGCATCGGCATCGGCATCGGCATCGGCATCGGCATCGGCATCGGCATCGGCATCGGCATCGGCATCGGCATCGGCATCGGCATCGGCATCGGCATCGGCATCGGCATCGGCATCGGCATCGGCATCGGCATCGGCATCGGCATCGGCATCGGCATCGGCATCGGCATCGGCATCGGCATCGGCATCGGCATCGGCATCGGCATCGGCATCGGCATCGGCATCGGCATCGGCATCGGCATCGGCATCGGCATCGGCATCGGCATCGGCATCGGCATCGGCATCGGCATCGGCATCGGCATCGGCATCGGCATCGGCATCGGCATCGGCATCGGCATCGGCATCGGCATCGGCATCGGCATCGGCATCGGCATCGGCATCGGCATCGGCATCGGCATCGGCATCGGCATCGGCATCGGCATCGGCATCGGCATCGGCATCGGCATCGGCATCGGCATCGGCATCGGCATCGGCATCGGCATCGGCATCGGCATCGGCATCGGCATCGGCATCGGCATCGGCATCGGCATCGGCATCGGCATCGGCATCGGCATCGGCATCGGCATCGGCATCGGCATCGGCATCGGCATCGGCATCGGCATCGGCATCGGCATCGGCATCGGCATCGGCATCGGCATCGGCATCGGCATCGGCATCGGCATCGGCATCGGCATCGGCATCGGCATCGGCATCGGCATCGGCATCGGCATCGGCATCGGCATCGGCATCGGCATCGGCATCGGCATCGGCATCGGCATCGGCATCGGCATCGGCATCGGCATCGGCATCGGCATCGGCATCGGCATCGGCATCGGCATCGGCATCGGCATCGGCATCGGCATCGGCATCGGCATCGGCATCGGCATCGGCATCGGCATCGGCATCGGCATCGGCATCGGCATCGGCATCGGCATCGGCATCGGCATCGGCATCGGCATCGGCATCGGCATCGGCATCGGCATCGGCATCGGCATCGGCATCGGCATCGGCATCGGCATCGGCATCGGCATCGGCATCGGCATCGGCATCGGCATCGGCATCGGCATCGGCATCGGCATCGGCATCGGCATCGGCATCGGCATCGGCATCGGCATCGGCATCGGCATCGGCATCGGCATCGGCATCGGCATCGGCATCGGCATCGGCATCGGCATCGGCATCGGCATCGGCATCGGCATCGGCATCGGCATCGGCATCGGCATCGGCATCGGCATCGGCATCGGCATCGGCATCGGCATCGGCATCGGCATCGGCATCGGCATCATCACCCTCAGCCCGGCCTCTCCCCCGGTCGTGACCCTCTGGATCCCATCGCCATTCGAGCGGCGACGCAAGACAGCGATGGCGGACTTCCATTAGCAGCAGCTGTTGCACCTCCATCGGCTACTGAGCTCGGGATCCTCTTCTGCAACGGCATGTGGAGCTCGCATTACGGGTATGGTCTTGAGCGTGCCGCAGCCAGACAGCCCAGCGATACATACTGATCGTACGAGTGGCATGCGTTCTCCGACCCGTCCACGCACTTGGAATCATGCGCGTATTTGGATGCTGAATGCCGCAAAACATCGGTAGACATGTTTGACATGTCAGGCGATTCAGCATCCCCTTGCATGGCCAGATACGCATGGAGAGGCATAGCACGACAGGGTACCTGATATGCATGGAGTGGTGATAGAGCAGCAATTGGCAGGGTGTTCTGGCTCGTGTGCACCCTTTGCAGCGGTGTTTCTTTCAGTGCGCATGAAGCAACCTTTGGCAGGCCTTGGCTCTGGTCAGCCATGATTTTGCCGCGGGGGACCAACCCTTGACTGGCCTACACCTGGCGGCCCATGCAGCAGAGCTTGCAGCTCCAGCCAGGCACTGCTGCCATAAGCCATGATGTGGCTCAATTGTAGCTGACACACACCAAATAAACAATGTCATGCAGCCAGACCTCTGGCACATTCCAGCCGTTCTCCAAGAGATTTATGAGCTTGTCTGTTTGCTTCCCCAAGCATCTCAACCCTACGACCCTGCAGCCCCTCAGTCCAAAATCTGCGCTGCTTGCTCACCTGGCTGAGCATCGCGGAGTAGCCTTCACGGCTACACCCATTTCAACCCTACGACTCTGCTGCCCCTCAGGGCGAAATCGGCGCTACTTGGGGACCTGGCTCAACATCATGGATTAGCTTTCACGGCCTTTGATTACCAAGGGGGAAATCCTCAGGTGCAAATTAAAGAACGGCTTTCCCATGGCAGCACTCCACTTTCCCCTCGACGGAAACACCAAATCAGCGCCATATGCAGGAAGAGCGGCCTCCTCAGGTGCATGCAACGCCGTGCATCTTGCAAGCCTGTCCACCCCTTGAGGGAGCTTCCGGAACAATTCAGCTGCATCAGGACCAGGGGGACCTGGTGCATGAAGCCTTACTGCGTGGCTCACCCGCGGTAGGCTGGTTAAGGTGTGGTCCCCATTGGCCCAGTGGTGGCCGCCCCGCTGCCTGCCAAATGTGTTTTTGCCCGTACATTGGAATGGGCAGACAGTGTGGTTTACAGCTGGGTAGGGATGTGGCCACATGTGTCCTAGTCAGCACGCTGTGCGGCAGCGTTCATTCTCCACATTCCACACTGATCAAATCCGTACATGCTTCATGCCCACGCAGGTAAAACAACTCCTCCCTGCCTATTCCACAAACAAATGTGTACCTGCTCCACACCTACTGCTGCCAGGCGAATTCTTGAAGCTTGGTGTTCGTGACTGGACTGAAGATGCGGCTGACGTGATACTGCATGTATGCCAACACACACGCAAGCTGGTGGTAGTTGGTGAGGGAGAGGCAGCCAATGCAACAGATCAATCATTTGAAATGAATACATGTGTTTAGACGCGGTGGTGAGGCCATCGTAGGTCGTGTGACAAATGATTAAATAAACAGAATGGGGTACACAAACCATTAGATGCCGTAAACCGAAACATCAAATATGTTGACACGGTGGTGAGGGCGACGGAGATGCAATGAACTACACAAATGATTAATTGAAGGGGAACTTAAAGTGTTTTTCTGACGGGGCCTTGAATAGAGCTGCCCAGTTTAGCAGATGGGGGGGGTTGTATCCTCCGAGTGCCTTTTGTCAGCGTCCATGCCTTTCTGTGTATTTCCCTGCTCTGGCTCGTGTGCACCATTGGCTGAAGTGTTTCGTTCAGTGGGCGTCAAACAAACTTTGGCAGGCCTCTGAGTGCCTTGTGTCAGTGTCCATGATTTTCTGTGTGCATCCCTGCGCAATGTCTGCCCTGTTTAATTATTTTAGTGGCAGCTGCCATTCAGCTGCATACGTCACAGCCTGGCGCAGTGGGGGCCTGTTCCTGCAAGGGCTTATATTGCTTGGGCCACGGGCAGTAGGTGGTCCAGGTTTGGTCCCTATCAGCCTATTGGCGGCTGCCCCTCAGCCCAGTGGCGACCGCTAGCCGCCTGCCCAGGTGGTCTGGCGTGCACTCATGGAAGCCGTTATATTGTTTGTCGAGGGCCGAAGTCAGTGTTATTGCTTTGTGCATGGGTGTTTGAATTTAATGAAGTTTTGTTACGGGGGCCTTGCACAGGCAGACGAATTTGGTATATTAGTTTATAACATGGGTGCGCGGACCCTATCCGGTTTTATGGTACAATGGAATTTCGCTACCCGTGCCTTGCGTAGGCAGCTCCATAGGTGGCTGGGTGGCCCTGCTGCTGGCACTGCGGGAACGAGGCAACGGCCCCAAGCTCGAGGTGCGTGTAAGTATTTATGAATAAATCAATACAGCCTGGGGTGTGTAAGCACATTGAAAGTATGAATCCCAAGAAGCTAGATGTGTGACCTCAATTTGAATTTACTTGTCCTTATGGGAATAAAGAATCATTGAGGGTTGAAATGCCAGGGCTGCTGGACATAAAATTGCGGAAGTGGGATTTGGCATGCAATACTCAGCCCTGAAGTGGCCAGGTGTGCTCTGCATCTGAGGGTTGTCCTGTGGAATGGTCAAGGTCCCCAGTCTTGTCTAAAAGCTGAAAGGCTGAGCGTGCATGGGGCTGAGAACAGGACTGAGACTGAACCTCAAGGTTTCATGAGCAGAATCCTGGGGTCTGGAGCTCTCGTTGTCCTTGCATCTTGAAAGGCCGTGCCTGAATCCCGGCCGAAACAAAACGGTTGCCTGCAACCAATAAAACAAGTCAGTCCGTAACTGTTTGATTGCTTCGCTGCCTAGCGGTTGACTGGGCTCGGAGTTGCGCTAGCACCAAGTGCTGAGTGCATCAAGATCCCCTCACTTGCCGCGCCCCCGGCGCAAGGGGAATACTTAAAGGGTGCATGTGATCTGCGCAGATGCTTCACCAGAATAGACAAAGACCACCGAGGCAATGTTCTGAACTACGAGGAGCTGGACCCAAGGCTCGAAAACCCAAAACTCAGCGTTCATTTTTGCGTGGCTCTGCTACATCTTAGCTACATCTCCGCCACATCCTGGCCTACGGCCGGATGCCCCATGCATAGATAGACATGCTGCATGGGCATGTGTCTGTAAGCCAACCACTCGCGGGTCCCTGGCAGGCCGGTGGCGGGCGGGCGAGTGGCAGGTCCCTGGCTGGCAGGCCAGTGGCGGGCGGGAGGTGGCCTGCTGAAGGCGAGCTCGTTGCAGGAAATGTAAATTCTGCCAGAAGCCTGGATTTGTGAGCATGTCCCAAACTCTGCTCCACCTCACCCTTACTGTCAGCCCAGGCCACCAGAGTTGATCTTAATGCGTGCAAAGCCACCTTTGAGAAGCCGCCGGGCGACCACCACTGGGCCAATATGGACAAAACCTGGACCAACCCACGGAGGTGGACTAAGTAGAGCAGGGCTTGCCGCACCCGGCCCCTTGGCCGCAGGCCGTGATGTAGCTGAATTGTGGCTGACACTTGTGGAGATGAGCCAGGGTCTCCACCCGCCTTTCCCAGGGCCTTGTGCTCATCAACCCTGCTGTGGACGTGTCCGAGTCCTTCTGGAGCAAGCTGGAAGTTGAACAGCAACAGGCAGTGATGGTTGCAGGTGAGAGCATGATGGCGCCGGAACATGATGAGTGGAAGACATTCCTGGCTTGTAACACCAACTAGCAACATTTGTTAAAGATAAGTCATACGGTATGTTACTTGCTACTTTTACTAGCATGCCAGAATCGTTTATTCTGCAACCGGAGCAAACCAGAGCTCTCCAGCCACACACCTTGATATCACATGTGTCTGATATCTCACTTGTGTACACTACATCACACTTGTGTACACCACAGCTCACTTGTGCACACCATATCACACTTGTGTACACCATATCACATGTGTGTACACCATATCACACTTGTGTACACCACATCACACCTGTGTACACCATATCAAACTTGTGCACACCATAGCACACTTGTTTCTTACCTCCCCCCTAAGCCACCCGCGGTAGGAGGCCGGACATACGCATTTTGAGCGTGCTCCAATTCAGCTGCATCCTCGCCCACCGCCGGGTGGGGGACCTGATACAGAAAACCCTTCTATCCGGCCACCGGCCTTAGCCTGCTCAAGGCTTGGCCCTGATAGGCCCAGTGTTGGCCGCCCAGCGGCCTCTTAAGTTGGTCTGCACATGCACTACTATAGATATTGCACTACGGTACTAGGGTTTTTGTTCTTTCAGGGGGGAAATCCTGCCTGTCCACGTCTATGCCCCGATGCTGATATGCTTGTACTCCAGGTTTTGCCTCATCGAAGTCGCCTTACGTAGGTCCGGCGGAGGACTTAGTAGGCACCTCGTTTTTCGAGCAGTTGCGGCAGCCAATGCTGAAGGATGAGGGGGGCATGCCGGCCCCGCTAGTTAAGAAACAAATAAGGTTGCTGAAACGGTTGCAGACCTGAAGCTACGTTAGCACCTAAACGTTGGTCACGAACTAGGAACGTGAAAGCTTGAGCTTGAGAAGCTTCTGGTCCCGTTGGACCGTAAAACTTGCTTGGGTAAGCTGGCACCCCCCCTTTGGAAATCTTATGGATAGGGGGGGGAGAAGCCTTCCCCAAGATATAAACTTCCATGAATAGAAAAAATAGCTTCGCTATTTCGCGGGGTACCCCAAGAACAGGGGCCGACCATGCAAAATCTTATGAAGCCTTGCCATAAGATTTTGCATGGTCCTCGTACGCCGGGAAGGCTTTACCTCGAGCGCCGGTCCACAAATAACTAGTTTAGATAAGATTTTACGCTATACGTTAAGCAAAAAAAGCTTAACACATTGTTATATGAAATTTAATATTTTACTATACCGCTTAAGACTTTTTATTTGAGCTGAAGATTAAGCAGCTCAAATAAAAAGTCTTAAGCGGTATAGTAAAACTATTTAACATAGTAAAATCTTCCGAGCGGCCCAAGTGGGGCCCAGTGTTTCATTTAGTGTGAACATAACCGCCATTAGTGTGAACATAACCGCCATTGGCAGGCTGCTGGGCGGACGGAACCTTGACCAGCATATATCACGACCCTGGCAGCTGGGCTTGCTGCACCAGGTCCCCTCGGTAGTAGGCCGTGAGGTAGCTGAAAGAAAATAAATATATACAGCCTGAGGCGTGGATTAAGGGCATCCGTTCGGCCGCAGCACTGGCACTAGCCTACCATCTAGCTTCGTGTGCGGCTAACCGGCACCCGGGAATACCAACTGAAATAAAATAAGCTGGATTATAGCCAACGCACCCTAAAAGATGCAGTGACAGATTCCATTGACTTGGAGCCTCCTGCTGCAGTATTTGGCCGAGCCCACAGAGAGTGCTCTGCCCTGTATTATGGACCGACCGGTTTCCACATTTTCTGCGTATGATCTATGAAGGATTGATGGTGTGTCGGCAAAGGTTTAAACTTGACTGCCAGTAATGGCAGGCACCAAGTGCACCAATGACATCCATCGCAGGGCCGGCAATGCCTCCTCCTGTGTCAAGACGCTTGTGAGCCAGCGACCAACTGCAAGTCGAATTCGAATTCAAATCCAGCCGACGAAGGGACAGCTGGAGCTGGAGTCAGATCCCCAGTGACTGGGCCCTCATCAAGGGTTCAACCATGCTCCACTGTGCAGCGGGCGCCAGGTGGTGATTTGAGGGCGCTGGCATGTCCCGTCGTCATCTTGCACGGTGACGCAGACGACATCGTGCCACTTGAAATTTCAGAGAGGTGGGCCCTTTCACATGTGGATCATTTCATCTGGGCTCAAGCTTGTACGTTTTCCAGCTGTCTGACGTGTGATGCTGCCAGCCATGGGGAGGCACATGGCTCCGATGTTGGTGTGTGTAGGGTTAAGGGTAAGGGTACAGTTCGAAACTTGAGATAAATTGGAAATGAAAGAAAAACAGGCAAGGGTTTATTCCTATGCACGCCAAGCCGCCTTTGGGAGGCTGTCTGGCAGCAATCTGGCGGCCACCCCTGGACCACTGTGGATCAATCCAACAATGCTTGCTGCATCAGACACCCTCTGTAGAAAGCCGTAATTCCCGCAGTGCCAGCAGCAGAGCTACCCAGCCACCCATGAAAATTGCCGAAGTGTGGTGAAACAAACATTTGTGACGGAACTCTCTATGGCCCCCATTTGTACTGCTGATTTGTACACTGGCAGACTTGAATGCTGCGGTATAAGTTGTCTACCGTAATACCAGTAACACTGTCAGCAGAGTGGCCACATAGTGGCTGAGGAAAACACTCACACATTTGCCCCCGTACAACTCTCCCCTTCCCCCCCCCCTCCGAAGACTCCCTACTCCCCCCCCTTTGTACAACACTCCCCTCCCTCAGGCTCATAAGGAAGCTTTTAGGCGCTCGCCGCGGCAGTTTTGAACAAACTGTGGGTTCCGGAGCCGAAGCTACTGCCGCAGGTGCGGCAGATTAGCACCACTTAGCCTTCTAGAAGAACGAAATGAAAAAGAACGAGCCTCTCAATAAGTCCGGGCGATTTTGTCGAGGTGGGGTTGCATGGGGTTATAATTGAACGGGCTGTGACGTCCTTTTACAGCGCATGCACCGTTTACTTGTATATTCTATGTCCCATGTACTGCATGTTCCTGTGATGATTTTAGTGCACGCAAGCTACAATTTAGCTACGTCATGGCCGACGGCGCCATCAGAAGCACGTTCTGTTGCTCGGTCAAGGTCGGCCCAATGGTGGCCGCCCTGTGGCCCCCAAAGGTTGTCTGGCACACACTCAAATAAAACCTGGCCTACTTTCATGATAAATGCTTGCCGATGCCCAGCCTTTTTGTTCCTGCTTGTAAGCTCGTTTTGGATCGCAGTCCTCGCCAACGAAGGATGCTTATTGATTTTCAGATTGATGTTGTTTGCTGTTGACTACAGGTGCTCCATTCTTATCTTTGTTCGCCAGCGTTCGTGTGCTATTTTTACTATCCAGGCGTCATTTGCACTGGAGAATCCACTCGTTCTGTTACAAGCAGATTATGATTATGTTTGTAGGTATCAGGCCTCAAACATGAAATAATTATATTGCAGGCAGATTTTGCGTACCTCCAGCCTCCACCTCCCTCTGACACTTGAGATTAGTAGATTCCTGAAGGTGGGCGGGTCCTTTACCAGCAGTACGGTCATCCTAATTTACTGAATAACCGTAAGGGTAACGGCAAATACAAGATTTCATTTGAATACGGCACCGCCCCCCTGGTACTGGCAGTATCGGTAGTTTATCAAATGCTTGGATCATGAATCACGCCCCCCCCCCCCCCCCCCCCCACACACACACCACCACCACCACACACACACACAGTTTGTCCTGTCAGTCTCTGTGACACACTTCCAGTTCCCACCCGCCTATTTATGCGCAGGCTCTGGTCGTGCTGTGCTGAGAGTGGTGCCTGGCGGCGACCACCGGCTGTCAGAGCCACACCACCTGCAGCTGCTGGGGCAGGAGGTGCTGCAGCTTTGCGGCATAAAGGCTTAGATTTCCATGCAGCTTTCGGCAAACTTACCTTTTCAGCTTGCAAGACCAAACCAGCTGAGCGCATTTCACCCACATAGCTACTTCCCTTCAAGCTAAATAAAAGCCACTGCCCTTGAACACAATGTTCCGTTCGGAAGCATCTCAGCGAAGCCTGGAGCAGTGGCCTCTCTTGCACCATGGTCCTGGATGTGCCTGGAATTGAGCTTGCTCATTATATATCAGCCCCACGCAGCCGAGTATTGACCAGGACCCAGAGGATTAACGTCATTACACCTCTGGGCCATGCTGAAATGAAGCTCGGACACGTCGGCAAACAAAAAGACAGATAGGAAAGTCAAGGTAGAAGGCAGGATCCAGCGGGTGTGCACCATTGTAAATCTAGCACCAGGACAGGCGGAAGAAGCTAGCAGCCAGGTTAACAAAGACATTCATGTGTGGATGCTGAAGTATGAAGCTGCCGATCCACAAGCCTTGAGCTATATGGCCTACCCGTAGATTTGATTTGCCTTCCCTCGAGTATGAAAACATGATGTCTTCTAATGCTGTCTTCAGGGCAAACTTTCGACCAAAACTCTCATTTTCTGACTGATGTCTGGCGTTGACAGTCGATAATCAGTAATTTCGTGGATTCCTAACCCCCAAGCAACGTTAATTATGAGGGGAGGCAAAGCAAATCTACAGTATATCATATGAGACAAATGAATGGAGAGACAAAGAGGTGGGTTAAGATCAAGACAAAAGCATGCAATCAGCGATCTCATCATTTGGCCACGGGTCTGACTCGAAAACAATATAGAATACAACAATTGCAATCAAACTTGATCAGACGCTAACACCTGAGTGGTTGCAAAATGCCTCTCTATGTAGGTGGGGTCAGTGAGGTTTTTTGTGAACTTTGTACCCTCTGTTTTTTACTGTCCAACGCAGCATCACATTTGACGCATGGGACATATGCCCGTAAACTATTACATGCACTAAATAGGACAGCGAGTGAAAAACAGTAGGCTCTGGATGCCTACAACACCCATCGAAACTCTGTCAATAGAATGTACATACTGTATGCTCTAGAAATAGCTATGTTGGTTGAGATTCAGCGTTTCAGAGCTAAAAAAGTTCAAAAACGTAACACCTCTGGGCCCGCTCAAAGCTCGGCCGCGTGGGCGCCCAACTGTTCAGAAGGGAGTAAAGAAGGAACTAAAGGAAGAGAGGGGGAATGAACTAAATGAGAGACCGGGAAGGCAAAGAAGACCAAGTCCAACACCTGAGTTCCACTAGAGACTAGCCCTCGACAAAGCCTCTAAGAAAAGAAACGTCCAGAAAAGCAATGTCGCACCATAAAGCAGTAATCGTGCCAAAATGGTGTAAGCTGTCCTAACTGCCTTAGAGAGGCTCAAACTACTCACAACTAAGGTTCAACACCTGTACATACGTGCCTCTTGTACTACACTGCTGAGGTACAAGGGCTGTAAAGGGGTAACTTGGTACAGCGTACCGCATAAGAGCTAAGGCTGGGGTAAGGCTGGCCTGCCCGGGCGCCCCTAGCTGTGGGTACCGCCCCTACTTTACTCGCGATGGTTGCTTCGGGTCCGTGGTGGACTTCTTCCCCACTGAGTGGCGGACACCTACGGGCGGACTCAGCGTCTACACGCTGGCCGCGAATGCGCAGCGCGTTAAGCTGTGGCTGGAACTTCTAGATGACAGGCGAGGAGCTGGTCGCTTGTAGAGCTGCGACTAAAGGCCTGTCGGGTAGCGAACCCTGCAGGTCGTTATGAGTCACTTACCGCGTGTAGCGGGCGGAGCCGTAGCCGTAGACTGCGGACGACGTAGTCCTAGGCAGGGCTGGGCTTCGGGCTAGGTGTTCTCGTGCTTGCTAGATGGCGGGGACGCTGTTCTAGGCTTGACTGGCTTAGTGGTACTGGCTTTGATGCACTTCACTGGTTAGGTCTCCGAGATCTAGCCGGTGCTGGTTACAAATAGAGGCCTGTCCACTTAAAAGGAACGAAGTGAACGTCAAGCGTGCAAGCCGGGATTCAAAGGTCCCGGCAAGCCCTATGCACTGAGTACGGGAAACCCTGCCTCAGACCTTCCCGAAAGTGGGAAGCTGGGCTCTTAACCCTAAAAAGGGGCTCCGCAGGGAAGCTGCGGAGTCTACGGGGACGCGTCAGCGGTCCCTACGGTTTTGGCACGTATACTGCATTATACCGTGACAGCTGTCGCACCATAAAGCAGTAATCGTGCCAAAATGGTGTAAGCTGTCCTAACTGCCTTAGAGAGGCTCAAACTACTCACAACTAAGGTTCAACACCTGTACATACGTGCCTCTTGTACTACACTGCTGAGGTACAAGGGCTGTAAAGGGGTAACTTGGTACAGCGTACCGCATAAGAGCTAAGGCTGGGGTAAGGCTGGCCTGCCCGGGCGCCCCTAGCTGTGGGTACCGCCCCTACTTTACTCGCCCCCCGCTCCTCACGAAACGCACACCGGGCGTGCGTGGGGAGCCGGACTAGGGGTGGTACTGAAACTGAGATCGGAAAAATATGTACACTCAGAACTGGTCAGTTCCCTAACACGGAACCCTCCTAAACACCTGACTGCAATCCAACCAGTCGGTTTGAACCAAAGAAATCCACTGAAGAAAATCCACTGCAGGAAATGAACACAAGGAAATTCACCAAAGAATACTCACTGAAACCCGTGGCGAACCCTAGGTCCAACCCAGGTACTGAAAACTCGACTCAGGCCTCTGGGTTCCCGGTCTCTTTCTGGCCTGATCAGGGCATACAGAATCCGGTACCTTCACCATTGTCATGCTTGTTTGGAAGTCAAGAAAGGGTCAGAACCCCTGAAAAATCATCAGAACTACGGGAAGCCAGCGGCCAACAGAATCCATCAGAAATCAGAACGCATCGGAAACCATCAGAAACCAGAATTCCACAGAAACCATCAGAAATCAGAAGCCAGAAATTATCAGACATCAGAACGCGTCAGAAACCATCAGAAATGGTCAGAATTCCTCAGAAACCAGCAGAAATCAGAAGTCAGGAATGATCAGACATCAGAACGCATCAGACCATCAGGAACTGTCAGAATTCCCCAGAAATCAGAACGCATCGGAAACCATCAGAAACCAGAATCCCACAGAAACCATCAGAAGTCTACAGCGAGTCGCATGAGAATGAACCGAATCTTCAGCGGGGCTGATCCGGGCCTACAGACTTCTCCTGTTATTCAACCCTGAGCTCTTCATAGGAACACGGAAACCCGCTGCTCTCGCCCCACTGCACCGTTGACACCTGGCCCTAAGCTACAGGAGACGTGTGCAGTAGCAGCGGTGCTTCTCCCAACCCGCCTCTACAGGTGGCTGGCCCTGTGGCGGTTCTATGGCTATTATCCCGCCCTGTCCCCCTTGGCTGTCTGCTCCTAGGCAGCTGTCTCCTCCTCTGCTCTGGCTGCGTCGGTGGCCGCTTTGGCCCTGCGCTGAACTGCCCTGGGGGTGACGTTGGCTTCCCCTCTGCCCGTTGTGTATGAAATGTCATACAGCCCGTTGGGCATGGGCCTGGCGATGCCCCGCTCCATCTGTTTAGTGGCCGGATTGGTGGCCATGACCTCCACCTCTGGCTTGTCCATGGCTCCTGTCTCCTGGGCTGCTCTGGCGGCTGCCCTGGTTGCCCGGGGCGCTGTCTCCTCGGGATGGGCTGGTTTGTTCAGGACTGCTGCTGCGGCCGGGCCCGGCACGCGGGTCCTTGATGCAGGCTCGCACCTGGGGCACATCCAATCGCCCTCGGGGATGGCATAGAGCGCTGGCGCGAGGCAGTCCATGTGCCAGCCGGTGTTGCATGCGTCGCACAGGAGCATGACGTCCCCCCGGTCGGGTAGGCGGCAGACTTCGCAGGACAGGCTGACGTTGGGCCTGGAGGTGCTGAAATCCACCCTGCCTTTCAGGTTGGGGAGGTGGCACGGGGAGCAGTTGACTGCATTCTCTGTCACGGTCAAGCCATCGGCGCCCTCCAGTACCAACGCCCCCGTCTCCCCCAGCCTCTGCACCCGCAGGATCTCCGGCCTGGCTTTGGGGTCGAGGCTGCGCCGCTCCGAAGCGTACCGGACGTACACGTAATCCCCAACGGCGAACCGCCTGACCTGGGGTACATATCCTCCTCCGCGGATCCTGGCGTAGCGCAACTTGTCCCGGTGCTGTGCGATCTTCAGGTGCTCTCCCGCGACCGGAAGGGCCTCCTTGATCCTGGCCACCCTGGCGAGGAGCAGGTCTGCGGCCTCCTCCACTGTTGCCACTCGCGCTGTACTCCACAGGTCTGCCCCGACCTTGGAGGGGAACACTGGCTTCTGCCCGTACAGGACCTCGTAGGGGGCCATGCGCGTAGCCTGCTGAGGTGAGCACCGGAAACCCAGCGCCACCCACGGGACCATCCTGTCCCACGAGTCGTCGCTGCTCCCGTCCCCGCAGCACTTGCGCAGGCCCGTCTTGAGGGTCTGGACAGCCCGTTCGGATAGCCCATCCGCCTGGGGATGGTTGGCGGAGGTGGTGCGATGGTCAATGAAGCAATCGAGTAACATGTCTTGGAACTCTCCCTGGAACTCTGTCCCCTGATCGGTGACCACCTCTGCGCATCCCCCAAACCGTGCAACCACGTTTTGGAAGAATGCCAAGGCCGTCACGTCAGACGCCTTGCTGGGGATGGGGATAAGCTCCACCCACTTGGAGTAGTGCTCTACACACACCATGACGTACCGGTTGCCCCTAGGCGTGGTAGTGAACGGCCCGCACAGGTCCACACCCCAGCGGAAAAATAAACCCTCAATAGGGAGTGGGTGCAGGTCTGGCTGCGTGTGATTGAACGTGGACGCCCTTGCCCTGTCGCACACCCCGCACTCGTGGACAGCCTTCCTGACCGCTGCTCTAAGCCCTCTCCTCCAGTGCTGCTGCAGGATCATGAAGGCCGTGCGGTGGCTGCCGAAGTGACCGGTGCTAGCGTGAGCTTCCCTGATTACTGCCTGTCTGTCCTCGGGCCTGGGAACTACACACCGCCGTCCGTCTGGCATCACCCTTATCAGCACGCCCCCCCTCTCTGGTTCCCACTGGAAAGGTGCGGCTCTGCGCTGCACCCTGGCCTGTTCCCCTGCTTCTGCCCCAGGGGGGTGCAGTTTTGATTGCAGGTAGTGCAGGACTGGCACGTCTGTCCATACGTCCACCCGGGCTGCAGGCCCTGCTGCGCAACCTGGCGGGTCCACGACCTCCCCTGTTTCGTCGTCAGCTACCCCAACGGGATCTGGGTCTGGGTCAGACTGCCCACCTGGTTCCTGGGCTGCATCCGCCCAGTCTGCTGCCGCTGACTCCCCCAAGCACTGCCGATATGTTGCTGCCGCTTCGTCCTCGCCGGAGCATGCTTTGCCTGCACTGGCTAGGGCGCAATGTGTGGACGTCAGGGTCATGCCGATAGCCGGGTCGCGGTCCGGGCCTGGTAAGCCAGCCCTGCGGGCCAGCTCCCTAGGGATGATCTTGGCCGTCTCGAGGGCTATGGTGAGCCAAGCCTCGAGAGCCCAAGCATCCATGCACCTGCCCAAGGCGGCCCTCCTATCTCCCTCAGGGAAGTCTGGGCGGGGCAAAGTGGACCCCACTGCGTACCCCATGGCCCTCTCCCTTTCATTTGCATTTGGTTCCTGCAAGCCCCCCATGGGCCTGAAAACCATGCCGCTCTGCCCGTTCCGGAAAGCGTAGGATGCGGGGGTGGCCATGAGGCAGGGCAGCGCCCTCCTTGGTTGCCCAGACACATTGATGCGGTACCCGCCGTTATCGGGGCAGGCCACGACCTGCGCCCTACTACCCTCGTCCAGGATGTCATCCACAATACCGTCGTGCGGCCTATGCGATGCCTGGATAACAAACTCAATGTCTGCAGCTGGTGCTAGGTTGCCCCAGTAGTTACGCGTGCGGTGGGCATAGGAGCCCACTTGCGCTGCATCAAACAGGGAGGGCCTGCCCAGCATCCTGCACACCTCGCCGAAAGCCTCTACACTAGCCTTCTCGCTCCTCTGATTGAGCTGCATAGCGACATTTTCAATCAGGTATGCTGGCGGCTTGGCCCTCTGCAGGATCTGCAAGGAGCCGAGCAGCTTGATAAGGGGAAAGAAAGACTTGCTCCTGGCCCCCTCGAGCCCCTTGCCCTTGCCTGCAGCCGACAAGTCATGGCACTCCCATCCTGCTACCATAAACCACTGGCGACCCTGCTGTGCCCCAGCCTCTATGAAGTGCTGGGCAGTAATGGAGTACACGTCCTGGGGTAAAGCCCTGAACGCCCCCTCGACAGCAGGCGCTGGGAGCAATAGTGGGTATTGCTTGTGCAGCTGCACCAGTCTCCCCCCTGCGATCTCTCGCATGGTGGCACTGGTGTCGGCATACAGATACTGGATGACCGGGATGCCTGCTCTAAGCACCATCTCAAGCCCGGAGCACATACCTCCGAAGGGCTCGAACAGGACCACTCCCTTCTGCTCCAGGGCGTACACCGCCGCTGTCGGTAGGCATGCCGTATCCACCCCTGCATGGAGGTGGGCCGGAGTCGAGCGGGGCAGATCGGTCAGCACATTGTTGATCAGGTCCCTGGCCCGGGCCCTGCTATTGAAAGCTCTTTCTGCAGTACTGGCAGGCTGTGCCTGCTCATCGTCCTCATCCTTTGCGCTGGAGATAGCCTGGCCGCACGGGGCCACTGTACATGCCGTCTCAGCGGCCCGCAGGCGGCGCACGCCTCGTCTGCCCTCTTGTGCCAGGCGCACCACCTGATCTGCGTGCCACTGGTTTACCCTGCCTAGGCCTGTGAGCATAGCGACCTGAGATCCGCAGGTGGTCCCACTAGGGGTGTGTGGTTCAGGGGCGACATCGTCTAGCCTCGCTCCTGTGCGGTCGTCAGATGACGGGAGGGGTGACCTAGACGGGATATCTGCGTTCTGGTGGCAGGCCCCTGACCGGTGGACAATGGTAATGTCAAGCTCCTGGAGCATGAGTGCCCAGCGTGCGTGCTGCCCCACTAGGGCCTGGTTATCCATGAGATAGGTGAGGGGTTCGTGGTCTGTGACCAAATGCACCTTGCACCCAAAGAGCATATGACGGTACGTCCGGGCGGCGTACACAGCGGCGAGCATTTCCCCCTGAAACGACGAGTAGTTCTTTTCGCTTTTGTTCAGGGAACGGGAATTGCAGGCTACCATGTACTCCCTGCCGCTGTCGTCGCACTGCCCTAGCACCGCCCCTATACCCTGTTTAGAGAAGTCGGTGTACAACAGGAATGGCCTTGGTGGCCCCTTGCCATCTGGACCCGTTCCGCTGTAGTCAGGTCTGCGTAGCACCCTGCCTCCTTCGCACATCTCAGTTTTGATCAGCTGAAACGCCTGGGCCTGCTCGGGACCCCACACAAACGGGACCCCCTTGACAAGCAATGCGTTGATGCATGCGGCTTTGCGAGAGAAATCCGGGATGTAGCACCGGTAGAAGTTAAGGAATCCCATGACCTCCTGAATGTTCTTGACCGATGCGGGTTCTGGCAGAGCCATGACGGCCGCTATTTTGGCTGCGTGCGGTGTGAGGCCTTGGGCCGAGACGTTGTGGCCTAGGTACTCTACCGTGGCACACCCAAACAGGGACTTGTCAGGATGCGCTCGCAGTCCTACCGCGTGGAGCATGTCTAGCATGAGCTCGACATGCCTGATGTGATCTGCAGGTGTGTCACTATACACCAGCAGGTCGTCAATGAAGGCCACACAGAAGGAGCTCAGGCCCGCCCTGGCTATCTCTTCCTCCATCATACGCTGGAAGAAGGGAGGCCCGTTGCGCAGTCCAAAGTTCAACTTTGTGTACATCCATAGTTCTGGGCCCATCCAGAAAGCCGTTTTGGGCTGGTCCTCGACCTTGATCGGGATCTGCATGAATCCTGACCTCAGGTCCACCTTGCTAAATACTTTAGCTGTGCCCAGGTTCTGAAAGATAGTTTCCATCCTGGGGATAGCAAACTCCTGCTTGGCCGTGCGGAGGTTCATTCTCCTCATGTCATGCGCAATGCGGTGATCTGACCACTCGCCTGTCTCGGCACACTTCTTGGCCGCTACGACCGAGTTGGCCGCAAACTTGATGGGCCCTCCCTGGGGGACCCTGACAATAATGCCTGCCTCTATCATGGGCTGGCACTTCTCTTTGAAAATGGCTGCTTTAGGGGGTGGCATGTCCCTTGCTTTCTGAAAGCACGAGCTGTGCTCGTCCTCTAGGGCCAGCGTAAACTCACCCTGTGCACCGCAGTAGCCTGGCAGTTCAAGCATGGAGTAGGCGAACGCCCCCTGACGGTCCCGTATGCTCTGCTCCAGCTGCTCCTGCTGCTCCTCAGTAAAGCCGGGGTGCTTCCCGAGCAGCCACCCCTCCTCAGTTTTGACGTACTCGGAGGGTGCGTGCACCACCCCTCCGGGCTGGAACATGTCGATGACCCCCCCTGCCAGCGGCTCCCCTGTTACTGCCTGTGGCCCTGCGCTGGATGTGCCCTGATCCCAGGTGCTGTGCGGACGGGGGGGCCGAGGGACGGGCATATCCACTGGGGGTCGCAGCCAACCAGGCTCCAGCTTGGCAGCTGCCTCCCTGCTGCAGACGAATGCTCCTTGTCCGGCAGTGAATCCCCCTCCTCGCACGCCCCTTCCGCTGGCCTGTGCCCCAGGGAGGCAGGAGAGCAGGAGCCACACCAATGCCAGGTGGCACAGGCAAGCTAGAAGGCCCCTGAACGCTGTGCAGGGAAGGAGACCCTTGCAGGCCGGCTGCTGTCTGGGGCTGGGCTGTGGGCCTGCAGGGGCTGCTGGTGACGGCGCTGCTGGCGGGCCCCGGTCCTCTGGTCCCTCCCGCCAGGAGATTTCCAGCTCCACCTGGCTGAACCTGGTGGGCGGCGATGGGCACCCTGTGCTGTGACTGGCGTCTTTTGCCGCTGCTTTCCTGCGTCGTTGGCGCGCGCGGGTCCTGGCGTTCCTTGCCCTTCGCGCTGCTGCGGCCCTGACCTTGGAGGAGTCCGCTGGTCTGTTTTCGCCCCTGCTGGTGGGGGTCTGATGTCCCTCTGCCGCTGTTGGACCTGTGCAGCCTGCAGCGGATCTGTAAGCGCCCTCCGGGCTGACAGTCTGGGCTCTGGCGCTGCTGCTGCTCCTGGCTGCGCTGCGCGGCTGTCTGTCCAGCTGGTGGGGCTGGAGCATCGTCCGCTGGATGGCCTGGTAGTTCCATAGGCTGGTTCTCTCCGGAACCCCCCACTCCACCGGCCAGTTGTCCAAAGGTTCGCCGGCCTCTGGCCACCGCCCCTCGTCATTGGCCTTGATGAGCTCTGCCCCGATGGTCAGGATCTGGGCGTACTGGACCGCGTGCATGGACGGTTGTAGGGGCTGGTCTGCTGTCTCCCTGTACCATTCCCTGAGTGGCACTGGGCGCTGCTCCCCCCTTCTAGCCTGGTTGGCCTCGTCCTGCCTTCGCTCCTCGATGGCCTGCCTTACGTCGGAGATGGTGGCCCTGCTGTGCGCTGCCTGGAACACCACCTCCCTTTCACCTGGCAAGGCTTCCTGCGCGCTGCACCACCATCGCACCCCTAGCCTGGAGTCCTCCTCCATCTGCCGTTGCCTGATGAAGCCCAGCGACTGGTTCCTCTCGGGGCATGCCATGGCTAAGTGCCCCTGGTGGAAGCAGATGGCGCATCTGCCCTCTCGCAGGCGTGGTGCGGGGCAGGCGTGGTAGTCGTGCCCCTTTTTTCCGCAGCGCTCGCACGGCTCGCTGTGGACGGAGTGGTGGCCCCACGCCGGGGGAACTGCATCGCTGCAGCCGCAGCAGGCCCACACCCCCCGCCGGGTACCTCCTATGCCCGGCTTGTCCATGCAGGTGCCGCATGCCTTGGCGTGGCACCGACAACAGCGCCTGCTGGGCTGCTCTGTTGGGCTAATGCTTTCTCCGCATCCCAAGCAGCTTGGCAGCCTGGCCTCGGGGGTCATGCAGAACTGGCACACTCTGGCTGCCCCCATCCGCGGTGTTCTCATGCACAGGTCATGCCATGCCATTCCGCATGCGCTGCACCAGATCAAGCGTTCGCCTGCACGGGCCTGGTCGCACCCTGCGCACGGCTCCCTGCGCTCTTGGCCGGACCCAGAGGATTGGCCTGAGGTCCCGGCGCCGTCTGTGCCTGGGTCCCCCTCCAGCCCTGGCGGCTGTGCCTCGCTGAGGGCCTTTAATCGGCCGCGGAATGCCTGCCGCAGCTCCTCCGCTGCCTGGTTGCGTCCCTGCAGCCTGGGGTCGGGGCTGGGGTCTGGGACCATGCTCAGCCTGTAACGCAGGCTGGCCTCGATGCGGCCGCCCCTGGGCTCTGAGCCTCCCTGGGGGACTGGCCATGGTGCCCTGCCCTCGAGCCGCTGCCTGTCCCGTTGGGCCACAAACTGTCGTAACTCGTCGTCCCACTGCTCCTTGCTGAGATCTACACTCCTGTGATCGGGCTCCCCCTCGGCTGCCAAGCGTGGCTCGCCAGGGTCCTCAGGATCAGGAATGCTGGCCTCGCTGTTGGTGTCGCTGAGTCCCCTGCTCCAGCTGGGTGAGGTGTCAGCCTGGAATCCCAGGGTTGCTGCCGGCTCTGGCCGCCCTTCTGTGGCTCTGCTCTGCTGGCTGTCCCCTTGCATATGCCCGGCTGACGGTGCAGTATGCTCGCTGGGCACTGCCACCCTCCCCTCTGGTGGCGCGGTGTGCCCTGCTGTGGCTGCTGGTTCCTTCTCGGAATCTGAGTCCTGTAGGAGCTGCGGCAGTCCTGCCAAGCTGTTCTCCTCGTCTGACTCGGGCCAATCCACCTCGTAGTTGCCCCCCCTCAGGGAGGTGAAGAAAGAATGCTCCCTGCTGCCTGGCTGCATGTTGAGGGTAGTTTCGTCGGGGCTGTGAGTGCTGCCTGGGCTGGTCGTCTCCCTGAATGCTCCCCAACGCCCCCGCGGCGTCTCTTGGCGGTCCGCTATGCCCCTATCCAGCAGGTCTGTCAGGTCCCTCAAGGCCTCATCGTGATTGCTACCGCTGAACAGGGGGTGGAGCGTGACGGCTCCCCTGGGGTGCCTTTGCCACCAAAGGCGGACAGTGGCCGCCGGTGCAGACCAGTGGGGCAGCAAGATGGATGGGACGCCGTTGTAGTAGGCCGCCTGTTCCACCCGCATCCACTGCTGTAGGCAGCTCTGCAGCCTGCCTTGAGCAAAGGCTGAGAGGGTGAGGGCCTGCTCGCCCTGCCATGCGGTGGCGCCCGCTGCTAGCGTGCAGTGCGCTGACACGTGCGTTGGGCAGTCGGCTCTTTCTTGGGGTGCCCAAAGCTCGTCCACTATCTCGATGTTGTGGACAGCTGCTGACATCTGTCCTGGCAGCAATGTCCTGTTAAGGGCCATCATCATGATGGTCCACACCGCCGGGTCTGTTCCTCGGAAGGTGGACACCGCGTGCTCCTCTGCCCGTTCTACGGAGGGAAACCGGTCACTCTGCACCTGGGTAGCTGTCTTGAAGAAGAACCACACGGGCTTGTCATCGCGTGTGGCGTGCATGTGTATCCACGCCCGCGGTGCTGGGTGCGTCCACTGCCCCTCCAAGTCCTCGTGGTAGTGTGCCACCGCCAGCCGAACCGGGATAGCGACCCTGGCGTCACCTGGCTTGTACCCCCAGGGGACCGCCTGGCCCATGACCTCTCTGGCGATGTCTTGCCCCCTCTCGACGATCTCGGGGCATTGGCGAGGCGTTCCTGGGTGGAGGATCCCGGCACCGTCGTACCCGCTGTGGTCCCGCAGTGCCGCCAGGGCGTACGCCTGCCTGGCTGCTGCTTGTGTGGGTACGCAGACGGCTTGGTTGGCCAGGCACGGGTGGCGAGCGAGAGTCATGACGCAGTTCTCTGCCCATGGTGTCCGCATGAACCCGTCGTGGGCGTGCTGCCACATGCCGTATGCCCGTGCCGCGTCTGGTATCTCTTGGCTGGTCCTGAACTGCTCCTCTGCTGCGGTAATCCCCTCCTTGACGACGCTGCCCAGGAGTTCGCTGACGCAGTTGGCATAGAGAGGAGTTGGCCACGTGGAGCTCATGAACTCTTCCATGGCCGTGCTAGGCCTGATGTGACCTTTAATGGCCGCAGCCAGGAGCCCCGCTGTGACAGCGTCCATGGGAAAGACCAACCTTGCTACTGCCTGCATTGCTGCCTGTCTGTCAACACAGATGACTTCCCCCCGCGGTACGCACCAATGGTTTTGCAACCTGCACAGGCCGTCCGCGCCCGCTCCGGGAAGGGTGATCATGGCCGCTGTGGCGGCTACCTCTGGCATGTCTGTTCCTGCCGGGTACCACTGCACGAAGCAATGCCTAGGCCAGGGCTCGCCAGGCCCTGGGCCCGGTGCGTCGAGGTCCTCTGCGTCTTCTACTGCGCTGAGGTCGCTGTTTCCCCAGAGGTCTGGGTTCTGCGGCTCCTCTGGTTCCCACCTCTGCTCTCTTTCGCTGGGTACTTCCTCCTGCATCCATGTCCTTTCTGTTGGTCCGTGCTCTGTCCTGCAGCTACGGTGCCCGCTGCCTGCGGTTGGGGGCCGGCTGGTGACGCCCCCTGTGGCCCCATGGGCCTGCAGCGTGAAGCTGCTACCGCCTCCTTCCGCGGAAGCTGCCGGCCTTGGGCCTGCGGCGGGGGCCCCTGCCTCCGGGGTACCTGGGCACAACACGTCGGGGGGGTCGTAAATGTCCTGGGAAAGGTCGTCTGATTCTCCCTCCTGCCCTGAGGCCTCCCCTGATATCTCAGGGTCCTGTCTGTGGGCGCTGCCCTCTGACTCGCTGTTGCCCTGGTCTTCCCTGGCCCTGAGCGTGACTAGGAAATTTGCGAGCAAGGCGAGCCACCCCTCTTGAGGGGCTGGTGCTCCCATGCGTCGCAGGTAGTCCAGGAGTTCTAGGGCATGGGCTGTGCTCTTAGGGGCGTCTGCGGGCATGGTCAAGAGGCCATTGGTGGCAATTGCTTCCACGGCCATCCGCCAATGATGGATTTGCTGGGGCACCTCTCCGTTCCGTGCCTCCGTGGCCATCCCCTCTGGGTCCAATCCTGGCTCAGGCTCGCGTCCTTCATGGAGGCCCCATGGTTGCCTTGCCTGCTCTTCCTGCCCTTCTAGGTATGCGTCATCCCACTCCTGTTCAAACCAGGTGTCTGGTTCGTTGAACCCTGGGTCGTGCCCCCTGGGGGTGGTGGCGAAGCACCCATGGGCCCCTTTGCCCGCCCACCTGGGTCCCTCCGGTGGTCCTGGCAGGAAGTTGGCGGGCGGGGCGCCTGCCTGTCTGGCTGCCCATACCTCGAATGACTCGTCCTTGGCTGCCTCGAACAGGTCGCGGAGGAGTTCGCGCTGCTGGCTGCCGCTGGGGGGTTCCTCCTGCCTGAAGCGACTGTGTCCCGGGTTGTCCTGGGCTGGTGCTCGGCCCTCGCCCCCGCCGCTGGGCCTCCAAGGCTGGGCCTGCGGCTGGTTGCATTCGAAGGCTAAGTGGCCGCTACCTCCGCACTTGTAACATGCTTCCTTCTGGGTAGGGGGTGCTCTGCCAGTCCTGCCCCGGGCAGAGTCCTCCAGCGGCGCCCACCTGACCATCCTGTTCTCCCCTGGCTCCTCGGCTGTCGAACGCCTTCCGGGGCTGTGGGCCTGGCTTTGCCGAATGGGGCTTCTGGCTCTGCCCTGTGGCCAACGCTCGCCGCGGGGGCTGCGTGGCGCCTCCCCTTCCCAGCGCCTGCCGCTTCCGCCCTCGGGTTCTCTGCTGCCGCGGTTGGGTGGGTTCCCTGGGGTAACGGGACTGCGGCTGCGGGTTCTTCTGTTCCTGCCTCCGCCGTCTGGGCTGAGGGCCTCCCTGCCCCTGGGCCGCTGGTTGCCACCGCTGGTGCCCTGCGGGGGTGGAGGTGGCCTTCTGTTTGGTGACCTCGCCCGAGGCTGCTGTGCGCCGTTCCTTCTCTCTGTCAGTTCCCCCGGCCAGCGCCCGTCCTGGTGCTGCTCGGTGCTGGGAGCCCGCCGCTCCCTGCTGTGGCTACTGCGCCGTGGGCTCCTTTCCCTTGGTTGACGCTCTGCGGCGCTGGCGCTCCTGGGCGCCCTGCCGCTGTCGGGGTTGCGGCTAGGGCCGCTGCCTGACTCCCTTGCCCGTGGAGAGGGGGTGCGTCTGGCCCTTGCCTTGGGCTGAATTCCCTGCTTGGGCTGGGCTCTGTTGTCCCGTAGAGACTGCAACAGGTCCTCCGGGTAGTCCCTTAGGTCAGGGTCGCCGAGCTCACTCAGGACCTCCTGCACCTCAGTGGGCTTACCCCTGGGCGTTCCTTCTTGGCCGCTCTGTCCTTCTCCCCTGGCTTCCTTGCCTGGTGCCGCATCCTGCTGCTGGGGCTCGACAGTTGTGTCTGCTGCAGGCTGCTGCTGCCTGGCCTCCCTGGCCCCGCTGCAGTCCTCCTGCTGGGCTCCACAGGGGCGCTGGGGGCCCGGCTCGGGGGCTGCCTCTGTGCCCTTGTACTCCTCCTTGTACCTCCTTTTGAGATCATTCACCTCTATGATCCACTTGGCGCATTCTCCCTTCCACCGTGCCATCTCCCTATCTGAAGCGCCGTCCGCCATTGCCCGGGCCTGCTCCATTTTGAAGGAATAGATGTCTGCCTCCCTGCTGGCGATTCTCTGCCTGGCTGCGACCCGGATGGCCCTGTTCAGGACCTGGACCTGGGTCTCCAGGCTGCTGACGACGTCTGCCCTGGTAGCGTTTCTGTCTGCCTGCAGCTCAGACTCTGAATCAGTGGTTCCTTCATCGCTGTGGCTGGTGTCCTGAGTGTGCGCAACCGGGGAGCCTGGCTGGCAGCTGCCTCTGCTGTACGTGTCTACTTCCCGGCCCGGCTCGTTCTCCAGGAGCTCACCTAGCCTCCGCTCGCATTCCTGGTCCGTATGCGATCTGCGCATGTCGCAATACGCGCAGGGGCCGTCCCTGTTGCGCAGGGCATTCCCGACCTCCTGTCGGACTGTGTGCTCCTGCTCCATGGCCAGCCTCGCCTTGTCCCGCGCTGCTACGGGAAGGTCCATGGCTTTGCCGTCCTTGTCCCGCGCTGCTACTGAGGGGCCCCCGGCTTCGCCGCCCTTGTCTCCGCTGATGGGCCGGCTCCCGGTACCCCTGGTACCGTCCGGATCCGCCGGCGCTGCATGAGCCTGGGTCCGGGCTACTGGGTCTGCCTCTGGCGCTGCAGCAGGGTTGGTTCCCTTTTGCCCTGCTTGCTGGCGCGCTGCCTCAGTACCTGCGCCACGGGCCCCTTTGGCCTTGGCCGGCTTGGCCCCTTCTGGTGCTGCCGCAGGTGCCTCTGCCGCGGGCAGACGGGTGACACGGTTTGTGGCGACTGTAGTTTGCGTCGCAGGGCCGCATCCTGTACCTGTCACCATGGCACATTGTGGGGTTAAGTCTGGGTTCATCTCGCCCCTATCTGCCGGCCACTCTTCAGGCACCCAGGCGGGGTCGTCCAAGCCTGCCCAGGTTGCCGCGGCCGCCTGGTGGGATCCTGCTGGTGATATCAGTTCTAGCGGCAGGGTGAGCCCGTCGGCTCCTTCTTGAGGGAACAGGGTGAGGCGCCCTGCGGCTTCTAGGACTCCCCCATACTTGAGGAATTCGGGGTTCCCTACCAGGTGCTCATACGCGTCAGGAGGCGTCTTGACCACCCTGACTGCTGCCTTCTCCACGATCGCATTCGGGCTTCCATACCCGTACACGACGTAGATGAACAGAATCCCGTACAGGTCTGCTCCTGCATTATCGGTTGTCCTGATATTTTCATCCGTCCTCACCAGCTTGGCCCCCATGGCTACCAGCTGTTCTGCTATGTTGACGGTGATGACATGGCATGAACATGCCGTGTCCATTAGTGCCTTCTGGGCCACCAGCACCTTCCCTTTCACCATGAGGCCTACGCACTGGCTGTAATCTCGCCTGTCGTTTGTGAAGTATTGTAGCCTCGGGCTGATGGTGATCTTACGACCCTGACCTATCCAGCCCGGCTCACCACGGACCGGCGTGACTCCCATGGGCATGGTGGTGTGCGCCAGCGCTGTAAGTCGTTCGTTGATGTAGCCCACCTGCGCACGGACATCGCACAGGCCGTCAGCTAGTCGCCTAAGAGCAAGCCTTTTCTCTCCCTTCCTGGAAGGGTGTTCAACAGCCAGTGGCACCTCCTCCTCCTCACTGCTAGAGGAGGGTCTAAAGGATCGCGGCCTGGCGTTGTGGGCTGCCTGCTTGTACTCTCCGGGCTTGGGTGCCAGCCCAACCTGCGTCAGGAGGGCCACGGACTCGCTGAGCATTTCGGCCACCGTTTGGTGCCACCCATCCGGCTCAGCGAGCTCGGAGGGGCCAGAAAGGTGAGACAGATGAGCGGACTGCTGGCCATGCCCCGCCTGCCCCTGCGGCTGCCTCTGGGCCGGCCTGCCTCCTTGGTTCCTGTCGTAGGTCCTGTTCACGGGTGGCCCCTGCGGTCTTGGAGGCGGTGGATACTGCTGTTGAGGCGGCCGTGCCTGCCCCGTGGTGATGTCAGTGGCCAGGGGGGCAGGGCGGCGTTCATCTCTAGCCCTGGGAGTCCTGCAGTCCCTTGCCAGGTGGTCCAGGCTGCCGCATTGGAAGCAGGCTTTGGGGGCGCCCCCAGCGCTGTGGGTGCTGGTTGTCAAGGCTGTGGCTTGGTCGGCCCACGTGACGCCCTTGGCTCTGATTTCCTGCCTGGCAGGCTGGCTGCTGTTCTGGTATGGCGCAACTCCTGGTCCATCCCCTCTGGGCCTGGCTTCCCACTGGCTGGGCCGATCTCGCCTGCCGCGCCCCGCCTGTTGCTCCCCCTGGCTCCTCTGCTGATGGTCTCCTGGTCCTTGCCTGGAGTCCATGGCAGCCAGGTCCCCCAATTCCAGGGCGAACCTCTCCCACAGCAGTACCTGCTGCGTCAGGACCTCTACCTGGGCCTCGTCTGTCATGTGCAGGTATCCTGGCACGGTCATGATGAACGCTGTCAGCTTCACCCTGACTGCCCCTGGCAGCCCTTCGTAGAACATGTGGGCTACCGAATGCCTCCTGCCGAAGTGGTCCACTGCGTCTCTGGAGATTTGCAACAGCTCTGCTGTAGACATGACTCGGAAGGCGAATGCCTCCACTGTCTCCTCTGGCTTGACGCCTGGGTCCAAGGTGGTCTTGACCCCGAGTTTCAGGCCGGTGATTGCTGCCCTCTCATCTGAAGTCGGCTTGCCCACCTCCCTTTGGACCACCCTGATCCACAGGGTTAGCAAGGATGCCTCACAGGTCGGCTCCTCCACTGGGGCTCTCCATGCTTCCCGGATCCGCTCGACCTCCCTGGAAGCTTTGTCTCCTTGCGGTGCTGATCGTATGGCGACCACCAGTGGGCCCACGCAGGCCGGCTTGGCTGTCCACATGTCCACCAAGGAGCGGACCAACAGGGCCATGGCTGAAGGAGACTGGCAAGACCTTGCAATCTCGCCAGCCACCACAGCCAGGGCTGGCGGCTCGTCCGATAAAGCCAGGCGGTTGTGCGAGCCCCAAGAGCTGCAGGCCTGGCAGTATTGCCTGGCTGCGACTGCCCCCGGGTGGGACATGTCCAGCACTGGCACGTTGCCCTGAATGTTGGGGATCTTGGTGAACCGCGTTCCCCCAGCCAACTGCAGGATCATCTGTT
Source organism: Limnomonas spitsbergensis (assembly GCA_037349105.1). Classification (NCBI taxonomy): domain Eukaryota; kingdom Viridiplantae; phylum Chlorophyta; class Chlorophyceae; order Chlamydomonadales; genus Limnomonas; species Limnomonas spitsbergensis. Next base: position 483,991 of record JAYJMM010000007.1, on the reverse strand, counting down.
GCTGCAGCCGTATGTTTGTCTCCGCCTGCTCTTGGGCTATCCTTTCCCTTCTGCGCCTTGCAGATTCCCTGCTGGAGCCTGGGCCGCGCCCCTCTGTATCCTCCGAGCCCGACATGCTGGGGTCCGAGCCAGATCCGCCGCCGCCGTTCCTGGTTGGGCTCTGCCTGCGCCGATCCCGCTGGTCTCTGCGGTCTGCGCTCAGGTGGGATTGCCTTCTACCGGATGGCCTACTGCCCTCCGAAGGCTGCCTTGCCGGGTCCTGGCTCCTACCCCCTTCTGACTCTGCCTGCCTGCTGGGCTGGTAGCTGCTATGCCTGCTGGGCTGCGTTCCACCTGTGTACTCCCTTGCCTCGGAAGCTGACAGGCAGTCGTCCCTGCTTTCCTGTCTTTGCTGGTAGTCTCCCCCCGTGGGGCCTGCCGGGTTGATTTCCTGAACGACCCTCCTTCCTTGGCTGGGGCCTTGGCTCCTCTCCGGCCTGCCTCGTGCCTGCGCTGCTTGTCCTCGCAGGAACTCAGCAATGTGGTCCACCTGGCTTTCTTGGCCGCTGTGCTGATCTACGAAGCGCAACAAGTCGTGCGATTCTTGCCTGCTGGCCCTCCTTGGCGCTAGGTCCTGCTGGAAGCTGGTTGCCCTGGGCTGTTCGCTGGCCGCTGGGCTGCTGGGTCTGGGTCTGCGCTCTACGTCTAGCCGCTGGTTTCGGAGGCTGGGCTCACTGCTGGCTTCCAGGCTCTCCCATCTGGCCTGTCGTGCAACAGGAACGGTCCCTTCCGTCTGCTGCTGCCATTGCCCCTCCCTGCGGTCATCTTGCTGTAGCCTGGATGCCTCGAACCCTTCCCACTCCTCGAGCTCCTCTTGCTCTGATTCGGGCTCCTCCAGATCCCCTGCTGTGCCGTTGCACCACTTGTCGGCAAAGGCCTTGACAGCCAGAGCCGCCTCTGGCCCTGCTGGTCCTCTGGACACTCTGCGCAGGGCCGCCAGCAGCGTTGCTCGGTCCTGTCCCGTGTGCGGGATGCCCATAAGGGCCTTTGTTGCCCATTCCGCCAAGTGGTGGCTTTGGAACTCCTTGATAGCCAGGGCCTGATCGCTGAGGTGGACGAAACACTTGGAGCACACCTGCTGCCATAGCCGCCCTGCCCATTGCAGGATGTCTGCCCACCCAATGGGCTGGAGTCCTGGTGGCTCTGCTGCACCCGGCTGGCTTATGCTCCCTGCGCGTTCTCCCGCTGCCGGGCGCCGCTCTCCTGGGATGGGCGTCCACTCTGGATTGCTGAAATATCCGTAAAGGCTATGGGCCTGGCCGCTGTCCTCCTTTTCCCTGCTGGTGCCCTCTGCCACGGTCTCCTGGCTTGGCCTGTTTGCACTGGCTGGGAACCTGGACTGGGGTGTGCCGTATGTTGACGCCTCTGTTGCTTCCTCTGCCGGGATACGGGGCGGCCTTGCCTGTTTCACCCTGTGCAGATCTGGCCTGGGCGGGATTCCCGTTGGCGCCTGCATTCTTCCGTGCTGATCTGGCGGCACTACCTTGGCGTGTGGATCAGCCTGCGGCTGCCATATTCTGGTAGCCTGCATTGTCGTGGCTTGTGTATCGCTGTATTTCTGCAGCTCCCGTGGCCTCCCTGTTGTTTCCGCTGACTCCCCTTGGGACTGCTGTTCGCTGGATCTCGTCCGCTCCATCCTGACCACTGTTGACTGGACCATCCCCTTGACCACTGTGGGTTCAAGCTGGGGCTCCTGGTCTGGTCTGGGCTCAGTCTTGCCTCCTTCCCTTTCTGCCTCCGCAGGCAGGTCATCCGGAGGTCGTGCTGGCCCGCCACCCTCTCCTACACCACCGGTCTGAGACCTCACAGTGGGTGGCTCTGAGGTCGGATCCAGGGACTCATCGTCGGGAACCGGCCATTGCTCGTCCTCCTGGCTTGGGCCAGGGGGGATGCGCGCTATGCCGCCTCGTCCGATACCCCTGCGCGTCACTTGAACCTGCACCATACCCTCATCCAAGGCTAGGGTGCTGTCGGCCCCTTGGACCTTGTTTTCCATTATGCCTGCATATTCACCATCTGACAACCCAATGGCAATTAGCCTAGCTTCCTCTGCTACGGCTGCATTGATGGGTGTTATGGGGTCATTGCCTGGTTCCATTCCTCTCACTCGTGCACTGCGTCTTGCAGCCTCTGGATGCAGGTGACGATCATGATCTACCACTGCGTCCTGCATTGTACTATTGCTGGGTGCTGAGCAGCCGTGCCGGCTCGCTGTGTGGGCTCACAGCAGCAGATCACTGGCTCAAAGCCTGCTTCCGTTCTCCTCTACCTTCTGCAGGCTGGTTAGGCGTTGCTAGACAGGTCAAGCACGGGTAAATTTTTTTAACCTGGTTCTGGCGGGTATTTTCACCTTCTGGACTGCTGTCTCGTCCGCTATCTTGCTGGTCTCGTCCGCTATTCCTCCGCTGATTCGTCGCGCAGCTTCCTCCTTGATCTCCGCAGGGCCTGCTCAGGCTGCAATCTGCAGCTTCGGATATTCCTGCACACAGTCTTGGGTTGCCTGCTTTTAAACTTGGATCCCAGATCCTTGCTCACTTCTGTCAACACGCAGGCTGTGCACTCTACCACGGATGCAGGCCACGTGCACAGGTAATATCAGCTGGGTTTATAACTCCACAGCCTGATCTTCAAGCTACGTCTGCTTCTGGGTTGCCACGCCCAGCGCAAGCAGGAATTGACTTGGGTTCTATGGAGAATCCTCTGCTAAGTGATTTTGAGCTGTCCAAGGTAGATCACTGCCTTCAAAAAGAAATTCAAGTTCACAGCACATGCACCTTTAGCAGGATTCGCTGGATCAAGCTGATCAGGCTTAGACCCACTTCGTCCTTTTAAGTGGACACGCGATGGTTGCTTCGGGTCCGTGGTGGACTTCTTCCCCACTGAGTGGCGGACACCTACGGGCGGACTCAGCGTCTACACGCTGGCCGCGAATGCGCAGCGCGTTAAGCTGTGGCTGGAACTTCTAGATGACAGGCGAGGAGCTGGTCGCTTGTAGAGCTGCGACTAAAGGCCTGTCGGGTAGCGAACCCTGCAGGTCGTTATGAGTCACTTACCGCGTGTAGCGGGCGGAGCCGTAGCCGTAGACTGCGGACGACGTAGTCCTAGGCAGGGCTGGGCTTCGGGCTAGGTGTTCTCGTGCTTGCTAGATGGCGGGGACGCTGTTCTAGGCTTGACTGGCTTAGTGGTACTGGCTTTGATGCACTTCACTGGTTAGGTCTCCGAGATCTAGCCGGTGCTGGTTACAAATAGAGGCCTGTCCACTTAAAAGGAACGAAGTGAACGTCAAGCGTGCAAGCCGGGATTCAAAGGTCCCGGCAAGCCCTATGCACTGAGTACGGGAAACCCTGCCTCAGACCTTCCCGAAAGTGGGAAGCTGGGCTCTTAACCCTAAAAAGGGGCTCCGCAGGGAAGCTGCGGAGTCTACGGGGACGCGTCAGCGGTCCCTACGGTTATGGCACGTATACTGCATTATACCGTGACAGCAAGCGTATCTCACCCCTGCTTGGCCGCGAGGGCGCCCCACTGATCAGAAGGGAGAAGAGAAGAAACTAAAAAGGGGGCAAACAACAACAACAACAAAAAAAAGGACCAAAAGAGAAGGCCGGAAAGGCCAACGACATCGGCCTCAGAAACCCTGGAGACTAACCCTCAATAATGCCCACAACATAGTCCACAAAAGCAAGTGCGTCCCACCCATGCTCAGCCTGGTACAACATGTGGAAGTTAGAGGCAGCGCCCGGAGGACCTGCCCACCCCCGCTCCCGCAACTGCTCCCTGACACTTGGGCACTGGAAGCACACATGCAGCGCATCCTCTACCTGCTCGCTATCCCCCCGTGCCCAACACCGCTGGCAGCAGCGTGCCTGTCGCCGCTGACCGTTGCGCCGTCCTCTGGTATCCGCAGTGTTGATCGCTAAATAAAGGTAATATTCCCTGAGTAAGTGCATAGCTGCTGGAGAAACCATTTTGTGGGTAGTAATTCAGCCTATGACAAAAAGGGGTCACTCAACCGAAAGGCACATGAAGGAAGGGCTTACTCAAGGGATCGTTTCCTTTCCACACCCGGCCGCTTTTAATAAAAGCGGCCGTGTGTGGATAGGAAATGATTCCTTCAAGAGGAACTTGCTTACTGTCCCCTATTTGCAAAAACCATCCGGGAGTGTGCCTCTCACTCTCTCAGTAAGGTTGGCTTCTGGGCCCGCCACAAAGTGTGAAGTGTACGCTGAAAACTTGTGGCTTCAGATATAGGGAATGAAGAGAGGAGATCAGGCACGCGACATACTGTGACAAAATGGTCACATACGAGTGTGCCCGTTGCATCTTCGTAACCTCGAAAGCAAGCAACTACAAGACTCACATACAATCACAAGCGCAAGCGAGCCAGGCTTCTCATAAGTACCATGTTATGAGAGCGTTCCGAAACCGAAAAGCGGTACAAGTCACCCATACGTGCGGTGCACCCATACGTCGTGACGAGAGGTCTTCCCCTTGCAATTATATATGCAGATGGCAGCAATGCACAACAAGGGCCATGCACAATGTTGGAGGACACACTTGATGGAAGGGCGGACCTGTTGCCACAGCAAAACAAAAAAATGTGGGGATCTTCGCCTCCTTCCCCGGGTTCCTTTTTGTGTCTTTTCTTTTTCTTCGTGTCTGTGCAATAACACACGGTCTGCAGTACTTGTTTCTTCAACCGGCAGTTATCGAACTCGGATCGCGACCTTCTCTACAATAGTATAATGTACGATATATTTTAGAATACATGTCGCCTACACCCGTCGTTGAGTAAAACATAACCACTTTGCTAATGGATTGCTTTTAATCGAGGCCGCACTTAGTTGCGGCGGAAGACTGCGTAGCAACCCAGGCCGTGCATGCCGAGCGTCGCCACTCGTTTCGGTATGTAGCATGGGTGGTTGGCCGGCGAGATATGTCATCGGCCCCCAATTCGCAGCGAGTGCAATAACTTTTCGAATACACATCGCCTACACCCGACGTTAAGTGCATTAGAATCACATCGTCAATGCGCATCTTTTGATCGCCTGCCCGGTGCCTGCTGAGCGTCGTTAGCCGTTCAGGCCGGCATAGTAGGTTCTTGTGGTGCGTGTTTGTGGATTTTTTTAGTCACTTGTTTTCTAGGCACACTTTTTAGATACCATTCAGGTCGCAGCCCATCGGGGGGCGGCGGAGGCGGATCTGGGTCACGGTCAGAATCAGTATTTCGGGACCAGGAGGAGCGGACAGGCGCAGGCCGGGGGCCAGGCAGGAGTCCAGCGACCAGGAAATGAAAAGGCTCGATAGGGAGCAGGCAAGGGTGAACCTGCAGCTGCAGCAGCAGATGGTCCTGCAGCTGGCAGGGGTAGCCAAATTCACCAAAATTCCGGCTATCCAAGGCAACGTGCCGGTGTTGGATATGTCGCACCCGGGCGCGGTTGCAGCCAGGAAATATTGCCAGGCGTGTGGATATTGGGGATCGCACAGCAGGCTGGCGCTGTCAGATGACCCGCCAGCACTGGCTGTGGTGGCCAGCACTGGCTGTGGTGGCCGGAGAAATAGCTGGGTCGTGCCAGTCACCATCGGCTATGACAATGCTGGTGAAATCGCTGGTCAAGCTATGGGACAGCAAGCCGGCTAGCGTGGGGCCGCTGATGGTAGCCATCAGGGCGGCGCCCCATGCAGGAGACAGGCAGGGCTGCCAGAGAAGCGGAAAGGATCAGGGGGCTGTGGATTGCCCCAGCAGAGGAGCAGTGTTGCGAAGCCTCGCTGCTAACCTTGTGGATCAAGGTAGTTCAAGCAGAAGTGGAAAAGCCAACCTCAGATGAGAGGACAGCCATCTCCAATCTCAGGCTAGGAGTGAAGACCACCCTCGACCTTGACGTCAAGCCAGAGGAGACGGTGGAAGCATTTGCTCACAGATTACTGTCAACAGCAGAGTTGCTGCAGATCTCAAGGGATGCAGTGGACCACTTCGGCAGGAGGCACTCTGTCTCGCATCTGTTCCATGACGGACTTCCAGCGGTTGCTAAGGCCAAGCTGAGCAAGTTTGTTATGACAGTACCGGGGTACCTCAGCATGACTGATGAAGATCAGATTGCAGTGCTCACACAGCAGGTGGTGCTGTGGGAGAAGTTTGCCCTGGAAATGGGGGACCTGGGAGGCACAAGCCTCAAGCAGATGGCCAACAGCGGGCCTAGCCAGGGAGAGGCGCAGCCCAACAGGACAAAAAGGGAGAGAACTGGACAGTGGGAGATGCGGACGCGCCTTGAAGGGGCAGTGAACCCCGCAGGCTCAGCAGCTGTCCAGCAACTGCGGAGTGATGGTAAACCCAGAGGAGTTACCTGGGCAGATCAATCCGGGGCACCAAATTACAGCGCAGAAGGCGTTGCGGGGGCAGCCAAGGCGTGCTACCATTGTGGCAGCACGGCGCACCTGGCCAGGGACTGCAGGGTGCTCAGGGCCAGGGATGAGCGCAGGCCTGCGCCACTCGCTACAGACATTACAACTGGGCAGGCAAGGCCGCCGCAGCAGCAGTACCCTCTACCGCCAAGGCCACAGCAGGGTCAGACTGCAGGCAGGCCGTACGAGCGGAATCAGAACAACAGGCAGTACCAAAGGCCAGGGCCTGGGCCGGAGTTCACGGTATTTACCATAGTATTGCAGTTACTTTATGGTGCGACAGCAGTAAAGTAGTAGGGGCGGTACCCACGAGACAGGGACACCCAGACAGGCCCTAGACAGGAAGACTCTCCTACTAGGGCTATACCTTTCTTATCATGTTAACAGCTCTTGTATGTAGTACAAGGAGCCTGAGTGTACGGCGCTGTACCGTATTTGTGAGTTGAGGACGCCTCTCTAAGGCGTCCTGACTTGAGTTCACGGTATTTACCATAGTATTGCAGTTACTGCTTTATGGTGCGACACTAGCCGTTTAGCCCAGAGGCCAATGATAACACATTAGTGATGCGCTGCAAAGTGGAAGCCAATCAATATCGCTGCCGTTCCAGCTAACTTGTGTTATGAGGTCCCTTCATGGATACATGAAGTCGGATGGTGAACTAGTAGGGGACTAGCCCAGAGGCCATTGATAACACATCAGTGATGCCCTGCAAAGTGGAAGTCAATCAATGCCGCTGCCGTTCCAGCTAACTTGTGTTAAGAGGTTCCTTCATGGATACATGTAGCAGTGTAATGGTGCACAAGTAGGAGATTGTAGCCCAATAGCCATTGATAACACAGCAGTGATGCACTCCAAAGTAGAAGCCAATCAATTAATGTCGCTTCCTTTACAGCCCACTTGTGTTAAGAGGTTCCTTCATGAATACATGTAGTAGTGTAATGGTGCACAAGTAGGAGATTGTAGCCCGATAGCCATTGATAGCACAACAAAGATGCGCTGCAAAGTAGAAGCCAATCAATTAATATGTGTAACGTAATTGATACAATAGTCAAAACATGGCACATGGCCTTTCGATGGTCCCACCATACGTCATGGCATGGCCTTTGAGATTGTATAGTGTAAGAATATTACCGGCAGAACTCTTGACCAGATTGCAACGAACATGATGTGAGAGCACACTGTGCCGAGTTTCTGCAGTCCGGCACAAGCCTTTTAGCATGTGTATTGCCAATCTGATTGTCTGTGTAAGAGAGCTTTACCATTACATTCACTAACTGTCTCCGTATGTTGGCAGTAATGTCAAGCGCCTGTCAAGCGCACTGAGGGGGATCCTGTCGCTGCCACCGCTGCCGCTGTTGCGCCGGGTGTTGCTCCCAGGTGCATGCCTCCCAAGCGCAGCGGGGGGGATCCCTGTTGCTGCCACTGCTGCCGTTGTTGCACCGTGTGCCGCTCCCAGCTGCCTGCCAAGCGCAGCAGCCAAGCGCAACGGCCAGTCAAGCGCAGCGAGGGGGGGGCCTGCTTCCTCCACCACTGCCACTGTTGCGCCGGGGGGCGGTCCCAGCAGCCTGCCAAGCGCAGCGGCGGGGATTCCTGTCGCTACCACCGCTGCCGCTGTTGCGCCGGGTGCCGCTCCTAGCTGCCTGCCAAGCGTAGCGAGGGGATCCCTGTCGCTGCCACCGTTGTTGCTGTTGCGCCGGGTGCCGCTCCCAGCTGCCTGCAGAGCGCAGCGGGGACGATGCCTGTCGCTGCCACCGCTGCCACTGATTCGCCGGGTGCTGCTCCCAGCTGCTTGCCAAGTGCAGCGGGGGGGATCCCTGCCGTTGCCACCGCTGCCGCTGTTGCGTTGGGTGCCGCTCACAACCGCCTCTTAAGCCCAGCCAGGGAGGCCCTGCTGCTGCCACCGCTGCTACTGTTGCACCGGGTGCCGCTCCAAACGGCCTGTCAAGCGCAGCGAGGGGGGGCCTTGCCTCCGCCACCGCTGCCGCTATTGCGCTGGTTGCTGCTCCCAGCTGCCTGCCAAGTGCAGCGAGGGGAGCCTTGCAGCTGCCACTGCTGCTGCAGTTGTGTTGGGTGCCGCTCACAGCAGCCTGTCAAGTGCAGCGAGGGAGGGCCCTGCTTCAGCCACCGCTGCCGCTGTTGCGCTGGGTGCCGCTCTCAGCGGCCTGTCAAGCGCAGCGAGGGAGGATTTGCATCTGCCACCGCTGCTGTCTTTGGGCCGGGTACCCCTCCCAGTGGCCTGCCAAGCACAACTAGGGGGGCCTTGCAGCTGACACCACTGCTGCTGTTGCGCCGGGTGCCGCTCTCAAAGGCATGCCAAGCGCAGTGAGGGGGATCCCTTCTGCTGCCACCATTGCTGCTGTTGCACCCTGTGCTCCTACAAGCGTACGGTCAAGCGCAGCGACGAGGGTTCTTACTTCCGCCACCGCTGCCGCTGTTGCACGGGGTGCCGCTCCCAGCAGCCTGCCAAACGCAGCGAGGGGGCAGGGACAGGAGCAGGAGGGGACGAGGGGCAGGGGCAAGAGCATGAGGAGGACGAGGGACAGGGACTGCAGCAGGAGGGGACGAGGGGGCAGGAACATGAGTGAGCAGGAGGGGGATGAGGTGGCAGGAACATGAGCAGGAGGGGGACGAGGGGGCAGGAACATGAGCAGGACTGCAGGAGGGGGACAAGGGGGCAGGAACATGGATCATGAGGGTGATGAGGGGACAGGGACAGGAGGGGGACAAGGGGGCAGGGACAGGAGCATGAGGGGGGCAAGGGAGCAGGGGCAGGTGGGGGATGATGGGTCAGGGGCAAGAGCAGGAGGGGGATCAGGGGACAGGGGCAGGAGGATAGCTAAGGAAACATATGAAACGCGGTCAGTGTAGGCACGTGCATGGCCCGGCTATATCACAGCTTCGACGAAAGGACAAATTGATGACCGGCCTATGAACAGATGTACCAAGCATTACGGCTTGCTTCAGCAGGTCCCTTCGACCGTAGGCTGCAACGTAACTGAAACCCTAAACAAATACCCCCTCGTGAGTGACGCCCTCACCTTGTGTGCCAGCAGCTCCACTTTCCCTGTGGTCAGCTTTTCGTTGGGACTTGGGAGTCCTCCAGCTTGCGCATTAATTCCTTGATGCAGACGCCGTATTGGCTGCCTGAACGCGGACATTTGGAGACCTCATGAAGGCCTGGGTCTTGCATAAAACCTACATGGGAAGGTGTATGGTATGGGCGGGATGCACGAGGGGTGCATACGGGATGTTCATAGGGTTTTTAGGGTCACCAGGGGCTGGCATACACAATTGATTCGGGGTTGCATTCAGGTTGGCATGGGGTTATAATGCATGCAGGTGCAAGTAAGTGCATGGAGAGTTACAAGGACCTGCTAGAGCTGCATCGGATTGCATGGGGAGTTGCATGGGGGAATGCATAGTGTTGTCTGGTATTGCATGGGGAGTGCATGAACCTGCAAATGCCAGTGTGCATCTGGTAGTCAGCAGACGGCAATGGCCGTTGTTGCTGCTGTTGTTGCTGCTGCTGCTGCACAAGCATCTGCACCTGCCAGTCTGCCACTGTTGGTACTGTTGTTGCAACAGCCGTTGTTTCTGCACCTGCTGATGATGATGAGGAGGAGTTGCCTCCTCACGAGTCGGAGCATTTGTAGTCAAACCTGCTGATGCTGAAGCTCTTGATTTTCCGTCGTCGGCAGTTCCCGTTGTCGCTGCGTAGCAAGCGCTGAACGAGTTCGGCATGCTGTGAACTGTTCTCTACTCAATCACAGCCCATTCTGATACTGAATCAAGCGCTTTTAAGATTGAACGAACCAAGCGTCGACGATTGAAGAGTTACGGGGTTTATCTCAACCACGTGGAAGGGCGCACACCGCAGTTGTAGCAGCCCATGCGGTACCAACCACTACACGCGCTTTTGGATAGGCCATTTCAATTGAACATGATACATATAAATGTTGTAGCAACCAGCAGGCGCGAAGCGCTCTATCGGGAGGAAATTGGTGCCCCCTTAAAGCCGCTTTAAAGCGTCCTTATTGGTTAAGGGTGCTTAAGCGTGTATAAAGTGTGGATATTCTTCACAGTGTTAGATGGTTGAAATGCTTACAACGGCGTGATGGAAGGTAGCATACCTACGCGCCCCTCCGGACCCTGAAACCCTCTAACGCGTTAGAATCTAACGCTGTCGCTTACGACACTCACCATTCTAAACACTCACCATTATTCTTCTTCTTTGTTGTTAGGCTCCGGTGCAATCGATAGTTGATATGTTGACATCCTTCTGTAGTTGCCATGATACCGTATCTTACAAACAAATAATTTTACGACTTTTGAAAAAATGAATTAGATGGCAGTTTTGATGATTGTTTATGAAGAGTACGCCGGACTTCCGTCGACTGATCTTCGTATGGTATTCTAGTTGTTTTGCCACGAGCATGTTAGTTTTGGATGGCTCCGAGAGCGTAGCCTGTTTGAAAAGGGAGGAGAATGTAACAGAGCTGGCACGTCGCAAGTGCCATGCTAATGATAGATAGAGATGGTAGCTAGGATACCATGCTCTTAGGATTGCTAGTTGTGTATTTCTCTGCATAGACTGCATATGGTATCTTACGGGCGTATTCTAGAAAGAGGCTTACGGAAGGTAGCTTCGCTTCACTCTATTGTGTAAGCTGTCGGTAGCTAGGCTTTACTCTTTCTTGTAGCTTCCAGCCGCCATGCTAGCTTTATTCCTTTGAGACACTTCCTTATCCGAATCTTGCGTGACAAGCATTAAATATTGATGCAGAATGCCATATCTCTCATGGCCTGCAGGTGGATGAGGCTGACTACGTGAAGGTTGGAGCCAGCATGCTGGGCATTCATGCCATGCGCACCCGTCCAGGCCTCTCATTAGACGCCACTGTGGTTACTGGTTAGCGGCGCCTCGGCCAAGCTCGAGAAGCTATCGCCATATGCGGTGGGTCCATCTTCTTCACTGCTGATTATCGCACAGGTTTCCCCTGAATCTCCGCCTTAGTGTCGTTCATTGTCTAAGTCTGAATTCAATCTTGCTGCTCAGGTCAAGCATGCTCGGGGCGTGCACAAGCTCCTGCGTTTGCAAGAATGAGGGCAGCTACAGCAAGAACGTTATGTTACTGTTGTTTTCAGCTGAGGCTCGTAGTAGCATTGCGTGGCATGATCATCGCCAGCTGGATAAATGTTTGCATCTCTTGTACCGAATTGCAGCTCTTGTACCAAATCAACTGTTTCGCCAAGTTAAAGACATTGCAAGGGATGGCAAGGATATTGAAGTTTTTATAGCTCATATAACTTAACAACATATAATGATTTAAGATATAACCGGTAGAGCTTGCTGATTTGACACTTTATTTTCTCTGTTTCCTCCGGACTTCGTGACCATCAGGGCACGAAAGCAAGGCTTGAACTTACATGAATTTCAATTTATGGATGCATATGAGCAACTGGTCGCATTGCGTCCTTTGTTGAATGATGGTGGATATCCAAAATGTCAAAAGAGCAATATAGCTACTTCCTAGGTTCCCATCAATGTCAACAATCCCCTCAATTGATTCCCATGAGGGCAGCCGGGAATGATGAGGTCCTGAGGAGTCTGTCCCTCCTTGTTCTTCAAGGTTGAAGCTCGTTGCCCTGGGTTTGTGCTGAGGAGTAATTGCACAAGTGCTACGTGTGCTCCTGCTACTGCCAAGTGGAGGGGGGTGTCGTCATTGATGTCCCTCCTACACAGCCAGTCGGGCCTGTGGCGTATAAGGACTTCAGCGGCAGCAACATCCCCTCCGTGACAGGCCATGTGAAGGGCAGACGGAATTGTTTCCTTCTTTGATACAGATATCTGCTGCCCTGAAGTAATGACCACATCGCCCTCGGCCGTCGGCCCACGCCGCGATGCACAAAGGTCCTCTGCGGCCAGTAACATTTCCAGCAATCCTGCATGCCCTCCTTGGGCAGCCAGATGCAGCGAGGACAGGCCAGAAGAAGAGGCCCTTACTGGACTTGGCCCCTGTGTATGAGATGAGTCCACAGAGTCAGCCTCAAGACCCGGGCAACACATGATGATGCTGAGCAGGGCCAGAGAAGAAAAGCGGAATTTTTATGATCTACTCTTGTTCCATTGTCACTTACCACTGCCTTCAGCAGAAGGGCCACAGCGTCGTTCAGCCCTAATTGACAAGCGACCATAACAGGAGTAAATCCTTCGCGTACATCTTCTGCTTGTGCATGCGCCCCCGCTGCCAACAAGACCTTCATGGACTCAGTATCCCCCTGCGCTGAACTCAAGTGAAGAGGGGTGACACAGCCGGACACAGGACCTGCAGGACAACAGAAGGGTGATTTCATCCAAACGATGGCAGGTCAGTGAACGAGAAATACAGGTATATGTAGACAAGCGTTGTAATCCCCTGGTAGTAATCATCACCAAGTTCAGAGAATATTCAAGGGAGGCATGCATTCAATATAGGTGAGCATATTTAAAACAAGGCGAGTAGGATACCGGGTAGTGGCAGCTTCTATCATTTACACCTTATCTCGTGCAGTGGCAGCAGCGGTCACACCTGCTGTGGCATTCACATTTGCACCAGCTGAGCACAGGACCCCCATGACGCCTGCATGCCGCGCCCGTGCAGCCATGTGAAGGGGGCAGTCTCCGCAAGAGTCCTTTCTATTCACATCAGCACCACTGTCCAGCAGAGCCGAAATAGATGCCTCGTAGTCAGCTTCTCGCTCCACCCATCTGTATGAATCACACATGCAAAGGATCAGATCATGGTCTGCATGCTTACTTCGTTAATAATCAAAGAGGAAATCAGACATCAAATCACACATTCAATGCGAGGTTTGTTCCGGCCGACGTGACCCACCTTGAGCCACATGACTCTGCTGCCAATAGCAGGGCTGTCTGTTGAGAACAGTTGGCGACATCCACCTGAAGTAACGGATCATGCAGGCTGACAATAGGTACAAACAGAAATACCGGTGCACGTGCACTGCAGATAGAAACCAGGATGGATGTCTTCAGCGCATGATGGCCGGCAGTGAGTGCCGCATGAGTGAGCCTAGCTCCATGCTGTCCATCATTTATTAATGTGCGTCAGGCCATCCTTGAGGGACCGCCAGGCTGCCACCACTGGGCAAATTTCAATTAATCCTTTACCGGTTTACAGACGGCTTGCTGCAACAAGCCCTACCGGCCATAGGGGGAGTGAAAGCTGAAGTGTGGCAGAAGCACTTCAACACAAACATTGCTGCTGTTCACATCTGATCACCTCAGCTCCATGTCTGATGAGCAGCTGCACGTAAGAGGCAGCGCCCATGAACGCCGCGCAATGAAGCGGAGTCCAGGAGGACAGGTCCAGTGCATTGACATCAGCTCCTGCTGATAGCAGGCAGTCGGCCAGATCCAGACCCGAGCCATCATCACAGATGCAATGAAGAGCAGTGCGGCAATCCTCCTCTCGGCCTGCATTCACGGGAGCCCCCATTTCCAGCAGCAACGCTACCATAGCCATGTTGCCACTGGCGGCAGCCACATGCAGTAAGGGCTGGCCATCCGCATCACGAGATCCAGGGTGTGCCCCTGCACACAGAGCCTCCCTTGCTAATGCGACGTCGCCTGAGGTTGAGTAAAGGACAGATCTTTCAGGATTGCCCAGAAGGACAGGAAATCAGTGGTGGTACCAGAAGCTTGCCTGAAGTAGTTGCATCGCAGAGTTTCTTTGCGTTCATTTAACGCCCCTTGTAGGAATAAAAAGGCACGGCAATGACTAAAGAAAGAAAGAAAGAAAACGCCTGAGCGTGGCTTGTGGAATACGACATTTGAAATGCTGTACACCAGAGTTTTTAGTGCGGAAGATACAAGGCTCCAGAACCGGGGCATGCCTATAAATTGCAGAAGGGTCGTGTAACAGTGCCAAAACATGGCGGTCTTCGCACAGTATTCTGCTATAAAGCATCACTCCTATTTCATGCACTGTACACCAGTAACCAGCATAACAGTTCCTCAGGGGGCAATGCCAGAATTGTAATATCATCTTGGTCGTACGGTACTCAGATACCTTGACTCACTCAGAATCAGCAGATAGGACGTGAGCATGCACTCGGTACAGATCCATGGTCAAAAAGGTTCAACACCTATGCGAAAGCAAGCTCAAGGCATTGGAGTGAGAGCAAGCATGCGGCATTTCGACAAGAGGAAGCTCGCAGAACTGCATCTTCAGAATTTGGAGCATTTTACGCTCATGGCTTCATCAGCAACGTCACCATGGCATGGGAGGCCTGATGAACACTGCATGCATGGTTGACAGTTGTGAAGGGCTTAGTTGCCATGTCAACAGCTCCGGTGATTAGACCCAGATTTCAGCGATGTCTGCAGGTGAGGGTTGACGTCTGTATATGGAGTCCATTGGATTGGTCAGCTCTGGGCTATCCTGTTCAGAATTTTTCACTTGGCATGTCGGTCACATCCCACCCAGACGCTTCAGGCTAGCAGCCTCAGCAGTACAGGTTTTCGTTCTAGAAGGGTGTGTATGTTTGCTTAGATTATGTTACAAGCCTTGACGATCACCGTCTCTTCCAATTCAGGCTTTTACCAAGAAGTCATTTGTTTGAGTACTGTAGAGTATGGACTGATATTAAAAACGAAGCTGGCTTTCTGAGTGATGCCGGTCCTAATGGCCCTTAGAACTACCACATAGCTTTCTCAATATTTGCAAGCTGTGCATTCATATTTTGAATGCATCAAAACGATTGTCTAGATTCTTGTGGTCTGACGGCACATCCATTCATTATTGTGGTAGACGGCCGGCTGGTGTTCATTGATATAATCTGGTATAAACAGTAATGGCTCATATAGACCTCCTGGTTCCACTTATCTGCCATCTGCATCGTCATGCACTCATACCGGTACCAGAAGTCATCCTGGTGGAGCTGGATTAAGTGTTAGATACTACGTTATGGCTTGTAAGAGGCATGCTCCTTGTGCATGATGTGTGCAGCCCCTGCGATAGCATTCGTTGCGTATAATGTGAGGGCCTGATAGGGCCTCATGTGATTCAATAGCCTTGAGATGCATGTCCTCAAGGCGTAGGAAGCTGCAGCACCTTGTCGATGACATACAGGACCGCCTGTGAACAGGTCGAGTATAACGTGCCTTCAGGTATCATTGGGACGGCTGATTAATGTAGTCATTTGTGTGGTATGGTGTGAGGTATGGCATTTTAACACGCTTCCAATATATTATATATACAATAATACAAGTATCGAATGCAGGCAGTAATTGTGGCGTTATAGCACATGCTACCCCTGTTTATATTCAATGGCCATATACTGTTGTAGTACCACTAATGCTCATGGACTGGTATGAGCCAGCTACTACGTGGAAATTTAGTGCCACATTTTCCACATCATTTTCCACATCAGATTTTACTCTCTTCTCCCCTTTCCTCTCCCCTTCCACCTCCTATCATGCTCCTTATGGGCAAGCACATACCGCTTACCTTGCCATTCTTTAACTCTTGGTACTGCAATATGGTTCCAAAATTCAACGGGTCCTGGATTGGGTTGCTGCCGTAAACGTGGGTGACACCCGGGACCCTGCGACCAAATGGCAATGGCAAATTGTCATGATCTTCTGCACTGACTACAACATAACTATCTCGCCTGAGAACTGGATTCTGCAGCCTGCCCTAGGCATACTTGGATTTTATGACTGACACTGCAGCCCCTCCTGCAATCATATGCTTTTATCACGCACTGGTGATGCACAGTCATGTGACCTCATGACTCACGTGCGGTCGATGATGAGGGGGTGTCCCTCCTGGCTTTTGAGTTGGTCTCCTTGCTTCAGAGTGCTGAGGGGAAAGGCCTTGATGCCACGAACGAAGTGGAATGCTATGACTGGATCCACAGCACCTGGACCCGCTTTATTAGGTGGAACAGCCTCAAATGCCTGTGGGATATCTAAACGAGGTTAAAATGTGGCACCAACCATAAATCATGATGTCATCATTCACATGAAACAAGCAAAGCAGGGGCATGACTCTATCGATTAGGCATGCCCCTTGGGCTCACAACACAGGGAGCAAAGGCTGAAGTGCATTTCATTCTCGTGTAGCTTCGAGCTGCTAGGCTCATCATGAGTAATTAAATGATGAGCTGAACAAGACTCACCGCATCCACCGGGGCAAAAACTGTCCCATCAAAATCTGGGTCGTTGAACAAAGCTGCAAACCCAGAAGCAAGAGCGCGCTCCTTGCCAACAAAGGACGCATCATCAGAAGTATTCAATTTCAAGATTGTTTCAATCAAGCAGTTGCTAAGCTTGTAGTCGCTGCTGGGAATCAGTCTTGCATTAACTTAAGACATGTCAGATGTGAACACAGCAAGATGCACCGTAGTCTTTATTGCATTCCGTGAGCATGTTCCCCATTTGTGATTATATTTCGCTGCGCACCATTAGGATTATAATAGGCAGAATTGCAGATTTTGTCCAGACCTAGTGAGTCATAGCCAAACGAAGCTCTCCTAGCACAAGGAAGGAGATGTGATATCACTCGCACCTTAAAAGTGTTAAGAAACATTGCTGAGTCCAGAGCCTCCGTCATTGTCACTGGACGGAAAGCCTGGCAGTTCACTGTATCAAGACGGTAGGCAGGAGACAGGGGCATTCAAATTGGCAGGTTCCTTCAGACCAGCTTGCAAGCACTTGCAAAGCTGACATAGAGAGGAGGTAACCAAACAAAATAAGATGTACAGATAACAGTGGAGGACAAACGGTTTGGTGCACCCTGCCATAAAAACAACCAGTGGACAGCAGACAGTATTTGTTTGTGCATTCTGTATCTAACTGCAGAGGTCAAGCAGGCTTCGCCAGGTAGAGCATCATTGTTTTGGACAGACATGGATGATAGAGTGATTGTAGTCGCGTAGGATGTTAATGTTTCTTTCATGCACACCAGTGTTTCTTTCCTCGGCTACAAGTCCACCTTTGGCAGGCCGCCCTACAGCCTAAAATGCCGGATTGGGACGGAACTTAGGCTGGCATACGACTGGTGGCAAAAGCAGCATGACTGGCCATGAAGGGGCCCCCCAGCCAGAGACCGGAGTATAGCTGCCATGTAGCCGAGTCACGAAAAAAGAAACGCTGATGCACACGACTTTCGTGCATAAGTGACCATTTGCGGAACATTTTTAGGGCGTTTCAGCCACAATTCAGGTACATCAAGGCCTACAGCCGTGGGGCCTGGGATATCAAGCCTTGCTGCATAGGCCACTAGCAGTGGGCCGGTCAAGGTTTGGTTCCACTTCACTTCACATATTAGGTGTTGTGTGGTCTCCTATTTCATATTCCCATGCAGCCGTAATGCACTGGGGTCAACAATTATGCTTGTCCTCCATCATACCTCCTACTGATGTGCTCACCGTGAGGGAGAGAAGCTAATACCACCAAACAGCACGCAGCGAGCATAAACTGCACAACAGTCGATCGTGGCCGGCCAATCGTCATCTTCCAGGTTCTTTCCATAAAGATCACTCGGGGGCTCCTTCTCATCAGCTATTGCCGATGCGACAACAACAAACAATCTTGACTGCTTACATCCTTTTCAATGAAAGCTCACCTGAAAACCGCTCCGACCGATTCGGTCGGAAATTCCCGGCAGTCGGTCGTTGACAGTATCCGCAATCAAATTTTCCGACACAAATCAACCACGGTGCCGCGTACCGGTATGGTATAACCAGTATCGAAATGAAATTAGCTGACAGGTGACAAGCATGAACCAACAATGGAATCGAGCTATTGACCCCCCACCTTCTGCTCCTACTACCGGTTAATGAATTAAATCAAGGTTGTGGCTGCATGGGAGGTCGGAGCTGCAAACCCTGTTGCCTGGGCCGCCCGCCATACATTGGTCAAGGATCGGTACCAGTGGGCCCAATGCTAGCTACCCCATGGCCACTGGTATGGCATTGTGCTTGATCAAACCGACCAGCACCAATACACAGAGAATCTAATCAAATGAAGTGATCAGACATTGCCCTTTTGGCCTCACAGGAATCAAATTTAGGCAAATGCCAATGCCATTCTCTTGCCATTCTCTATGTCCGCTTAGGAGGATTTCCACCAGCAGCGACGTTGTAGAAGGCAAAAATAGCCATGGCTCCACTCAGTACCAGTAGAATGCCCGTCAGCCAAGGGACGATCCCAGCCTGGAAAAAAACCCAGCACTTGTAGCCCAGATATGAAGAAACTCCTGCAAAAATGAAGGGGTACGCCTCAAGCTACAAAAACAATCTGATAGTCGTAGGTGTCAGTCTCCAGTATGTTTGCTTTTGGCCAAGGCCCTTTAATCCTTGGAAATGCCAGCGGCTCAAAATGTAGGAGCGAAGCATACTATCCTTTCTCCATGCATCAGCTCACATGCATATTTGGCAAGCTCACCTCCAGACAGCAGTGTCAGAGGTGTCGACTGCTGCTGAGCTCGCCATGCCTTAAGGCTCATGACTGATGCCCCACCAACAACGGTCCCTCCAATGGCCACTGGTATGGCCAAATGATTTGCTCCCAGAAAGACTAGTAATGCAGCTGCCAGGAGAGCCAATGCACTGTAAGGTATGCTCATGCAGAAATCATGGAGGAAGGCATGGCCTGCATGGCTGTCACTATCAGCAGAAGGTGTCATTGCCTGATCAAACAGATATGTTGAGTCAGTGCAGCAGACAGTATAGGCGTGTATGTTTCGATTAAATAACGCTGACAGACACCGACTCATCAATGTAGTTCACCTTCAGCAAAGTCCCACGTGTCGTTTTCGGTACCCGAGATCGAACTCCAGATGACTGGATGATATCGAGCGAGCATCTATTCGTGCCTCTTGTCTGGCGTTTAGTCAACGAGATCGCCGATGGACGGATATGTATTTGCTGGGCGGGTACTTGAGTCAAGAGGCGGGAAGAACATCGACTTAACATCATAAGTAGAATATTGCTTTGATCAATAAATGGCGGAAGAAGGCATGAAACTTCCTTCAGACACAATTGTGGAAGGTGTGAATCAGGGCAGCGGGTAGCCGAGATGGTCGAGCCCTCAGGGTGAAGCGCGAATATCAACTTGCACTGTTTACTGCTGCTTCTATCACGGAAGCGTTGATACTGTGCGCACTACAATGTGCAATATCGGTATGACTGAATATTTTCGCCCCATCGCTTGCCCGAGGGGGGGCGTACTTTCCTTCATCCAGGCCCTAGGAGTGGAGCGCAACGGTGCCTGGGCGAACAGCATGCAGCACTGGCTCCAGGTAATCAACTACATGGTCATTCGTGGTACGTGTACAGTGCAGCAGCCGCAGCTTAAGCCGTTTTGCGGCATTGATGCTCCCGCGTCTGACGTAGGAAGGTTGCGATCGCATTAACCTGCTCCCCAAGATCGATAGCTGTACCAATCCTGCCAGGAAGGAGCTTTTGTTCCTTTATTTATCAGACTTCTAGCATCCAAATGTGCTTAGTTAAGTGCAGGAATTCGCTGCTGAGATAATCACTTTGCACCCTAAGGATCGATTGTCATTGCAATCCCTGTCCTGAATCACACCCAAACTTGGGACTTCAGTGAGGAGGAACAGGGCATAGGATGCTGACTTGGCAAAGGGGGCCTCCTCGGCAGGGGAGGTCAAAGGAGGAAACTGAAGAAGGGATTCATGTACAAGACAGGTCAGCTCAACCTGTTTTGGAGGTACAATGCGGCCGGTAGACCTCATATATCATACATGCGCTAGCTGTTCTGCAGGCACATTGCAGCAGGTTAGGTGTTATGTATGCTGTGGAGTGTGGATCTATGCTGTGGATCCTGCTGCTCATAGCAGATCAGCTAGTGATATTGGTCAGAGTGGTTATAGGGTCTGTACAGGAGGAGAAAATGTTATTCAGTTAGCTACCTTACACTGTCAGTAGTGTGTCCAAACAATTTTAGCATGCTGGGGTCGGTCATTACTCTAGCCAAGCTGCATTTGTTTCAATCTTGTGGCGTTACCAGGCATGTAATCTGTGGCAAAACAGAGTAGGTGGATGACATGACACCTCTGGGCGAAAACAGGATAGGGGAGAAACCTCATACTCTACGAGCTCAATCTTTCCCCCCTCCCTCCCGTAGGTTATACCTGGAATCTGCCCCCTTCCCCCCTCCCTCCCGTAGGTTATGCCTGGAATCTGCCCCCTTCCCCCCTCCCTCCCGTAGGTTATACCTGGAATCTGCCCCCTTCCCCCCTCCCTCCCGTAGGTTATACCTGGAATCTGCCCCCTTCCCCCCTCCCTCCCGTAGGTTATACCTGGAATCTGCCCCCTTCCCCCCTCCCTCCCGTAGGTTATACCTGGAATCTGCCCCCTTCCCCCCTCCCTCCCGTAGGTTATACCTGGAATCTGCCCCCTTCCCCCCTCCCTCCCGTAGGTTATGCCTGGAATCTGCCCCCTTCCCCCCACCCTCCCGTAGGTTATGCCTGGAATCTGCCCCCTTCCCCCCACCCTCCCGTAGGTTATGCCTGGAATCTGCCCCCTTCCCCCCTCCCTCCCGTAGGTTATACCTGGAATCTGCCCCCTTCCCCCCTCCCTCCCGTAGGTTATACCTGGAATCTGCCCCCTTCCCCCCTCCCTCCCGTAGGTTATACCTGGAATCTGCCCCCTTCCCCCCTCCCTCCCGTAGGTTATGCCTGGAATCTGCCCCCTTCCCCCCTCCCTCCCGTAGGTTATGCCTGGAATCTGCCCCCTTCCCCCCTCCCTCCCGTAGGTTATACCTGGAATCTGCCCCCTTCCCCCCTCCCTCCCGTAGCTTATACCTGGAATCTGCCCCCTTCCCCCCTCCCTCCCGTAGGTTATACCTGGAATCTGCCCCCTTCCCCCCTCCCTCCCGTAGGTTATACCTGGAATCTGCCCCCTTCCCCCCTCCCTCCCGTAGGTTATACCTGGAATCTGCCCCCTTCCCCCCTCCCTCCCGTAGGTTATACCTGGAATGTGCCCCCTTCCCCCCTCCCTCCCGTAGGTTATACCTGGAATCTGCCCCCTTCCCCCCTCCCTCCCGTAGGTTATACCTGGAATCTGCCCCCTTCCCCCCTCCCTCCCGTAGGTTATACCTGGAATCTGCCCCCTTCCCCCCTCCCTCTCGTAGGTTATACCTGGAATCTGCCCCCTTCCCCCCTCCCTCCCGTAGGTTATACCTGAAATCTGCCCCCTTCCCCCCTCCCTCCCGTAGGTTATACCTGGAATCTGCCCCCTTCCCCCCTCCCTCCCGTAGGTTATGCCTGGAATCTGCCCCCTTCCCCCCACCCTCCCGTAGGTTATGCCTGGAATCTGCCCCCTTCCCCCCTCCCTCCCGTAGGTTATACCTGGAATCTGCCCCCTTCCCCCCTCCCTCCCGTAGGTTATACCTGGAATCTGCCCCCTTCCCCCCACCCTCCCGTTGGTTATGCCTGGAATCTTCCCCCTACCAAAAGCCCATCAAGGCATGGATAACGCAGAAATCATGGAAGGTCCATGATATAACCTCTGGGCCCTGCTAAAAAGGCTAGGCTGCGTGGGTGTCCAACAGTCTGGCTAGGTTGGATGGAAAGTTTATGGACAGAGGGTTATGAGAGGACCTCAACTGGCTGCAACGGGTAGCTTGCACCTTCATTTGTGGCTGCTTGTAGCCGGGCTCGTAGCTGCCAAGGCCCGTTTATTGACTGATCTTGAAAGTTGCTCATATTCAATCCTGTCCCATTCTATCCTTGCTTCTGGACTGGGGGGTCAACCTCCAGAGGCCAATGAAGACACCAGGATGGCCTCAAACTCCCAGGGCGGTCTTAACAGGTCTAGGCCTTCCTCAAAACAGCTCGGCCTCGTGGCACCCACCTTTCTGTCAGGGACCCAGGCGGGTGGGCTTAAGGCCAATCCCCTCACAAGGCTTCTTGTCAATCTGTTCAAAATACTTGAGGTTTCTGAACTGTCCCAAATAATGGAATGACACATCCAGTATTCCGCTCATACCACTAATCTGACAGGAGACGTGTCGCCCCCATAATGTAACGTTGGCATGCAGGTAAGAGGGTAACTGTTGCATATTCATGCAAGGAATCAAGCAGCATGCGCAGTGGCCCTGACGGGCTGATGGTTAGCATGGAGAGATCGTCCGCATATAACAGGCACCTACACTGTCGCCCCGCCTCCAGCGCAACGCCGTCTGCCAGTGCTGGCTAGCATTGGCTGCTAAGGTGGACCATTACCTGAAGGCACCTGAATGTACATGTCAATGACATTTACATTTGCTAGGTGCCTTGCTGGAGCTGGAGCTGGGATCAGACGATCCCAAACTGCGTCAGACAGCAACTGACCTACAGCCGCTGCCTGCCAGAGAGGTGCTAGCGCTAGTTGATGCAGCATACGAGCGGGCGCAGCTGGATGCAGCTGGCAGAGGGGACCCCAGAGATCCTGCCACTGAACACAGGTCTGCGGCCGCCTACCGCACCTGGTTTCAGTCTACGGCGGGCGCCGTGCTGGCTGCTGCAGGCCAGGGGCCGCACCAGCCGAAAGGAGGGTGCTTGCGTGCGCACGAACTTAAGGCTGCGGCTCGGCGCCGTCAGCACGGCTGACACTAGAGGACGGCGCAGTGGTCAGCAGCGTGATAGACGGTGCTGCCTGCGATGTTGAGCTAGGGGAGATGGTGAGCATGTGGAGGATGCGTTGCATGCTTGTTTTCAATGCCCCAGCGTGCAGGATCAACCTAGGGAGCTGGGATGGGCAGGTCCTCCGAACGGTGCTAAAGACTTTTTAGAGTTATACCGGGGCAGGCTTGAGTGGGATGCCCTGGCCTTTGTGGACGACGTGGTCGATATCGTCGAGGCATAGACTTTTCAGAAGTTGCAACTTCCTTTGTATCTTTTCCCAGTCTTTTGTGTTGTCCCATCACTTTATTTCCCACTTCTCCCCCCTTTCTGTTGCCCTGCCCCCTTCTGTGTTTCTTTCCACCTGTCCTCCCAACTCTTTAGTCAGGCACCCACACGGCCGAGCCTTTTTTTAGCAGGGCCCAGAGGTGTAACGTCATTGATATGGTGGCTGCCATGGCCAACCGAAGGCAGTTCGCAGTTAGACAGAGCATCGGAGGGCGCAACCGTTGTAGGGAATTGCTGGTGCCATGGAGGAACTGGAGCAGGAAGCAGCCGTCACCAAACTGTGTCAGACAGCATCTGATCTACAGTCTCTACCCGTCACAGAGGTGCTTGCGCTAGTGGACGCAGCCTACAAGCGGGCGCACCTAGAGGTGACCGACCGAGAGGATCCCAGGGACCCAGCTGTTGTATGTCTATGACGTTACACCTTTGGGCCCTGCTCAAAGAAGGCTCGGCCGCGTGGGCGCCTAAGCAAAAGGGGCAGAAAAATAAGAGGGAGAAGGGGCTGTTGTATGTAGGCGACTGCCTACCGCGCCTGGATTCAGCCTACAGTAGCGCAGGCCAGGAGCTCAACCAGCAAGGGGGAATGTTCTGGTGTGCGCACAAAATGCGGCTGCTGCAGGGCGTAATCAGCACGGCCGACACTAGGGGGGAGGCGCAGTGGTCAGCAGCGTGACACACACTGCTGCCAGCCGTGCTGGGCTAGGGGGGACGGCGAGCATTTGGAGGATGCGCTACATGTTTGCTTTTAATGCCCCAGCGAACAAGATCAACTGAAAGAGCGGGGATGGGCAGGCCCCCAGACGGTGCTCAATAATGCTGCGCTTTGTGCTAGGGCAGGCATGGGTGGGATGCCCTGGCTTTTGTGGAGGGTGCGGTGGATATCGTTGAGGCGTAGACGTTGTAGAGGCGGAGGCCTCCTTGCACCGGCCTTTTTTTCAGACTTTGTTTTCGTCTTTGACTGGTAGACTTTGTTGAGGGCTAGGGCCTTGAGGGGTGATTCGGATAACCTTTCCTATTTTTGGGCGGGCATTTTGTTCCCCTCATGCTTTTTATCCTCTCTTTGCTTTTGCTCAGTTGAGGGCCAGGATCTGGACGGTCTGGAGAATCTTTATAATTAATTTTCTTTGGGGGGTGATATTTTCCTCTTTATTTGTTCGTCTGTTTCTTTACTTTCTCCTTTAGCCATTACTTATTCTCCTCTCGACTAGACAGCCAGGCGCCCACGTGGCCGAGCCTTTTGAGCATGGCCAAGAGGTTGTTACGCCATTTCTGGCATCTGGGATAAGTGTAGGCGCCTCTTACCAGGATGCATGCATGCATGACAGCCGAGTTTCTCTGCTTGCTGTCCTACGCTTCGGAGGTTTACGATGAGCAAGGAGCACACAGAATCTTGTGTGTTCCTGCCCCCCCTCTTCCTTTTAGTGTATTCTTGTCACCCTTCTGAACAGTTGGCGCCTACGCGGCCGAGCTTTGAGCGGGCCCAGAGGTGTAACGTTGTTTACCCAAAATCTTGTGTGTGTTTACATCACGACATATCAGCCCAAGCCTTGATTGATGTCCCACTTCTTGTGAACCAGCTACATATGTTTAGAACAGTGCATACCCGCTGGGCCCTGCTGAAAGCTCGGCCTCGTGGGGCTGGTAGGGAACGACTTGGCTCAATTCCAGCTAAATATGTCGTGAGGACTCTTACACGATACAATCAGGCCCTGGATGTTATTGAACAGATTTTTCTGTGGGCATACAACGATTGTGAACGAAGCTGGCAGAGTATGGTGTTTCCCTGGACATTCATAGACAACAGGTGCTCATAGACAACAAGTGCCCATTATTTTGATAATGACCAAATGCTTTGCATCGCAACTGCTACTTGCAGAACTGACATGATAAAAACGTAGCATGGTAAAATGAAATAGTATGACTCGCCAAATGAAAGAAGCCCTGATGGGATCAGTTGATGATTAACATTAGTGCCTGTATCATTCCAAGAGGAAACCAGCACAGCCAACGACACTTATAACAGCTACGTAGGCCCCCCTCAGAAGTGCAATGATATAGACAAGACCAATAAACCGTATCAACTTATAAATATCTCTTCCTACGCCAGCAGCAGCTTCCACAACACCGAGTTGTGAACATACATTCCATTGCTGGGCTTATCAGCCCACAGCTCCACCTTGACCCAATTGGATCGCGGCTGCAGCGAAGTCTTCACGTACCCATTGGTGTTGAACGCAATAGACCCTGAATATTGCAGAAACTTGGCGTCAAGGCTTTTAAAGTAGAAAAGAATAATCTGATCTGGACCAATAGATGTGTTACATCCAAGACGACATGGCCGAGTTAAAGGCAAGGGCATTGCTTATTTGATCCTTTTTAAGTAGCACTCTGTGGGGCACAAGAAATAAATATAACATATCAGCAGTCTACTCTTAGTACCTTGGATGGTGCTTGCCTCCTCCGCCAACTTGGCCGGGTTATTAGCATGCGCCCAGGTCCAGTGCACATCCCCCCCCAAGGAGTCCAGGCCTTGGAAAAAGGTCCACCCAGAGATCTGGACCGGAGACGAAGGGTTTCCTGTTCCAGGCAAACAGGTACAGAAAATAAACCAGTCAGTACAGGCCCACTTACAGTAGGAAGGACAAGAATAATATAAACAGAACTCGATGGCTGAAGCGCTCACCCTATAACACATAGCAGGTAAGACAGGGGATTAACTCAGCAGAGCTCATTTCTCCTTCCCTCCGTTTTCCAGTGGGCATACCCAGACTTGGTCTCATGCAAATTTGTACAGGTTGAGTCAATCCTCTGTCAGCCTCCCTCCATATAAAGCAACAGTCCATACCCCTTACCTTGCACATGAGCTAGCACACCGCTGAGCAGCGCCAGGACCACATCATTGCGCACAAACAGGCCTTTGCCAGCCTCAGTGGTCCACTTGACCCAGCCATGCATCGGCTGGAGCAAAGTCTTGAGCCTGTACAGACACAGGCAACAGAGAAAACCATCAAAAGGTGGTGAAAACGCAGGTGCCTTGTAAGGCAAACAAAAGGTTCCTCGCAAACAGCACCACAAATGAACCAACTCCCGACCCGTCCTTGACATGAGACAGTCACACCCACCATCCATTGCTATTGAAGGCCACCACGATCGGCCGTGCTATTGCCATGAGGGCGATCGCACTGGTGGCCGTAATGCTGCCTCCTACCGAGGCTAGTGCAGCCGGTACATCAGCAGCCGTAGGTGGGGCAACCGCCTGGCAGATATCACCGCCAGGAGAATCCATTCCAGGGAAGAAGGTCCTACCAAGACAGGCAGCAGCAGCAACATCAGCAGCCTGATCGGTGCAGGCATGGGAAGAACTCCCGTTCCATGCCTTACACAAAAGCTGAATTCTAGGCAGGTGGATGAGTTTTGCAATTTCGACAGCCCATGCAACGCGGCGGTGCAGTGCAAAACATCCCTTTATTTGGCAGCAACGGTATATCCAGCACTCACCATCCACTTGTGTCCACTGGAGAAGCCGCAGCGGCATCTGCAAGCACACAACAACAATGGCAGTGACAAACGCACTTCACAGCTTGAGAAACGAAACATGTGGCATCCTAAACAAGTCCTGCCAGCCATTTCTACGCACAAACAAGACCATGCGACCCAACCTTCATTTCCAATTGCATGCCTGCATGATGGTCCATCCGTCGAAACCCTAACGCACCCCAGCTGCTGCAGCCGGCCTCAATGAATGGGAGGCACTGCGAGCGTATGTACAGCCCTGCTTGATCCGGATGCCAGCTGTGATCTGCCTGTGGTTCCGGCAACACAGCGTGTGATGAGGAGGAAGCCCCTCCACTGTTGTTCGTCGAGGCGTCCTCACACAGCACCCACGCTGACCTAGGTTGCAGTGCTGCTTTTAGATGGCCTGCCGAGTTGAAGGCGATGCAGTTGGGCACCTTATCGGCCGCACCCAGCAGCTGAGCCATGGCTGGCTCAGCGGCAGATCTGTCCACCTGAAGCCGGAATAAGTCACCTCCAGGCGAGTCAAAGCCTACCATGGGGTGAAACATGCCTCGTGAGCGAAGAGGCAAGGGGAAAAGACAGTGTATTTATAAATATTTGAAAGGCTACCGGAAGACTTCAGAGTTGAGACAGGTTTATTCCCATTCCATATCAAGGCCGTGGAATAGAGCAATCAGATCCATCGAAGATGCACCTTACTTAGTTACTTACCTTCAAAGAATGTCCAGGTTTCAGGAGCCGACAAACCCTGGCTTGACGCTGATGCTACAATCTCAGTCGACGCTTCTGAGTTGCAGTAACATGCAATTAGGGCAAAGTTGCATGGGCCCATTCAGATCCCACAGGACAAGTGCACAAGCTGAACATAAGTTTGATATGACAACAATTACACACAAAAATAGGAAAGACAGCCGTCAATCATATTTTTGCCGATCTCTTACCAACTTGGATAGGGTGCGACTCAGGGCCAGGCGCTGCGCCCTCTCGCAATACATGTTGGACATCCTCGCTCTCCTGCCTCAGCTTGGGCTGGACATGTGTAGGACTTGGCACTGGTATACCATGCTCTTGTGCCCAGCTGTAAACCAAACTCCGGAGGGTCCAGTTCGTCTGCCACATGGGCATGAGGCATCCCAAGCCATTCAGCATGTCTACTCCTCGATAACCCACATTCATATTCTGTATCCTTAGGATTTCCATATATCTAGGCATCCCTCCAGTATATCACGTCAAATCACTCACCGCTACGAGCAAAGACTTGAGCTTTCGGTTGGTTGACGGGCACGTCTTATTTCCTCTTTGAAACCATTCCTGGATGCTGGTACGGTTGTAGCTGTGTCCAGTCTCGACTAAGAGTACGGGGTCGAACATGGGTTCGTGCGTGATGGGGTCTTGAATGTCATAAGGGACCTCAATAAGCGGGAAGGGGGGCTTTTTCTGTGGCTCTTCTGCAGCAGACATTGAGCTACGACGCCCCTCCCGAAAGCGAAAGTTGCTGACGAGACAACTGACAAAAGGGGGTTGCCAGCCCTGTTTTAGTGGTAAGCCATATTGGCCCTTCAAAATTATCTGCGTGACGAGGCTATTTCCTGAACCGTTGCTCTCCCTCTATGACGCATGCAAAGCTAGTATGAAAGGTTGGGACATCGGACCCCACAGGGCCTGCCTGGGCCCCACACTTCTGTAAGCGGGTGCAAAATCGATACCAACAATTCGCGGGAAATTGTACTGTCATACTGTGAAGTCGCAGCAAAAGAGAAGTACTGGCCTCTATTGACCCAAAATGTCAGTCACATTTCGTTTAATAGCTATGCAAGATGTCTCAGCCTGACACATTATCCCAGCGGTGTACGTCAGGTACCCCTGCAGCCGTAAATCATTAAAACTTGGTGAAAACCCATCTTATGCTCTTCGGCTTTTAACGTCACGATCATTTGTTCAACATGAGATTTAAGCGTTAAAAAATGGGTAGAATAGCTCTCTGTAGACCCAGCAAATGACTTTTTCTTATGATTGACTACCGGTATTGTAATACCGGTAGTAAGAGGAAAATGACAACGATTGTTTCCGCTCGTATTTGGTCCATTAATAGCATGTCCACCGGTAACCTCTGGAACCTAAGGGTCTAACCTTGCCAGGCTGCCGGGGCTTACACCCCTGAGCAGGCGCCTCCGCATTCCTGCAGACCTCTGGCTGCCCTTTCTTTTCTCCTGCCCCCTTGTGGTTGTTTCCATATTTCCTCCCAACCCTTTAGTTAGGCGCCCACGCGAGCCTTATTGAGCAGGGCCCAGAGGTGTGACGTCATAGACCTCTGGCTGCCACTGCAACCTGCGTCATGCTGCCTGATACCATCTAGTGGCCTTACAATGCTCCCTCTCCTCCTTCTCCTCCCGAAGTTGAGTTTTTTAGTTCAGCAGTTCGGCATCACATTTGATGCATAGGACAGGTGCCCGAAAACATGTCCGAACACCTAATACTTATTACGGGGGGGGAATTGTCCAGTGGTACAACGCAGGTGGCATCCATACCCAGAGGTTGAGGGCCACACGATCTTCTCTCTCCCCCCGACTAGAGCGCCGGGTTCCATGTTCCTGCCCCCTCACATAGGTGGATGGCATGGCTGCACCATGGCCCAGGCTGTGCATGGTAGCTGGAATTGAGACTAGTCATTCCCTACCAGCCCCACGTGGCCGAGCGTTCCGCAGGGCCCAGTGGGTATGCACCGTTCTAAACCTAATACTTATATTGTAGATATGCATGTCCTTCCGTTATTAACGTTGCTTATATAATTGTTTCTGAAGGTATCCGGGGGAAGGCAATTCAAATTTACGGCACTCCTACTACTTCGTGGGCATTCGTCAGAGGTATACTCGATACAGTTAGAGATTCACAGTGAATCACAGTTAGATATTCACGCCTACGCGTCATGCATGATGCATAGACGGGATCTCATACTTAGTACGTGCTGCAAAGAGAGCCCGCCGTCAGCCACTGTCGATGATAGTATGTCAGCCGGCTTTGTATGGACTCCTGTTATTGGCCGATACTTTATTTTAGTGTGCACATTGCTAGACAACAGTGAAGATTTTGTGATGCTTATACAGTCCAGCAGTGCATCACATTTCATGCATGGGACATCATGGGCCTACAGGCACTTCATACGCTAGGACGGAAGATCAGTGACTTATGGGGGGCTGCCGGGCGGGCTACCACTGGACGGTTCTGGAACAAAATTTGAGGTCCACGCAATATTCCAAGTGACCTAGTCTGCTACACAAAGCCATGTCAGGTGTAGCTGAATTGGAGGTGCAGGACTGGTACCCCAAATTAAACACCCGCATGGCCGCATAGGTACCATTTCGTTTCATAAACCAGCATATGCTGTGCACTTTTTCAGGAAACATAGTTTGATACCTCTATGATGATCGAGCATGAAAACGCTAAAATCTTTGCTACGAAGCTGCTCATGCCAGATTGTGTGATCTTAGTATTGGATGAGTGGCAACTAAGGAGGTTTGTGTAACAGTAGCAGTCCACTTGTAACACTTGCACTACAAGCCACCAGTCGTTTTAATGGTCACAATTTTTGTCACGATTTGTTCACATATACCGTACGTACTAGTTCGGTACCTGACAGCAACTGTACTAGACCAACACTACACAAACTTGACAAACAGGCAAGCAAGATCTAAACAATGTGGGATACCGAATCGGAATATGATATCATACATCATAAACGGACGGCATCCTATATTATATGCGTGGAGAGAATCACGTAAGCTTCAGAGAGAAAGAAAGAAAGAAACCTGCGCCCCGTGGGGGTGTGAGAGTTAAGGAAACAGCGCAGCCTGGGCCGCGTAAGCTTCAAGCCTGTCTGCTACCTCCCACTGGCATTCCTCATTGCAGCTGTGGCCTGGGCAGCGACAGGGAACAGCGTATTGAGCCTGCTGGAGAAGCCGTCAATGTTTCCCAGCAGGCTGATGACCTTGCTGCTGCGGGAGCCCACACCAAGGGAGGAAACGAAGTTATGAAGGAGGGCACCACTGCCAGCTCCGCTCAGCTGATCGAACGTAATCTCAGGAAGAGTGGTGATGGTGGTCTTCAGGCCTTGCAGGGAAGCCTGCAGGAACATGGATGAGGAATGCAAGAGGTTAATATACCAGGTGAGTAAAGGATGATATCAGACTATGCAGCAGAAATATCAAAGCAAAGTGCCGGCCATTACATGCTCACTCCTTTCAGCTGACCGCACCTCCAAAAAATCGAGGCCCTGCTTGTACTGATCCAGGGATTTTCCCACTAGTGGTCCCGCTCCCCTGCTGAGGCTGTCCAGGGCCCCGTTGACTGTGGTCAGCACCTTGTTGAGGCTGTCGATGGACGTCTCTGCCCTGAACTGGGCCTGCCATCAGGGGGGCGGGGGACAAGGTGCAAGATAAGCAGGACCAGCAACCCAGTAATCAACTTAGACACCTTATGCTAGGATGATTCCAGGGATGACACAGGTATCAAGGTGCAAGACATTCAGGATCAGCAGCCCTGCAAAAAACCTGCTCCGAGCCAAGGATGATTCCAGAATATCTCAGTCGCAGAATGCCACTTTAGCTAAGGCGAGACTGCCACCCAACATGCTGACTACTCCCTCAGTCCTCAAGGTTCTCTCTCTAAACAAACCTGAGAAAGGGCTGCATTCGAAGACGCCGCCAAGATTTTGGTCACTGAATCCAGCTGCGTCTTGTACACGGCCATCAGCGTACTGACCAGGCCGTTGAGGTCGCCCTTCAGGTTGCTGGCCACCTGGCTGATGCCCGTGCTGCTCTTGAGCATGCGGTTGAGCTGCTTTAGGATGCCAGTGGTCGTGTCCGAGGATTCCTACGGAACATTGTTTGCGTGGTTTGTTGGTTTTGCCTGCCAATATTGAGATGTGCAAAGCCACTTCTGAACTATCTGGCAATATCAATGTCAATTAAAGTGAAGCTCAATGCCTAGTTCACAGCCTGGTCATAAGCTCAATGCCTAGTTCACAGCCTGGTCATAAGCTCAATGCCTAGTTCACAGCCTGGTCATAAGCTGCTCAATGCCTAGTACACAGCCTGGTCATAAGCTCAATGCCTAGTTCACAGCCTGGTCATAAGCTCAATGCCTAGTTCACAGCCTGTTCATAAGCTCAATGCCTAGTTCACAGCCTGGTCATAAGCTGCTCGCTGGTATCCCGCCTCCGCACCCCTGCTTACAGAAGTGTCAACCATGTACGAACCTTACATTCGTCAGTATAGTTGAGGCCCCACCCACCTTGGTCACCCTTGTCTGGATGCCTGTGGCCGTATCCTTGATCGTCTTGGCATTTGACACCATCTGGTCGCTGTACTTGCTAATGGCCTTGCTGATGAGGTTGCTCGTACCCTTTAGGGCGCAGGGTGGCCGCCAGGGTGCAAGAGTGATTATCATAAATGAGTGAGGATTAGGCGCTGGGCTAATCCCGTCTACACGCTAATGGTGCATCATGTGGGAGCAAGCAGGATGCAGATTGAGGTCTGTGCGGGGAACGAGTGCCAAGGGATAGCAAAGGGAATCAGAAGCAGGAACGAAACGACCAGCATCTGTCTGGATATTAGACAGTGGAAAACAGCATCCTGCCCAAACCGGGTGTGGCTGAGGCTTCACAAGTGTGGCTGCTAGATAACATACCGAAAGAGCGCTGTTGTAGTTGTTGACGCGGCTCTTGAGGGCATGCTGGATAAGGTCTGACTGGCTCTGAAGCAAGCCAACCTGTTGCGCAAAAATATTTAAGTTTGAACTCTGGATTCTGTTGTGCGCCGTCAAGACATGCAGGACTTCTGATCAAATAAGGAAGGTGAGCAATGAAGAAAATGATAGGAGGGAGGCCGACTGCTACTATACAGGACCATTCCGCCAGGCCTCGACTCGGATATCGGCTTAGGAAAACGTACAGATTGGGTATCTGGGTCTCCTCGCTGTCTAGGCTCTGTCATGTGTTGCATGCTCTTTAATAATGGAGCCCGTGATATGTTCATCTTCCCCTTGCCCTGACAGATCTCCCCCCCTGGCCACCCCCCTTGGCCACCCCCTTCTCCATCTCCCAGCCCACACGCACCGAGTCCTGGACCTGCTTGTTGGAGTAGTCCCTGGCAGAGGAGAGCAGGCCTGTGGCAGTGGCACCAGCGTTGGCCAGCTGGCCACTCACAGTCTTGACAATGGGCAGGTCTGAGGGAGGGGAGGATAACAGGGGTGAGGGGAGGGGGGAGGGACATCACAGGGGTGAGGGGAGGGGGGAGGGACATCGGCACGGCAATAAACACCCAATTCACTGAGTCTATCATTTGATATTCTTGTTTGTCTGCCCCCGCACTTCCCCTCCGGTTCTGGTTAGCCTTCCTTCAAGTCTCCCCCCCTTCCCCCCACATCCTCCCCTGGGCCTTGCTTGCCTGACAGCTTCTTGTCCAGGCCGGAGAGTGTGTTGATGATGGAGCTCATGTAGCCCGAGCCAGACATCAGGCTGCCCACACTGGAGAGCAGGGAGGAGTCAGCGCCACCTGAGGCGGCAGTGACCAGCCTGGAGGTGGCGTTGGCACCCCCCGAAGCCACGTCCTCCAGCTGAGCAAGCAAAGGCACGGGACAGGTGAATGTATAGAAGGAGGGCCACACTGTCTGACTGCTGAGGGAGGGGCCAGGCAGCCAAAGGCAGAGCAGCAGTCTTGCTCAGACTGACGGCTTCACCTCATCCCTTTAAAATTCAAATCTATGCTATACAGCTTCACGCATCTGGCTGCCTTGGATCACCCATCATAGAGCCTAGCTTGGTTCCAAAGAGTGCGGAACACTCGCCCCTGACATCCTGAAGTCCAAGCTCTTGCTAGCCAAAGGATTGCTACAAGTCACCAGGTTCAAGGACATCAAGGGGCTGAGGATCCAGGACACTTGTCCTGGTCATGCGGTTGTAGGTAGAGCTCATTGTTTCTGTCGCCGCTGGGGGTTCAGTCACCCTCACAGCCCATTAGGCACTTAGAAGGTCTTCAGGCCCAAAAAGGATAAGATGGGGGCTGGTATATCCGTGCTCACCAAATTCTGCAGGGCCTCCAGCACCCTCAGGGTGGGTCCCTTGGGCAGGTTGGTGGAGCCCAAGACGAAGGTGCCGAGCAAGGTGCTGTTGGTGTCAGCCAAGCTGTCAGGGGCCGTGACGTTGTCGGCTTGAGTGATGCCCAGCAATGCATCCAGGCGCTCCTGCATGCCGGCAGGAAGCACCAAGTAGGATCAAACACGTAGATCAGACTGCAAGCATTTTACAGCCGATGGGGCGGCACGGACGCGCACGTGACTTGTACCAGTAAATCACTACAGGCACGGGTGACCGCCAGTGGAAGATTCTGGCGTGCGGCATCAGGCACCAACCCCCAGACATGCAGCTAGGAGCAAGCATGGCTGCAGGTCCCACCACCCTAACATGCAGAGAGTAGAAAGCATGACTATGCTGCTGTGATGAAAGGGCTCTGCAGTCTGCTCAGGGCTTCTCTCATTGCTGTTGTACCGGCATTGGCATCCTTCTAGTTGAGGATCAAGTGGCAGGTCCTCCCTGTCCCACTCCACTGCCATGCTCTCCAACCTGGATGCGATCAAAGACGGTTGCGTTGCTCAGCAGGATGCTGTTGCTCAGAGTGCTCTCGGGGTTAACCAGCACAGAGCCTGTGGTGTAGTTGAGGAGGTTTGAGCCGAGTGTGATGTTGCCAGGCCTGACCCTGAACCATTAAGAAGAGGAAGGGCGTTGTGAAAGGTGACAAATGGATAGAGGGTCAAAAAGCCATGTGAAACTGTTTCAAATTATCGCACATATGCCCCCTCGAACCTAAACCCTCATTTATCCCCCCCCTTGCTACCTGTCTAGCCGGTCCAATAGGCTCAGCACCACGCCAGCGCTCTCTGAGCTGTTTGCTGACTGAACTGCTGCGGTCGTCATAAGGGCGCCGGAGGGGATGGGGGTGCTGTTAGAAGTGGTCACCGCTCCAGCTATCTCCGGAGCTGACATAACAGTCACGCTGGGGCACAGGACCAGGGTCCAGGACTGCAGGTCGATATCGGATCTGCACAGGATGGTTACACACATTAAGGTTTTCCGGATGCTCTGATCTGTCCATGGCACACAGAGGCGTTGACAAAGATACATGCACAAGCAACAGATCACAACCACGCACGATCACAAAACATCAGCATGCCACCAACCCGATGGTATTAACAGGGGTTTAAGCACCAGCCTCTCAACCTGCAGGGGGGCTCGCCTCCTACCCGGTGCCTCCCTTGCTGAGGTCCACAATGCGCATTGTCCAGGTTCCTTGACTGCCTCCCATCCCGGCCTCAGTACCGTTTCCCAAGGCAAGCATCTGCAGGTCCTGGGCCGGGTAGAAGCTGCCGGAGATGGACGCCTCGGGGTCACCTGTGGGTGGCAGGAGAGGTCAGGGCTGCTTGGATGCAAAATTAAAATCTGTCTGCCTGCAACCGTCAGCCTGCAATGGTCAGCCTGCAACCGTCTGCCTGCAACCGTCTGTCTGCATCTGAAGTCGACAAAAAAACCAGAAGCGGGGCTGTCGGCTCCCTAGGACAGAGGGCTCCAGTCAGCAACCTAACTGAAGCTGGCCCAGGGTCCTCACCGGACATGAGGATGTCTTGAGGCCCCTCGGGGAACGGCAGCATCACATCGTCCATGAAGGAAACATTATCGAGGGCGGTTGCAGAGCCTCCGTCCCGGACATCCTTGAGCACAATGGTCGCTGGTGTCTGTTCAGCATTCACATCTGACGCACTGAGGGTGATCTGGAGGGCGAATGCACAGTGTGTGGGTGTGAGTGTGGTAAATTCATCATATCTCGAGTATTCTGCAAGTACATTTCCAGTATTGAAATGGGATAGGGGTACAATGTTTTTTCTGTACTGGTTGCACATCATATGTCTTGTAATGGTAAATGTGAACACCGGATTGACCCTGGTCTGAAACTGATCACCAGAAGACAAGAAACAATTATGGCTGTAGGGAGATGTCTCCCAATCAGGTTCAACTCTCTGAAAATAAATAAACCAGGTCAACACAGATTCATAGATCAGCTGATTTACAGGCAAAGCCGCCTTCAACTGCGCAGCCCTCATGCCCACACCCTGCTATTTGTCTGCTGCCCCGTGTCTTACCTTGAGCGCTCCCAGGCGGGGACTGGTCAGGGACAGAGCTCCAATGCTGATGGTGGCAAGATCAAACGCATCACTGACAGCGATGCTGCTCAGGACTGGAGAGCTTTTGGGGCCTGAAGAAGAGATGACTTGCGGGTACATCACACAACCCTGTGCAACACAGGCAAGCATGACAAGGTTTGGAGCCAGGCCATCTACTGCCAATTGAGACAGTGCAGCAGTGGGACTTTGAAATTTGAAAGCATTTTTTATCAGTTTTTGGCATGGCATGCGCTCATGACCTCATGTTGAAGTGCAACATGGGACATAGACCAGTTGGCTGTGATACTGGATTTATCCAGGGATGGCAAATGTTTTATGGAACTACAGCAGTCCGTGACCGGCAAAAACTCAGGTATGACAGACACTGCTATTTTGATCGTTGTCGGACGTTGCAGTCATGCAGATAGAAACAGCACATATTTGAGGCTCGCTCACCGGGGACCATGGCGCTGCAGAGGCTCCTCCACTCAGGAGTGCTAGAGCTATGGCTGATAACACCAATCGAAACATGATGTTTCTCCTGAAAGGATTCAGATTTTCGGTGTGAGTTACCGGTATTGATGATTGAGTGATTGCTGATGAGCTGTCTCACAAGTAGTCACAAGCGACTGAGGTCGATGTTAGCTGTTTGCTGACACCAGTGGGAATCACGATGTTGTGTTGTCACGAAGTCCAGGCCAATCTCACTAGGATACCGGTGTCCATAATTTCAGGTATTCCCAAACCCACAGCTGTCAAAACGTTGTCGTGAGCAAGCTTCGCAGTGCGAGTCCGGTCGCTCGCATGACGGTGCCATCGGCGACCGGAAGTGCGCCGTCTCCGACCGATCGGCTCGAGGATCGCCAACTGAACGGTGATCACCAGCACCTGCATCGCCAGTCTACAGCGGTGGTCTAGAGAGCGCAACTGTCCGGACCCCGGCGCGACTGCGGAGTGCAGTGAATACGCCATGCGCAGCACGATTGTCAATCCAATCGCTATTTAACGAAGGTAAAACCACAAGGACTTCTGATTTCGATACGAAAGGATTGGTCACACAGGACACCGGCATTGCTTGCAACTCGTACATTTCTACAGCAGCAGCATCCTGCTGTTTCATTGCCGTGAAATGACATGCATCGCTCTGGGTGTTTTACCCACAAAAAAAGATCGGATGGGTGAATCGAGCAGGCTACTGCTGCTACAGCCCCAGCACAAGTTGACAGGGATCTACCGCTCAACATTCGATAGCAGCGATGACCATGCGTCAAGCCCAAAGTTTTCAAAGTAGCCGTTTGGCCAAGCCATCTATAGGATGCAGAGCCGCCGTGATCAGGCCCTTTGCCACAAAGCTGCAAGCGATTGGCGTAAACGGACCTGGCAAGTTTTTCAGGAGCGATCGGTACAGTGATATCGCAGTTCCCTTTATTCACTATCGCTCGTCCAACATTCAGATGCCGTTGCCTTGGCGAGCCGGAGACAAGCGCTGATGGCTGCATGGGTTCTAGGAGGGTTCGGAAATCTGTTGGCATCGTCGCCTGCAGCACGTGCAGAAGATGCTGTTGAGGAAGTGGCCGTCATTCCGCCTAAAGCATCCACCAGCGGGAAGGTGATCATCTGGCGCTGCATGAGGCGAACGAAATTGGCATGGCTATGCCCTGCCACATTGCCCGACCCGAATCCACTACGCAGCTCAATATGAGGCGACGCATGCTCTCATGCAGAATGCCCATGCAAGCGCCGCATGCTTGCCTTTAGCCATGCACAACTGTCTTTAGCTATGCGCGAATGTCCTTACGTTCTTCATGCGGCGGCGGTTTCCCTGCTTGCAGTTTGAGGTGCTGTCGGACCCCATCCTGGCATACGAGTTCAAGTATCCTGTGCAGTCTATCAGTGGGAAAGAGCTGAGAATGGTCCTGGCACATGTGCCTGAGAAGTACTCCTCAGCTGCCCCGCTCACGGCGGATGCGCGCCAGGTATGGTGCTTTGGTTTGAGACAAAGAGGCCTGATTTGCGGTATGCAGCAGAATCTCTGAGACTGGCTGGCTTATACCCGCGTTGACTGTAGCCTGATATGTCCCTTGGTATCCCCTGCAGCGAATTGTGAGCGAGCTTCTGGATCTACGCAGCTTCATTACAATCAGCATGACGGTGGGGCCTGCCTCAGGAGTGCTCAAGGAGGTGCCTGAAGCAGAGTGGCGACCCCAGGACGTAGCCCTGACCGTACTCATCGATAGGTACGAGTAGGATCTATGCTTGCATTCAAGCCTCTTTCAATGGGTGAATTGAGGAGGTTGGCTATCTTTGTTCTCATCAGCACCAGCTTTTGTTCACATGGTCTTGCTCTAACCTTGTATGATCTTGTACAGGACCTCACGCGTGGACCTGGTATGGATCATGACCCCACACATGAGTATAAGACCTGGCATACTGACCTGGCAGCCTTATTGCATACTGTTAATCACTTGCCTAATATAGATGGAAGCCCAGACACACATTCTTCTCCATCTGCCTTTAAATCTCGTGCACATGGCCGCTCCTATTCTTTTCCCGCTCAGGTCAACGTCAAGGGTTTCCAACGGTCAACGCATTGCTCTGAATGACGTTGAGGAGTCACACAAGGAGGAGAAGGACGGCCGGGCATACTTCATGTATGAACATCTGTCACAGGTGCCGAAGGGGCACCCTCAGAAATAGCGGGTTTATAGCCTTATAAGCTTATACCGGTTGCGCATACCGAAGATCGGTGGACCCAGACCGGTGGGAGATGCAGTATAGGTGATACTTCATGGCAACATTACTTGCAATGGGGCTGCTGCCTTTCTAGCCTAGACTGGCTGCTGCTTTTGTTGGGTCATGAGCTGGCTGCTGGAGGGATGACTGCATCCAGTGGAGTTTCCCTAGCAAGGACATTGCACCACAAAGGGTCTTTATAACAAGTCAGAGCAATGGGGACTTTGGGGACGATCCTAGGGACTGCGCTCACTTGACAGGCCTATGTCGCTACCACTGCTTCTGATTGCTTTTATGCTGCTGCGGCTCCTGCTGCTGCTGACCTTCAGGGTTCACCAAACATTACTGAGAAGACAAAAGAGACGTACCGACATGCGCTGGCTGTTACCGCGGCGCGTACGGGTCTAGACGGGACGCCCTATCTGTACACCCTCAACATGAGCTGCCGGGAACAGATGTGGGACGACCTCAAGCCGCTGTTCAAGGAGAGCATCGACTCCTTCACTCTGATGCCCACAACGGGGGACTTCATCTCACCGGACACGGTGAGAGGCTGGGTGCCGGGATAGGGAGCCTTATTCCAATTGGGAGGGGCTCAAGGCTTGGGCCTGGGACAGAAAGGCCTCATCGGGGTGTGTAGTGCTCAGGTCTGGGGGCTGGGACAAGGAGGCCCCATCTGGAGGGGGCGCTCAGGGTTGGAGGGTGGGGACTGGAAGCATCATCCGGGGGAGTGCTCAGGGCTGGGGGCTAAGACATGGAGGCCTTGTCCAGGGTAGGGTGCTCAGGGCTGGGGGCTGAGACAGGGAGGCCTTATCTGGGGAACTTATGCTATATGGGTATATGGCCAGCAGAATCTTGTTGAGGACTTTTTAGTCAGACTCCCAATTGTTATGTCCACTGGTGTCCATCATGTCCCTGCTGCAGAACCCCTGGCTCTTCTTTTAAATCTATCGCTAAGACATGGTTGGAGCCTGAGGACCTAGGCTGGACTCTAGCTGACAGCCTCTCCGGTAGGAAAGATGTTTTATGGTCGTCACGCATGCAGGGCTACAGTCCTGTGAAAACTGAGTTGGCCCAGAGATCAGACCGTGCACACCTCTCTGGCTGCACGGTGGTAATGCCTTTGTCGTTGCATCCGTCCCAGACAGGCTGCCGGTATTTTTTTATTACCGCGCTTCATAACTGGCAAAGGAAAGTGACTTGCCTTTTGCAGCACTTTGGCATGACTTCCCATTAGCTTTGGCAGTGACTTTTATTCTGTTATCTTACTCGGAGTCAATGACGTTACATGTGTGCCCGGAGTGTAGCATGAAGACATAGTCAGAGTACTAATGACAGTGCAAAACACAGGGGACCAAAAGTACCTAGAAGCCCAAAGAGGATACTACCAAAAAGAAGGAAGGGGGACCAAATGCTTTAGAAGAGCAAGCCCAATGAGGCCCCTAGCATTGCAACAGACACTGCCACAACCACCGGTACAGCCACAGCAAATGATGGTGTGTCCAAAGCCAGAACTGCAGCCAATGATAAGGTGTGGCATGACATGTACAGATGTCGACTCGGGCGAGGAGGTGCCACCGTCCATGCGCAAAGGATCTATTGCCTGTGATGTCCCAGCACCTACTAGGGGTCTGAAGAGAGGTCTTTCAATGATTGTGCACATCTGGGTGCTGCGAAATGCTCGGGCACGTGGGCATCCAACTGCCTGGCTAGAAAATAGAGGAAAGCAAGCATGCCAGAAACAAAACGACAAGACATCCCTTGGAAAGCACCCTCCAGAAAAAGGATAGGGAGTCCAATTCCCCAGACCCTCTTCAGTCATGAGGAAAGCTCCAAGGAGAGTCATGTTAAGGGATCTGAAGAGGTGTCAATGGAGGGGGAGAGGGGTGATGAGAAGTGGCCTGACAAGGTGGGAGACTGTAGCGTTCATACCAGTTATCACGGTTCGCAGGAGTCATCATACATGCGAACCGTGATAAACCAACGAATCCAGGTGTGCCGGTAGTGATTGTCCTTCATAGAATCATAGGTTGTTAGGATATTTTTTAGAGACCCCATTTTAAGAATCCCCTTGACTATGCAGGGACACAGGCTATGCCATGTACAGGGC
Organism: Limnomonas spitsbergensis; assembly: GCA_037349105.1. Taxonomy (NCBI): domain Eukaryota; kingdom Viridiplantae; phylum Chlorophyta; class Chlorophyceae; order Chlamydomonadales; genus Limnomonas; species Limnomonas spitsbergensis. The sequence goes on along the minus strand of JAYJMM010000007.1, from coordinate 443,061 downwards.
AAGGGCTGCTCAGATTGTGTCTTAAGGGGTTGCTACTGAATTAAATGCAAGCGTTTAACTTGTAACGGTTTTATAAGTCTTCACCTTCAGAGATGTAGGCGGGAGGGTTGTAAGTCTAACCAGCACTAGCTTTAGAACGGTGCGTACCCGCTGGGCGCTCCTTTGTGTTCTTCTCCTTCTTTCCCTCTATCCTTCAGCTCCTATTCTTTTCTCCCAACGGGACAGTTGGGCGCCCATGCGGCCGAGCCTTTTTGAGCAGGGCCCAGAGGTGTAATGTCATTGACCCGCTGGGCCCTGCTGCACGCTCGGCCACGTGGGGCTGGTAGGGAATGACTAGGCTTAATTACAGCTACCATGCACAGCCTGGGCCATGGTGCAGCCATGTCATCCTCCAATGTGAAGGGGCAGGATCTTGGAACCCGGCGTTCTAGGAGGGGGAGAGAGATTGTGTGGCGGGTAAGATCCCTCAACCTCTGGTTATGGATGCCACCAGCTTTGTACCTCTGGACATTTCCCCCCCAATAAGAGGTGTTGAAGGCACTGTGCACCAACAACAGCCACATGTACAGATTGTACACAGCACACGACCGTCATGCCACAAATCACAACTATCCTACCAGAATACCAGCTGCCTTGTCCACTGTGCATGCCCATCCAGCCCGGATGGCATGGGCACTAAACAGAACAGCTGACTAGTTGGCAAATTCTAGGACCTGAAGAGGTTGCTGGATCGTGGACTTTGTGGGTAGAGACGGCGGATCAGGGGAGAAGAGATGCAGGGATGCGAAATTGTCGCCGTCGAAAGCTGCCACAGCAGCCAACCCCGATTGTGTTCGCTCGTTACCGGTAACGTGTAAAATGTGGGGGGCGGATCCACTTGCAGTCCGCTCGCCATTTGCCTCACTGGTCATGCTCACACTTTAAGTTGAGTCGAAACAACCGGTAGAGAGGAGAAGCTTTTCTCGTTCTACACTATCATTCCATCTTCAAATCTCTCTCTCAGTACAACAATTTCAAATACGTAGCTCGTAAGTTATAACCCCTGGTTTGATTTGAACCGCTTGGATGGACTCCGCGGCTTGCTCCCGGCGATTCCTGTTCCTTCTATTCTTGGCATTTGCTTCTGCTGGTGTATGTGACGCAAGACCCAGAATATACATATACCCAGAGGTACTATCAGATAGCCTTCTGGCTGCTGCCGCATGCATGCAGGCTGCATGGTGCAACAGATTGAAGGGACCACAATAAGGTGGAACTTTCATTGATCATGCGATGGTCATACAGGATCCCCAGATGATGGCGCATTCAGATTTTCATGACCTGGATATCACGTTTTACGGTTTGGTGAGATGCGGGGGGCATCCGGTACCTCTCCATGACATGGCAACGTTCACTCAAAACCTTGCGGGGATCTTAATGACAGTTTATGTGCCGCTCTAGGCCACTCGGTTGATCTGACCCGACACTGGATCACTGGTGATTTGGTAATATACAGTTGCGCTATGGTACATGTGTATGGTCGTCAAAACTATGCTAACCTGATGGGGCACTTCAAACTTGCAATGTTGTTTTGAACCACAGGATATGCTATGGTACCAGCTCCTGAAGGAATCACCTTACGTAGAGCACGATCCTGAGAAGGCAGACTACTTCTACTTGCCAATTTACTTGTACTGGTAAGTCACACCTGCCCGCTTGGACTACCTCTATATACATTTTCACTGCTGAATCAGCGTGGAGCAGAAAGTCTCTAGTCGAGTGGTCGTTAAATGGACCGTTCCGTGTCCGTGTAAATAGTGCTGAATTGCTCAACATGCACACCTGATGAGCCATGCTGAAAAAGTGCACTGTCTGGCCTTGACGACAACACTTGGGTGAGGCATCAGATTCATGATTTAATTGTTCAATTAATGTTTCAAAGCTTCGCTGTCTGGGGGTTGCAAAGGATGGGGGTGTTACAGCTTGTTGTCACTGCTTATGTTTGCGCACTTGAGCTGCATCGCGGCCTTCGGCAGGGGGACTGTGTGCAACAAGGCCTGCTGCTCTGGGGTCTCGGGTCAAAGTTTGGGCCCTATCGGCCCAGTGGTGGTTTGGCGAGCACTTGGACGACCACAGTTTATTGTCCCTGTGAGGGGAGTGGTAAAGCATGGCCTGTCACCCAATGCAGGAGGCCCCCGGGAAAATCCGCCGACCCGGATATGGTTGCAGCTCACCTGCGTAGTGTTGGGCCCTGGTTTGATCGCAAGAAAGGCGCCGACCACTTGTTCATTGTCACGGGTGACTTTGGGAGGTAGGGCAACGTGCTGCGTCTCGCTGTAGACATAATGGGAATAATTGTTTCACTACTAGTCGTGGTTGCCTCCTGGGGCCCCCCCTCCCCTCTCCACCTGATGGATCAGCCTCTGAATTTCGCTCTGTTGACTTCTTTCTCCTCAGATGCGAGTGGGGCGGCTGGGGCGTAATGCGCAACGCTACCATGATCCATCATTTTGGCAAGGTTTACAATGGCAATGAGCCGCGTGCCAATCCGTGCAACCCTCTGACAACCTGGGGCGATGAGTGTGACGCAATCCTGGGGCAGTTCCAGAGGATTGCACAATCTGGCCTCACGGAAGGCTATCAACCATGCCACTTCTCAGGTATGTGCACAGAAACCCTTAGCAGCAGGCGAATGAGCCTGTGAGGAAGAGGCGAGTCAGTCAGTAAAAGAGATGGACGGTCTACCCGTTACCAGGGAGCACTGGAAATCAGTGTGCAGGAGTGTTTAAATCCTGGTCACCTGTCCAGCGGTACGCTATACACTCTTTGGATATGTGTTTCGGAGCCGCTCCTCATTCTCCAATCTCCTGCCGGTGATCCTGCAGGTCAGGACATTGTGGTGCCCCCCTCGCCCTGGGAGCGCCCTCAAGGGACACGCTTTCTGAATCCAGATCTGCAGGTCAATAGGTCCACACTCATCTTCTTTGCGGGGCCGACCAACAGCGAGCCGAACAAGGAAGCACCCTGGTGGGTGACGCGTGTCGAATTCCAGGTTTAGGGTCTTAGTGTGAGGCAGACCACAGGCGGCTGTGCCTCAAATCCTCAGAAGGCATGAAGGCATGGACGGCCTGTAGCCATTGTCTCATTGTCAGATCTATCACTGGGCATATTGTGTCTCATGGGGCTTTGTGGCGGAGCCCTTCATTCCTTCAAAGACACCAGTTTTGAAGGGGCCTACGACTTTGATGCTGAAAATGCAGGGACAACGCTCTGTACAGCTTCGGAGTGAGGCAGGTGAGAGATCAGTTCATCATATAATGTGCAAAGGTTTCCACAACTTGAACTGTGCTTTGTTTGACTTGGAACCTGGGTCCTGGTAACATGGGCCGTCGCCTTTTAAATGATCAAACTGTTGTGCTAAATTTGTGTCCTGCTTCGGCCCCCACTTGGCATCTTTCAGTCTTTTGTTTCCATGTTTCGAAACCATCCCGAAGTCAAAATATACGAGAAACACATCCCGGATTATCAGAAGAAACTGACCGAATCAATATTTTGGTGAGTTTTTCAGAGCTTTGGACATTCAAACGCTGGTGAAGGCCAGGTTGTCAATTATATTACCATCTCCGTTATAATTTGTCGGCCTCTTCTGCTGTATATTCTGATCTATATATTATCACATCCCAATATTTTCACCGCTTGCACCTTGCCTGCCCTGCCCTGCCCACATCGTGGAATGATAGCTTGGCTGCAGGTGGCTGGGGCTGGGGTGGGCGAATGAAGATTTCAGTCATCCACGGCTGCATTCCCGTCATCGTACAGGTGGGCTGCTGCTCGCACTGGCCTGAAAATCAGTGTGTATATAACCAGCGCTCTGCCTTTGCTTTTACTTTTTTGGATACCTAGCTGGTTCAGTGCCAGCCTTTTGGCAAACAAAATGGACATGGTGACTGCCACCACAGCTTTGACAGTCCGGTTTTGACTGTTTGTTAATTGAGCTTTGAAGTTGCCTCAGGCTTCTTTACAGGCTGCCCACCACTCTGCATACGTACTGCAAATGCACCTTGTTGCTGTTCCTCTGCTTCAGGATGGTATCCGTGTAGAGTTTGAGGAGCAGCTCCCCTTGCAGGAGTATGCACTCAGAATACCCTTGTGAGTCCACAAGCATCAGCCGGGCTGCCTGCTGCTAGGCACTGCGAGCAGATGCCTAAGTCCTCAGAATCAGCTGCTGCCGTAAGCCCTTCATGATGTGTTTGTTGGCATCGTGTGCTGCTGACATCAGAATATGTCATATACCTGCTGGTGTTTGTTATCATGCACACCTGACCATCTTGGGCAGGCCCCAGGGCCACAACCACTGGGCTGATAAATACCAAACTTTGAAAGGCGTAAGGTGGACGGCCCAATGAACAGGGTGCTTGATGCAGTACGCACTGCTGGCCTAGGCCAGGTTGTAGCTGAAGTGTAGCTTAAGCACCTTCAAATAATTAGTGTTGCCTTCTGATGCGACAGGTGGCTGCTGAATAAGCTGCCAGAGATCTTGGAGTTGCTAATCCGCGAGGGGAAGGTGGCAAAAATGCAAAACGCCATGGAGTGTGCATGGAGGCTGCACTGGTGAGAGCTCAGCAAACTGATAATGTACCTGAACCGTGAAATAAATAATCTTAATAGTGAATAATGAGATCACTGGCAATCTGACGCATTGGATGTGCTACTAGAAGGATCAATAAAACAGGCTTAATGCACCGATATGATTATATGAAGCACAACTGCGCACCAGACACACTGTGTGGTTTGCCATGGGCAAGTGCATCATGCAAGAGCCTTTGTGCTCATTCAATCTCTCATCAGCACACGTAGCGAATGCGGTTGCCTCCTCTGTTCACACCCGCCGTATATGTGATTTCCTGACGGCTGCTGGTATGTGTAGGTGGAGCCGACCCCATGGCCGGGCATTTGAACTGGTCATGTGCGAGCTGAAGCGGCGGCTGTACCCCCATGGGTTCAAAATTATTCTCGACACCGATGCATGCACATTAAAATGTGGAGACAGCAAAGTGGTCAGGATAATGGATGTGCATGGAGTGTGATTATGGTAGCTTTCGGCCCTTCTGGTTGTATGCAGTGTGTATCGGTTCATAAAACCATGCAGGCAAGGTGCATGCATGCATAAGTGGCCACATCATCAAACTGTCAATTTGTATGGCATCCATAACATTGTTTATTTCAGGGTGTGTAAGCTACAATTCAGCTACACCACGGCCTAGGTGGCCTGGTGCTGCAGGACTTGTTGCCCGGCGGCGGTCCCATTAATGTGGTATGACACGCACTAAATTATACGTAAATTCGTAGTAAATACAGATAGGGTCATGCTGCCTAAACTTCACTAACTTGTTGTCCTGATGATCAACTCAGACGCGAATGGTGATGGGTGCATGCCTGGGCTATTTAAGCGGCAAACTGGCATCCGAACCATTGCCCCACTCCCATTACCAGCAAACGCCACCTAACCTAAGCGGTTCTGGCAGGCAGTTCTAGGCACATGTTGGGGTCTAATCAGTAGCACGTTTGCAGTGTACCACTGCATAAGCCAACATCAGTCGCCACCAACATCACGACAAGTTCCTAGCAGATCGAGGCACATGCTTGCCAAAACCTATAGCCGCACTCATTGCGAGCTGTATCCAGAGAAGCCTCTGCATCCCAGAAGTCAGCCCAAGGTGCATGCGAGGGCTTCCCTAGCAGCACCACCATCACTGCCCCATGTAAAAAGGCCCGTTCCAACTAACCTCAGCCAGCGGAAGGTTGTCTTGGCAGTCGGTCCGGGGCACATGCTATAAAGGCTTCTCAAATTCGACGGCACCGCCAGCTCATGTCCATTGCTAGAGGCTACAGTCAATAACGTTACACCTCTGGGCCCGCTTAAAGCTCGACCGCGTGGGCGCCCAACTGTTCAGAGGAGAGAAAAGAAGAGGCTGCAGTGATCACCTCTGAGCCATGCGCACATTACAAGGCTGGGGCATGACCTCAGAGGTCAATAATGTTACACCTCTGGGCCCCCCAGTTGTACCAGGCTGAGCATGGGTGGGACGCACTTGCTTTTGTGGACTGTGCTGTGGGCATTATTGAGGGTTAGTCTCCAGGGTTTCTGAGGCCGGTGTCGTTGGCCTTTCCGGCCTTCTTTTTTGGTCCTTTTTTTTGTGTTGTTGTTTGCCCCCTTTTTAGTTTCTTTTCCTCTCCCTTCTGATCAGTGGGGTGCCCTCGCAGCCAAGCAGGGGTGGGATACGCTTGTTATTCTGGACTTCACTTTCTTAGAGGCTTTGTTGAGGGCTAGTCTCTAGTGGAACTCAGGTCTTGGACTTGGTCTTCTTTGCCTTCCCGGCCTCTCCTTTTGTTCCTTTCCCCCTCTCTTCCTTTCAGTTCCTTCTTTACTCCCTTCTGAACAGTTGGGCGCCCAGTTGGGCGGCTGAGCTTTGAGCGGGCCCAGAGGTGTAACGTTATTGACCTCTGGGTACTCTGGACAGGACCTGGCGTAAGGGTGCCACCGCCTGCAAACAATCCCTCTTAAGGCCCAGCGTCCAGGCACCTATCCCACACGGCTGCTAGTTTAGCAGATTCATATGGCAGGGTTTCCCTGATACGGTATACGGGCACATGGTAATGAATACGTGACTGATTTCCTTGACTCTTGCTTCAAATTAAAACTCTAAGCCTCTGCCCCCGGAGTGCTGTCTGCTACTGAGGTCAGCTAAACTCTCTGGTCATCCTGTGTCTGCATATCGAAGGATTCCACTCGGTGGAGATCTTGCTGTGGCAAAGCTATGTCATGCTGAACCCTAGTTTGATCATAAGCATAGTGCTCACCATATCTTTGCCACTGCTTCCGAGCTGGAAGGTGAGTCAGCTGCTTGGAAATATACCTTAAAACAATACTGCTTCCCCCCTTCCTCACCCATTCCTTTAAGCTGTTGCCTTAGTAACATTTGCCTAGAGCTTGTAAGAGTGCTGTCAGTTTCGAAGGCAGTGTTCTACCTTGCATCCATGTTTGTCGCTATTCAGTATTCACAGGTGTGGTTTTCTTGGCTGGAATGAATTTCAGAAGATCGCATTGATCCACAGTTTGGTCAAGGTAAACAACGACAATGTTTCAAGAGTAAACCATGCAACCTTTTTGACGAAAGGGGTACCATTTGCGTCCCCATGCTCGATCAGCTTCGGAGAATCAAGGAGGAAGGACTAGAAAAAGGCTACCAACCGTGTCATTATTTTGGTGGTTCGGTCACTGGCACCAAACCAATCTTCATCATGATTACATCCTGGATGGAGGCCGGGGCCTGATACAAAAAATCTTGAACCACGTCCAACTGTTTCCCAAACCAGGCCACTGACTGCTGTCTGATTCACACATATATTCGCCTTCTGAGATCTGAAAACGTCCTCCTTTCTTCTCCCTCTCGCTACTGCTCCAGCATGTCATCAAGAGGAGAGATTCATGACCAGAACCTCTACCTATTTAAAAGAGGGCGCCGTTAATCCAGCCATACGTGGCCTTGTTTGCGGGCCTATCATCGTGGAGGACCACGAGGATGATCCATGGTACGTTGCGACGCCCACTGCAAGCAATCCTAATGGGCATTGGGCACATGGCTGCACTTCAGTGTTATCTATCCTTCTTTAATGGTGTTGACATATCCACATGGTAGTGCCTTGTTCTGTGTGCTCCAAACCAGCTTTTGGCGGCCACCAGCTTGGACCAATCCAAGTATCAAACTCGACCGTCCTACGGCTGAGGGAACAAGGCACCAAGCAGCAAGGCTTGCTGCAACAGACCCCTCTGGCCGTAGACGGTGATGTAGCTGAGTTGTAGCTGAAGCATGCTGGGATAAACAGTGCTACATGGTTGATTGTGGACGCATGAGGAAGCTGGGTTGCTTCTACATCACTGTCTCCTTGCTGCTTTTTCTCGGGCACCTTCTTTTGTGCAGCTTCGGAGCGCGACAGGTGTGAGAAACATTATTTTAGTGCACACAGGAGTACCTGAAGGTGGCCGGCAGGCGGGTCGATTGAAGCCGAACCTTAACTGGCCTACGGCTGGTGGCTGTAGCAGCAGGGCTTGCTACACCCGTCCCCCTTGGCCGAAGGCCATACTGTCGTGGTTTTTGGCTGTAGCGCTAAAAGAAACAGTGAGACACACTATGCTAAGCACTAATAGCTATCAAGACAAGCCTGTTGGCATCTGATATCATGCTGGCACGTGTGACCAGCTTATTGATCATGCTCACTCTTCCGGGCATGCGTGGTATCTTTCCTTCCTTCATGCTCACTTGCAATCTCGACAATTGCATGCAATGCCGACCTGACACTGCTTGGCTCCAGGCATTCGTAGATATGTCTTAAGATCTTCCAACTTCAAGATCCTGGAACGTCAAGTGCCAGATCACCAGGACAACTTTCAAACTCAATGTTTCGGTGAGTCACTGTTGTTGAATCGAACTTCTGAATCTTAGCCATAGAAAATTCTGATGGCAGACAATTGGTAGCCACACTTTGACACACTCCTTTACCGATTGATGATCATTGATTTATTTGTCCTCAACCTCGAGGACGGCATGCGTGATGCGTGTTGACTTTGAGGATCAGCTCCCGTTGAAAAATTATGCCCTTCCAACACCCAAGTGAGGCCGGAGCTGCATGGCAACCATGGGCGGAGCAGACTGGATCATTGCATGGCATGGAGCCCTGTTCAGGAGAGCCGCCATGAATTCAATCACGGCCATAAGTCTCATTCCTCCTCCCATCGTGCGACAGGTGGCCTCTGAACCATTTGCATGAAATCCTGCGGTTGCCTTTTCGCATTGGGAAGGCGGTTAAGATGCAGAAGGCAATGGACTCTGTGTGGAGGCTACACTGGTGGGTAAAAGCTTTTTGTTGCTTAATGTATAAGGAGATTGGATGCTCAGAACTAGCTAGTGACCTTGTAGAGGTAAGTAATGATGACGGTACTTGTTGCCTTTTGTAATGTCTAGCAGCTGAACGATGCTGCTGGAACCGGGTGAAGAAGAGCTTGAGTCTAGCTTGCGGCTCAGAGTCCGCCTTGGCCCGTCGGCCTTTACACTGGTAAACCAGTAGCAGAAACGCAATTTTCGCATGGGAAGTGGGCTTGCGTTACTATGAACGTGCGACCACGACGTTGCACATTTATGGCTTATTCTGTGTGGTTCTTGCGACCATGAGATTCAGGTAGACGCGGCCGCATGCCTGGGCATTTGAGGTGATCATGGTGGTGAATCCCAAGGGCAAGATTGAGATTGGTGCAGCTGATGCATGCACCTGGAGATTGCGGTTATGATGAAGTGGTGGGCGTCATGGTTGAAACAGGAGAGTGAGTAAGGCTGCCTGATAATGGGCGCAGGGATGGATAAATAAAAGACCAGGTGATGCCTGACAGCAGTCCTAATGCTTTCATTTTGCTTGGCATAGCTCAAGTTGCGCACTGTGCACCGTTTTCAGCTTAATGCCACTGGGGGTTGATGGTGAACCAGCATCAGAGAGCATCTGACTAGCATGGTGGTTGGGGGGCCACATAAAATCAATGCCAGAAAATGTCTGTGAACAGGCGATTTCCCCCGCTATGGGAGTAATATGTTTAGAACGGTGCATACCCGCTGGGCCCTTCTGAACGCTCAGCCGCGTGGGGATGGTAAGGAATGACTACTCAATTCCAGCTACCATGCACAGCCAGGACGATGGTCCAGCCATGCCACCCTCTTACTTGAAGGGGCAGGAGCATGGAGCCCGGCGATCTAGTCAGGGGGAGAGAGACGATCGTTCGGTCCCTCAAACCTTTCGATATGGATGCCACCAGCGTTGAATGTTTTATGGGCGTACGAGGCTGAGTACTGCATTGCGAATAAATTGCAATGCAGTAATCAGCCTTCCCAACTTAAAGCAGTGCACTTAAAGCAGTGCACTGTGACATTTGTAGTTGAATAGGTGGACGGTGAACAAACAGGCCGTGAACGCACCGGGATGCATGGGCACTTGCATGCCACCATTTTTTTCCCGTGGCATGGTTTAGCATGCACTTCGCAGCATGTACATCGCACTGCCTCCAAAGTTGGATTGGAGGTGTGCCAAGGGTTATTGACGAAGCAAAGAAAACTGGGTGAAATACCCGGGTGTGAAATACCCCCGGATTTCTTCTCAGTTGTTTACTGTACTGGTCCAGGCTAGGCATTCCTGGCGGACAGCCGTTCATTTCTGTCTATTTACAGGTGTAAGCAATTTGCTAGTGCCGATAGCCGGGCGCTGAGGGCGAGCCAGCAACATGTGGCTATCCATTCAAAAACCTAGTTGGGGTTGGGGTTTGGTCTCTACCGCTTAACACCTGATTGTTCAATTCAGACAAGGATTAAGACCGTGAGGTCACATTCCGCACGATTTCTGCAACACTACATCAACGTTGAGCCAAATAAGACTCGTTCATTTCTATCCGTGTGGGCAGCATCTCCAAGTCACACTCCTTGTCCACTCACTAACGGACGAACATAATGCTCGATTGAAGCCAGCTTGCGATATTTAGAAGTACGTTACGCCTAAAAATCCCAGGAGATGCTGGCCGGATCGGGGACCAGTGGCGGTGGCGTCCTACGAGCCCGTGGCTGGAAACCATCGCCCCAATGTCTATCCCTAACTATGAAAATACCATGCATTGCTCCTAGAGTAGATGCATCGACTTCGAGAAATGTTGCGAGGGGAGTCATATCCCGTCATGCCCACAGCGCCCCCAGGTTGCCTCCATGCCGGGCTGCCTCAGCTGGGGCCATGGCCTTCGACGGCAGCTCCAAACCCCAGCTGTCCTCCAACCCACTACTGTCCACCCAATATGACAAGGAAATTGCATCAGTAGCTCTCCCAGCACTTGCGGCAATGCTGCTGGAGCCATTCATGGGAGCAATCAGCAGCGGTAGGTGGGAGGGTGCATGCTAATGGGGCGGAGGCTCTCACACTACCAGCATGGGGTCGCGACACTGCAAACTACTAGACTATGGTCTCGAGGGGCTTCCGAAGGTTCCTCCTCTCATGAGCATCACTACGAGGTGCAGGCATTGAGAAATGTCGTGCCCCATCAGGCCATCACGTTGCAGCGCTGTGAAAAGACTAGGTGTGAAGAGATGTTGCCATCCCGCACATTGCAGCGCTCTGAAAATACGAATTCCGTTCTGCCCACTGCAGCGTGTATCGGACAGATTGGCACCCAGGAGCTCGGGGCAGTCAGCGTGGGCTCTCTGTCGGTGTCATTCTGCACATTTCTCTTTTCGTTCCTGCTCTTCCTCACCACCCCTGAAATAGCCGGAGCCGTCGCACAGAAGGACCCAGACAAGGTATGAGGCTAGGGAGGCTGAAAAAGGTTAACGGTGAACTATAGGCACATGGAGAGGGTGTGTTGCTGCTTTGCTGAATGCAAACAGCTGGGATCAAGTGATCACATGACATGCTTTCCGTCAGTGCGAGTTTGTGGCTACACAATATAACTGTTCATTACCAATCGTTCATAACTCTCTTGAGATTGTGTTATGACCCACTTGCCGCTCCAGGTTTCTAAGATTGCCAGTAAGGCCATGTGGGTGGGACTCTGCTGCGGGCTGTTGACGAGCATGGCCACCGTCTTGGGAGCGGAAGTGATCGTTGGCTGTGAGTAACCTTGTCTTTCCTGTGGTGGTGTATGCATGTACTAGTCTTTACACATTTGAAGTGCAGACGCCCATGTCTTGGCTGTTTCATACTTGAGTGTTACTAGTTGTAGCCTATCAAAGGCTATTTCCTGTATTCCACACTTCCTGTATGTGGGCCTGGGGGAGGCTGAACGCTCAGCTGTCCCCTCCTTTGCTGGCCCCGTCGCAGATCTGAAGCCTCCTGAGCCGGCAGTGGCGGCATATGCCATTGAGTTCATCCGGGTCAGAGCCTTTGGCATTGTCCCCGCACTAGTGGGATACGTGGCAGTGGCGGTTTTCCGTGGGCACAGAGACACAAAGACCCCACTGTACGCAGCTGGCACAGCAGCCGTCTGCAGCTTGTCACTCAATCTTCTGTTTCTCTACGGTGCGAGCCTCTATTTCTATGCGCACTTTCATGCATTTGCTGTGGTAATGACCATTGTGGTTTCTGTCCGTCTAGCAAAGGTTGAGACAGGCTGCTCTTTCTTTTGTGCCAAGAGATTTGATGCTGCGCCATGAAGCTGCATTTTGGAAAGTGCTTGCCCGATGGTGTGTTACCCGCAGCGTTTTTCACACAAGCAACCCCTACCTCTGCTAATAGGATTTGGCTGGGGCGTGTTTGGGGCTGCATTGGCCACCACCATTGCCTCCACCATCTCCTGCGTGACGCTGGTCTGGTTGTTGCTCCACAAGGGTATGGTCAAGGGGCCGGACATGATGGTACCACCAACGTTCGCGGCTGTGGCGCCCATGCTGCGCGCGGGCATGCCTTTGGCAGCTCGCAACATTGTGTCATTTGGTGAGGAGCAGCATCTACCTGTAAAATCATTTCATACTTTTTAGGGCTGCCTGCTTGATCTTTCTCCAGGTTGAGATGAGGATCCGTTCTGCCTTTCATAGCTTTGACGACTCTTGCCTCCCATTGAGACAAAGCGAACATGTGCATTGCTGCATTAATCTGTCTCCCCTGTTCCTTGCCTTTGACCAGGCATGGTATTATATGCTTCCATGCTGTGTGTACGAGCTGGGTCAGCATACCAGGCATCCTTTGAGATAGTGCGGCAAGTATGGTGAGTGCTGACTAGGCAGGTGTGGCAGCATCCCTGCAAGATCAATGCAACTCGCGACAGATATAACACAAATGATTATATACCTGTAGGATGGGTAATTGGTATGGAACATGGCCTGACCCTCTGACCCTTTGCTCTCATGCCCTCATGTGTTAACTGCCCCCTGTGTATTACTCTGTAGGATCCTCACGATCCAGTTCTTTGAATGCCTCAACGTCGCGACCCAGTCGCTCTGCGCGACGTACCTAGGCGGTGGCAACGTTGCGCAGGCGCGTGCGGTTATGCTGCGCTTGGCTGCACTAGCCTCCTTGATCGGAGGTGCCGTGGGCGTGGCGGTGTTTGCTGGCCAGGCGCCCCTCACGCGGATCTTCACCTCGGATATGGTCGTCATTCAGCAGGCAGGTGGAGGGCCGCCACCAGCCAGCAGGGGAGGATTTGTATGCATGACCCGGCAGTCCTGTAGTGGGTGGTCATTTCTCAATGTTCAGTGTTGCCCCTCCATGTGTTTGGTCATGCTAAGTCAGTCTGTAGTGTTTTTGCTATGCGGGCAGCAAAGGCAGGAAGGGAGTCGGAAAGGCTGAGAATCAAAGTAAGCTACGCATCACGCTTTGCGGTATAGCAGCATGGCTTTGGCTGATTCCGCATTCTTGCCGTTAACATGACTGCTGAGGCATCATTTGTCTGCTTTGCATCTGTAGGTTCTGTTGACATTGCCTGTGGTGGCTGTGTTCCTGCCCCTCGACGCCCTGGCCTCGATTATGGATGGGAGCCTCATGGCAGCCAAGCAGACAGATTACCTGTCGGGCATCCAGATCGCCGGGGCTATACTGCAGGTAGGTGAAGCGGCTGAAGGGTGGAGCTGTGGAGGTGACCTGCAGGCTGGCAGAGGGCGGGACTCCGGGTAGGGGTTGCAGGTGCTGCACTAAAAGCTGTAAGTAGCTTGCGTAGTTATTCTAGCAAGTTAATGTGACCAAGAGAACTGCATAACGATATTATAACTCCTGTGGAGATTGTTTGTTTGAGGAAGATGATTTTTTAAATGCAGGCGTTCGACTTTTTTAATTAACAAATCAATTTCTGGCATGTCCTGTTTCCAAGAACATTGACTACGTTCATCCTGGACGTGATGTTTTTGTTGGGAACTTGTTTCTGGGGGCAAGGGGATTTGGTGAAGGCCCGGTGATGGGCTATTGGGCTTCGCTGTTCCTTCCTTTGTATGTCAGGACCTGAATTCTGCTGGCACTAGTCCCACGAGCCCTCTCGGCGCGCAATGGACAGTTTTGTCTGTATATAATCTGAAATCTGAAGCTTTCTACGGGACGGGCTAGTGCCTGAAAGATGTCAATTACCCTGTCTGCCCAATGTCGTAACAGCCCTTACTGCAGATGTCACCCTGGCGCCTCCTTAGGTCCTTCCCCTCCTCCCCCCACGTCTGCAGTATTTCGCCCTCGTCTACCTCAGTAGTCACAACATGATCAGCGCCCTCTCCATCTGGTCCTGCTTGAAGATGCTGACAGTTTTCAGGCTAGTTGGAGGCGTCTCTCGGAACTTTGGTAGCGCAAAGAGCGCCTACAAAGCTCCAGCTGCCCCGGCACAGCCCGCCACGTCCCCTCTCGCTGTCCCAGCAGTGGATCTTGTTGAGACAGCAGGAATCACAGCCAAGCTGGTTCTGCATGGCGCCATGGATTCACTGGGTGATGAGCAGGGCGGAAGACAGCCCGCTCCTGCCTCTTCTATGGAGTCGGACTGTGGAGCTGAACCCATCTCTGCCAGTGATTGTGAAGACCCTGCGTCTATCCCGTCAAATGCGGCGCATGGACCACTGTTGGCTGATCTCAGTGTCCAGGGGGATGTGGCATCTGCTGAGCACGCAGGGCCATGTCTAAAGGATGCATCTGGGGGCCTTGTCGCTGTAAGTTAAGTTTTGAGGGGCACACGGACGCCCGTGCTTCCAGTGAGTCACGATTGTGTCTCTAAAATGTATGAGCTAGGCTCGGTTTGCATGGCTGTATGAAGTAGATGCGATGCACCCACGATTCGGGGCATAGCTTTTCAGGCCCTATTTTCATAGAATTGCATATTTATTATGAATTATACTGGCACTCATAATTGGTATTACCGGTAGTGGCTTCTCACATGCTGACAGCATGCTACATCTCAGTTCTTCAGCATATGCGTGCACAATGTATGAGCTATGGTCTTACTCCTCTCTTACTTTTGGTTGTTGTTTCATTTATTCAGCTTCTGTCCAGATTAGATGCCTGGTTCCCGAATTTGTTCGGCTGCCTGAATTTAGGTACGGTAATCCAGATTGACCAGAGTTGACATTTTGAATAAAAACACCAGTAAGCAGAAACAGAGGGGGAGAACTTCCTTTACTGATTAGAGTTTGACACATGTACACCCGTGGAGGGCCTGCTGCTTTCAAATTCTTGTTCAATGAAATTTGAATCGGCCGACTGGTAGTCACCATACTGTCGGATCGACAGTCGGCGGGGTGACGGCATCATTTAGGGAGCGGGGCATGATGGCGGGCCCGTCCCATTTATCTTAAGGTTACAAGCCCAAAGCCCATTGCCAAATACACTTCAATAACTTCCATACACTTCTTCAAACTTCAAACGTTTACACAATGGTTGACACGAAGCAACTCGGTAGGCATGACGAAGGCGTCAATTTCGCAATGGATGTATTTCACCATGGTTGACCGAATCCGACTGAATAAGGCGACTACTTACTCTTTCGCTTCACCCGTCCATGCATGCAGTTGCCAAGAAGGTTTCCAAGCCCAAATCAGGTTGGTGCTCCTCCAAGTAATCTTCACAGCATCAGGCCTTACACTGCTAGAAGCGGATGTCTGCGACAGCTTAGCTGCACCTACACTGCGCGAAACATTTATGCATTTGTGGATACCGTAGTGCAGCACATGAATTCCATCATGGGTTGTTACCTAAAACATACCCAAGAATGGTGGTTGAATGCTTCGTCGCACCTGCTAACAGCTATGTGTACAATCCTTTCGACTACGACGGTATTGCTTAGGGTTGTGTGTGTTAACTTCCGTTGACTTAACACCAAATCATCCCTTGCGTAGCCAAGAAGCCTGCCGCGAAGAAGGCGGTGGCCCCTAAGGTCAAGGGAGGCGTGAAGAAGGTGAAGGCAGCAGCCAAGGCCAAGTCACCAGCCAAGGCTCCCAAGTCACCTGCCAAGGCTCTTGCGTCCCCTACGAAGGTCACTGCGGCCAAGGCTGCACCCAAGAAGACGAAGGCACCAGGTACGCCACCTCGTCTCGGCTGCATTCCCATGCTCAAAGCACATTCTCTGCCATGCATGGGTCCACACAATTATTGGTGCAACTCTAAGGCCATGCGGCATGGCAAACAGTCAGCACACTTCCCTGCCTACAATCCTGCATGTAGGCACTTTAATAATGAAACCTTGTGCACACTTCTTTACCTGACCCTCTGTCTATGTGACATGCAGCTGCACCCAAAGCAGAGAAGGCACCCAAGGCAGAGAAGGCGCCCAAGGCAGCAAAAGCAGTCAAGCCCAAGGCAGCAGCGAAAAAGGCATAACCTGTCCCCCTATTCATTCACTTAAGCATAGACCCTTTTTGGACTTCAGGAGCCCAAACAAATCTTGTCGTCTCTGCATTTAACATTTGACTGCATGTACCGTATTTGAAGCCTCCAAGTGTGGCAGTGACCCCTCTCCCGTTGAACATAAGCCCAATGGCATGCATACCTCATTTGACCTTGACATTTTGACATCTACCTCACCAAGGGATCAGGAGGATAGTAACGTAATTGTATTTTAATTATTTACCGGCTTCTGTAATCAAATTTTGCTTTCGGAGTTAGTCAGGGTCACAATTTTCCTTGTAGTGTACGGCAATACAGATGCCGCTGCACCTAGTGGGTTCGTGTTGAACTACGTCTTCCGACTCATTTATCAAAGACTTTTAGACCCTTATTTAAAAGGGCACGGTCAACTGTCTGTTTGGGAGAAAATGATACCGTAGGCAAGAGAGGAACACGAAGGAGAGTGAAAAGACCGGGACAAAGACCCCACACTCAAAAAAAAGGGGAGGCAGTCAGAAAGATCCACAGCCCCTACAAAGCCCAGCCTTGATCAGATAAACCTAAAGAGAGGAAACAAGACAGGAAAAGAAGACAGATGGACCAGTCCCTCTGGAAACTACCCATTAACAAAGACAACCACATTCTTCACAATAGCCATAGACTCCCAACCTTGCCTGCTCTATTACAACTGGTCAAAGCGCCCTCCGGAGCGCCTGCCCCCCTCATCGTAACTTTCCTTGTCGCTATGGCAATGGAAGCAAACATGCAGCGCGTCCTCCACATGCTCGCCATCTCCACTAGCCCAGCACCGCTGGCAACAGCGTGTCTGATGCTGTTGACCGCTTACCATTTCTGGTATGCGATGCTAACCGCATCGCACTACGGACTTGGCCTGCAACGCATGCTTGATGCCTTGCATGAATATGCGGCACATAAACGGCTTCAGGTCAATGTCAGTAAGACAGAGATCATGGAGTTTGGCAGCCGCTTAGCAGCGCAGCGCCTACAGCCAGCCCATGTTTGCGTTTACGGCCCTGACCATACCGTGTTGAAGCGTGTCCAAGAATTCAAATTCTTGAGCATCACTCAGCACGAAAGCGGCGGCATGAAAAGGGCCATGGAGGGTAGACAGGTGCCTTTGGCTGCCGCGCTCCATCAGTTCGCCGCATGGCAGCCAAGGTGGGCCTAAGGCGCCATCTTCCAACCCGCATCAGGCTGGGAGCTGTGTACGCAGCGCCTGCGGCCAACTACGGCGACGTGGTGTGGGCCACCAGCTACCTTCGGCCGCGGCAATGTCTCTCCAGCAAAATGCAGTCCAGCTTGCTTCAGCACCTACGCCAGGCTGCGGGGCTACCTGCATCAGCCGCCAGTTGGGGAGTCATGAGAGAGCTGCAGCTCCAACCACTACAGCGAGACTGGTGGGCCCATATCCTCCGCTTCTACAATGCAGCGGTGGCACCGGAGGCACAGCCATACAGCCCTCTCATGGCTCAAGCCATGGCAGCAGATATGCAGCTTGCAATCAGCCAGGGCACTGGCGGCCGCACCTGGTGCTCTAATCTGCTGGGTGCAATAGAGGAGCTGGAGCGGGGGGCAGCCACCCCCACCTTGCGCGAGGCAGCAGCTACCCTACAGCGCCTACCCGTCACAGAGGTGTTGGCACTCGTTGACGCAGCCACCGAGCAAGCACGGCTGGACGCAAGCGGCAGTGGGGACCCCAGGGACCCTACCACCGAGCACAGATCTGCGGCGACCTACCGCGCCAGGTTCCAGTCCACGGCGGGTGCCGTGCTGGCGCAAGCCAAGAGCCGCACTAGTCAGAGGGAGTGTGCTTGTGTGCGCATCAATTTGCGACTGCGGCTTGGCGCGATCAGCACTGCTGATACCAGAGGACGGCGCAACGGTCAGCGGCGACAGGCACGCTGCTGCCAGCGGTGTTGGGCACGGGGGGATAGCGAGCAGGTAGAGGATGCGCTGCATGTGTGCTTCCAGTGCCCTAGTGTCAGGGAGCAGTTACGGGAGCGGGGGGGGGCAGGTCCTCTGGGCGCTGCCACTAACTTCCACCAGGTGTACCAGGCTGAGCATGGGTGGGACGCACTTGCTTTTGTGGACTCTGCTGTGGGCATTATTGAGGGCTAGTCTCCAGGGTTTCTGAGGCCGGTGTCGTTGGCCTTTCCGGCCTTCTCTTTTGGTCCTTTTTTGTTGTTGGTGTTGTTGGTGTTTGCCCTCTTTTTAGTTTATTCTCTTCTCCCTTCTGATCAGTGGGGTGCCCTCGCGGCCAAGTTGGGTGGGATACGCTTGCTTTTCTGGACTTATCTTTTCTTAGAGGCTTTGTTGAGGGCTAGTCTCTAGTGGAACTCAGGTGTTGGACTTGGTCTTCTTTGCCTTCCCGGCCTCTCCTTTTGTTCCTTTCCCCCTCTCCTCCTTTCAGTTCCTTCTTTACTCCCTTCTGAACAGTTGGGCGCCCAGTTGGGCGGCTGAGCTTTGAGCGGGCCCAGAGGTGTAACGCTATTGACAGACTTGTGTATGTGATCACCTATGACAGGAAGTTCATGTAGGCATGTACCCGCAGCCAATCGTGGAATAAGATAGACAAGTTTCGTGATGATTGGGGGGGGGTGCATGATCATGAAATCTATGGCAGAAAGCAAGAAGCTACATTATGAAAGCGTACCGTTCTAAGAAATAACAGCCTTGGACATGGCCTTGAAAAATCAGTATAACAGTGCTGGTTCAACACAACCAGGGAACATTTCCTTGGATTTGACTAGGTATGGGACTGGCCATTGGCCGCACTCTGAGGTGCTTTAACAAGAACATCACAGATTCACAGTTTCGCAATGAAAAGCCCCCTTCAAGTAGCTAAGGCTCGTGAAACCACAAGAAGCGGCTGCAAACCAGGACTGAAAAATGGCATCCAGTATGGAAAAGGTGATAAACACTGGACAGGAGGCCTGGGATGGTCCACCAGCACTTTTTCTTGGACTTAACAATGTGTGAGGCAGGCTGCCCAGGCCTGAAAACCCTGAGGCACAAGCAATAAACAGACCGTGTGTCAATGTGGCCCTCGTCAGCAATTGAAAAAGGCAAGCAGGAACAGGAAGGGCACACAACCAACAGCACTCACACGGCCGCAATAACTCAAACGTGGAAATATGCAGTTCTGAGTGTAGTTCAAAACAAATATCGACCCTACCTCGGCCCCCCTCTAGCTTAAGCCAGACAGCAATCAGCCTCCCCTTCAGTGGCTACAAATGCCTCCACCAAAGTAGGATTTTACATCCCACCCGAGATCCCACCAACGGAAAGGGACAAAAATGAGACAGGAAGCCAAACAAAAAGCTGCATGGAGACTACGAGAGTGAAGGGCTTTCGGTTTACCGAAAGGCACAGCCCCCCACTACACAGCTCGCACACTAGCAGCCATAATTTGAATTGTTTCAGTGTTTCCCATAATTAATTGTTCGGTCCCAAAATCCCCAAAGCGCGCCGCAAAAAAATGTCACATCGTACCATGAGAATCCCCCCAGAAACGGCTGCCAAGGTGTCCACCTTTAGAGCCGAAGCACTGCATCCAATCATCAGAGGGGACAAAGCCAGACAAGAAGCAAGACTAGAGAAAGAGCTGCCTGTACATTAAGAGAGGAAATGGCTGACGGTTCACCAAAATACAGTGCACTAGATATTTCTTTTGCTGGGACTTTACTAGGTGTCAGACCGGCCGCCCAAACCTAAAACCTGAGACGCGAACACAAAAAAATAGCCCGGGTGCACATGTGGTCACATGTGGTCACATGTGGTCATCAGGCGAGAAAAGGCGAGCAGGAAACAGGAAAGGCACACAACCAACAAGCACTCACACGGCCACAATAACTCATGCGTAAAAAGTTCGAGTAAGGCCTGAAAAAGCTCATACCCCACCTCGGCACCTCACTAGCTTAGAACACACAACCGTAGAAAGGGTTTGACTCTGCTATTACTTAATTTTGGAGGTGCGCGGAGTTGATGCGCAATAGAATAATAATTGACGACTGCTTTTGGGGATGCGCAGAGTAGAGTTCCAGCACCAAATATAAAATTCCAGCTGCGCATGTCCGGAGTAGGATACTCTTTGCCTACGCAACGAATTTGATATATTAGTTCTCTATAGGGGTGCGCGGACCCTATCCGGTTTATGGTACCACCATAAATCCACCCCAAAGCGGTCAAGAATGTCTCCACCCAAACAATAAAACGGCACCCATCCAACAGAAGGAGACAAGAGCTGACAAGAAGCCAGAATAAAGAGTAGCCTGGACACTAAGAGGGAAAAGGGCAATGTGATACCCGTTGGCAAAGCCCCCCACCCGCAAAGATACAACTCGAAGACTAGCAACTGTCAGGCCCAAACTACAAGAGGCCAACTCAACACGACGCAAAACAGCAAACAGGAAAGGACGCAGCCGAAACCAGGGCCTATTCATAAAGTGGGCGAGAGGGGGAAAAGCGACTTCAAGAGTCAATTGGATTGCAGAGCAAAAAGGGATGTTTTCGGGGACCAGCACTAGCCGAGTGGCAGAGGTGGAAAGTCAACTAGTTGATACGGGACCGTCAAGGGGATCCGGAAACTGAAGTCTAAAAGACCCCTCTCCTCCTGAGTGAAAGGAGGCCTCTGGGGAAAAACTTGACAGACGACACCCTATTCCCAAAAGCAAGACGACTCAAAACGACAGAAAGCATGAAGCCCCTCTCCTCATGAGTATTGGGGCCTCTAGGAAACAGGATACAAGACAGGATACACCCTACTCCCAAGAGCAGGGTGACTCAGGAGATAGAAACGCATGACGCCCCTCTCTCTTTAGAAATATCGAGGCCTGGAAAAAAGTTACAAGACAGGAGACACCCTGCTCCCAAGAGCTTGGTGGCTCAAGAGACAGGGCAGTAGAAAACCCCCTCTCCTCAGGAGTATCGGGGCCCCTAAAAATAGTGATGTAAAGGGAGAGCAAGACCCAAGGGCAAGTTAGGGTGCATGATAGGCAGAGGGTCGGCCTGGGAGGCACCTTGGATGTTGAGGCACCCCCACCCAATGAAGGGGTGTTGTGGTGGAAGGGTTTGGAGGTCTACGAAGTCCTGGAGAAGGCACCAGAACCAGGCTGCGGCGGCCTGGGAGGCTCCATGGCAGCCCGTGTTGCCTGGTAGGGCACGTGTACGCGGTTCCCAGAGCCGCCGGCGTCCGAGATCCATAGCATGGAGGGCGACCATGCAGACAAAAGCCCATACACCTGGGTTGTTGTGGTGGGCAGATGGGGGTAGGAGAAGCCAAACATCTGCCATGGGTCAGCTACAGAAGTGTGCTCGGAGAGAATACGCTTGGTGGAAAGGGGGTGCTGCACTGCTGCGGGGCTTGGGGTGCAGGGAGACAACCACATTGGCATGGTTGGTTGTATGCGACATCATGGCCTCCAGCTGCCATCACGCCATTCAGGTTCAAGCGCGTTGTATCTTTGCAACAGGGGTTGTACCGGATACCCCACAGGGATGTTGCCGAAGTTTGCCGAAGGTATCAGTCACGGGTGTATGTTGGTTGAAGTATGCGGTACCGTACAGAAGGTGTGAATGAACTACACGTCAGCAACCTCCCCAAGGCCTGAACAAACAAAAGGCTCGTTATCTATGTCATGGCGCACTGATTATTTCCCCTGTATAAATTGTTTGCTTTTATTTCAAAGATGGAGCGACTCCAGAAAATAGCATCGCATCTTGCACCGAAGGTACGCAAACCTACAGGTACGACTCGACGTAGGTAGGAGTGCACACTCATCATATGATAAGATATGAAACACCGATGACACGATTGCATGGCTACCTTGGGACTGTTGACATGGGAAAGCCAATGTGACTGGGGCAGGGCTGGAGATACTCACGGTAGATTGACTTGTCAGCTGATTGTAGAGCTCTACACGTATTCCAAAGTCCTTGCCTCATCTGTTACCTGCAGCCGAAGGTTGCAGTCTTGGGTGCAGCGGGTGGCATTGGACAACCTCTGTCGCTGCTGCTGAAGCTGTCACCTCTGATTGGCGCGCTCAGCCTGTACGATGTGGCTAATACGCCAGGTGTTGCGTGTGACCTGTCGCACATTAGCACCGGCGTGCTGGTGAAGGGTTATCTTGGGCCAGAGTAACTGGATGCAGCCCTGCAGGGCTGCCATCTGGTGGTGATACCGGCAGGTGAGGGCTACGGGGCGTTATATAAGTCATGGCGCATTACGTGGATGGTTTGTCACTTGGACCTGGGCAACTGTGCAGTAATGTTATTGATTATATTTGTATAGATTGGTACGATGAAGCCTGTTCTGCTGCACAAGTTGGGGGCATTTCCACGTCGCAGGGAGACAGATGGCGAACCCGGGCTCATTGATGGCAAGCAGGTGCATCTGCTCGAAAGCCTCCAGGCCTGGGGACAAGTATTGGTTTGCCTATCATGCAGGTGTGCCTCGGAAGCCAGGCATGACGCGCGACGACTCGTTCAACATCAACGCCTCAATCGTGAGAGGCCTATGCGAGGCAGTGGCTCGCTCCTGTCCGCGCGCATGGGTGGCCATCATATCAAACCCCGTCAACTCAACCGTGCCCATTGCAGCAGAGGTGAGGTGCCCGATAATTGACGAAGTCAAATGAACACCGTAGATTTGATTTACCTTCCCTCGGGTATGGAAATATGCTTTCTAATTAATGCTTCCCTCAGGGCAAACTGTCGACAAAAACTCTCTATTTTCTACCGAGAACTGGCGTCAACAATCAACAATGAGTAAATTCATGGATCCCTCAGCCCCAAACAAAATTAATTATGAGGGAAGGCAAAACAAATCTACAGGATTGTCGCTGAAATATGCAGACCAGCTACATCCCGATTGAAAGCAAAATTGCCGAGGCTTCCAGGAGTCCTTGCCATTCATAGACTGTCCTACAACTTTGGATTGAATCCTGCAAGTGAATTTGGGTATATGATGCACTACCACAATCTACCGAGCTTTATACCGGTACATGACCTGATGCATGTCATCAGTGCATGAAATTATGAACAGAAGGCAAGCTCAGAATAGGACATGCTGTGAAGTTCTTCTGTCCAACAGAGCGTCGCATTTGATGAATTGGGCAGGTGCCCGGAAACTGGTTCTGGAACTATATAAACTAGGACAGCGAGGGCGAAACTATGATCCCCCAGCCAACACACAACCATAAGATGATGGCAAGGGAATGAACCTCATGGTGCAGAAGAGAAGCCCCAATCACAAACTTGACTTGGGTGCAAAAGAATAATTAAACAACGCGTACAGAACAGGAAGGACACAGAATAGGGGACAGGTCTGAGAAATTTTAGCTTGCGCCGCTCTCCAGTGTTACCTTGTACCGTTTCATGGCCACACGCACACAATTATGGAAACTAAGGTGTAACTTCAATGGGAGGTCTATGTTTAGCAGGCAGTGCATTATGTTAAGCTCGTTCCCTTAGAACAACATCAATTTTTTGCTTAGCCTCTCACTATGAGGCACAAGATTTTGTCGAAACGCCCGCCGCATTGTTCAGCCCATGCGGCCCCATTCGACACTGTGCCACACCAAAATTATATTAGGTCTTCTCAAATTCAAGCAGGAAGCTTCCTTCACATCACGCTTGACCTGAATTCACTTGGAGAGCGTACCCAACATAAATCCCGCTCGTTCTGAGTCAGGAATATTACTTATGGACAAGGCAGTACACGGCTTATCCCTGGAATATTTGAAAAGCCCTTGAATCTAGAATTAATTCAGAATGAACTCAACATTCAGTGGAGTATTGGCAGGTAAAGTAAACAAGCCACGGAATGCTGTTCATCAACCTAGATGATTTTGAACCGGCCCGACAATTTGAAAACCCGAGCATTAATCATATCACAACTTTCCAACATAGCCATCAGGTCTCTGATGAATTATTCCCCAGCTTCAGGGGCAGCTGAAAAATGCCTGTTCGCGCTGAAGCTCATTCATGAGAAACACAGCCACTGACCCTGAGGAAATCGAAATCTTAATGCATGGCCTCCAAATGGAGAAACGAGTATCAGACAAGCCCCCTGGGCAACCCCTTTCACGAGGAAACCGGCCCCCCAGATTCCACAACCTTACAAATGCATAGGATTGACGAAGGAGTAACAATGTGACCCTTCATGTGCACATTGTGCACCGGTATGTTGAGCTCATGCATCCCTGGCACACCAAGCTTCCCTTCCCTTATTGACTGCCAGCTCACTTCATACCATCGGCCGCATCAAGCACCATTCCCAGGTAGATGTAAAAGGGCTAAACCTCAGGATCACTACTATCATGCTACAGGGATGCCGATGCACAACGAAACCTTGGGTACAAAAGGACTGCTCCAGATATGTTTCATTGACTTTCATGCTTCTGCTGATGCTCCGAAACGTGTGTGTTTCAGGTCTTAAAGAGAGCCGGAACGTATGACCCAGCCAGGCTTTTTGGCATCACCACTCTGGATGTCGTGCGCGCTGAGGCTTTCTATGCCGAGGTGGCCGGCGTTGACCCCAAGGAGGTCCATGTGCCGGTGATCGGGGGGCACGCCGGCATCACCATCCTGCCGCTTCTGTCCCAGGTGCGCTCCAGTGTTTTACTTCTGTGCACTCCAGATCATCTTTGTACGCCTACGGGTGGCCACCACCGGGCCGATGGGGACCAAACCTTGACTGGCTAGTAGCCCAAGCCGCAGGGTCTGCTGGCTTGCTGCTCCCAGACCCCATGGCCGCAGGCCGAGATGTGGATGAAGAGTAGCTAAACCACGCTAAAATATGCAGGGGGAGGGTGCGGCCCTGAAGTCCTTGTGCGGAGGGATTGACACTCTGATGAATTCCTGGAGCTGATAAAGAACACAGCTGGGAAGATTTGTAGGTTCCAGAGTACCTTTGACGCCTTGGTATTCCCACATTTGTGTGAACCAGTAGCCTTGAGTAATACTATATGTTCTGAAGTCCACAGCCAAGGTATCATTGCCTTATGTACTGCAGGCAACCCCTCGCATTTCACTGCAGCCCGATCGCGCCAAAGCCCTGATGGTGCGCATCCAAAATGCTGGTACTGAAGTTGTGGAGGCAAAAGCAGGGACCGGTTCTGCAACGCTGTCCATGGCCCACGCGGCTGCCAGGTTCACCGATTCATGCCTACGGGCCTTGACCGGAGAAGCTGGCATCCTGGAATATGGTAGGAGGATGAGAGGAAGGACAATGAGATGGATTATTTTAGTGATTGCTTGCAGGGTCAGGCGTAACACATGTAAATTACTTACCTGCAGTGATGTGATAGTTCCGAGGCATGCATTCATATTGATTGAGCCCTCATCCAAATCACTTGGATACCGGTAACATGCAGGGCTCAGAGGACTGCTAAGCTGGTAGACTGAAGAGTGTGTTCTGGTGTCAATCGATGGCCTGGATGGCACAAGTAGCGTAATTGGCTGTCACCCTGGCTGTAACCCCTCCCTCTTCTTAGGCTAAGTGGACTCAAAGGTGGTGCAAGGCCTTCCCTTCTTCTCCAGCCAAATCAGACTGGGACGAAATGGCGTGGTAAGTTGGACGTCAACATTAAGTGCCATTCATTCTTGGACACAGAGCTTGCCTGATCTAATTGGCTTGCTTGCTGCTGTCAACGAAATGACTAGTTGGCAGCGATCCAATTGTATTTTGGCGTTGCCGCCACAGGAGGAGTTCCTTCCTTTGGGCCAGCTGAACCTGACGGAGGCTGAGGGCCTGGCTGCCATGCGTGAAGAGCTGCTGTCTAGCATCAAGAAGGGAGTGGACTTTGCGAGCAAGCCAAGCAAGTAAAAATGTGTAGTGAAGTTTTTGTTTAGTTTTTACAGTCCATCAGAGCATCACATTTGACAAGAGATCAGGTATTTACCCTCCCACGGCCATACTGGATGGATGGATTGGCCTTGGGCTGGTCCACGCAAGTAGAGACTCTACGGAGACTCTACTTGTTTAGAAAGGGTATGGGTAAATTACTTACCTGCAGTAATATGCACCGTTCTAAACAAGTAAAGACTCAAATACCTTAAAGGTTGGTAATCATGGGGCCTGGTATATCTCACAGTATACAGAACGTTCCAAAGCGAGGGTGATCCACCTACCTAGGTTCGGGAGAAAAGTTTTAAAACTCAATCTTCAGCAGAGATTTGCAGCTCATCACTTTGAAGCCCATGATCCTTTTTTACTTGTTTGACGGTGCTGCCAACGGTGTTGGGCAAGGAGAGATGGCGAGCATGTGGAGGATGCTCTACATGTCTGCTTCCAGTGCCCTACCGTGAAGGAGAGGCTTAGAGAGAGAGGTTGGGCAGGCTCCCCGGAGAACGCCACAGATTTCAAATAGTTGTACTGGGGCAGGCTTGGTTGGGAGTCTCTGACTTTTGTTGAGGACGTTGTGCGCTTTGTCGAGGCCTAGTTTTGTTGCTTTTCTTTGCCTTCTTCGGGAATAGGCCTAAGAGGGGCAAGGGTACTTCGGGGCTGCCTTTCCCTTTTGGGGGGTCTTTCTTTCCCGTTTGTGTACTTCTCCTTCTTTAGTTTCTTTTCTTCCAACGGGACAGTTGGGCGCCCACGCGGCCAAGCCTTTTAAAAGCAGGGCCCAGAGGTCAATGACGTTACACCTTTGGGCCCTGCTCAAATAAGGCTCGGCCGCGAGGGCGCCTAACTGAAGAGTTGGGAGGAAAGATGGAAATTAACCTTTTAGTAAGGAGCCAACACGGCCGAGCCTGTTTGAGCAGGGCCCAGAGGTTTAGAACGGTGCCCTGCTGAATGCTCGGCCGCGTGGGGCTGGTAGGGTATGACTAGGCTCAATTCCAGCTATCATGCACAGCCTGGGCCATGGGGGATCCCTGCCAATGCTCCTATGTGAGTGGGCAGGAACATGGAACCCGGCGTTCAGCTCGAAGGCGGCAACATGAGGAAAGCCATACGAGAATGTGCTGTGGGGCAGCTAGTTCTCCGCCTGGCCGTCGGAGGCGTCATCTGCCTCTCGCATCCAACTAGAAACTGCAGCGAACTTCGGACGTTCTGCCAACCATCCTACACCCCCAGCTGGGCACTGCCCAAGGGGCAGGATCCAGCCTACTTCTGCACCCACACCAGACAGAGAGACTCCCTGTTCCGCCGTGACTGGTGGCAACACGCATTCCGTTTCTAAAATGCAAGGCTGGCTCTTGCAGTTCAGCTGTACAGGTGACGCATGGTTACTGGCGTGCGGTTCACCTTGGTCCGCACATGATCTAGTGTCTGCTGACCATGCCTTCCAATCTCAGTTCGTGTCATTCTGCTGAAGCTGATAGAAATGGATCAATGGGGTACATAAGATTGTTGGGGCATAAGACAGACTGTTCCTCATCTCCACCACTAAAATCAATCTTTTATGGACTCCGGATGATCACCTGGAACCAGGTTGCATGGTAGTATGGTACCCATACCAGGCTGGTACGTTTTACTCATCGTTCCTCTCAGATTAGACTGGCTGGGTTGATTAGTTCAACTATTTCGTGTTCAGTGCTAAATAAAATTACATATCCTTTACAATCAACTTGGAGGCCGGAGAGGACATCATCTTTATTACATCAGCTAGCCAACTAACAGCGAATTCAGGAAGACAACTGATTCAAGGCTCAGAGCCCACATTTTCGCAGCATATGAGCGATTAGCAGGTAAGGAGTACCTGGGCTGTGGGGGGGATCATCAAGGCCGACGCTTAGGCAGCACAGGCAATGGACATGACATAAGAGCGGATGTCATAGCAGATACTAATTGTATGCCAGTGGAGGAAGAGTGTTCTGGTCGAGAGCTCAGTGGAAGAAGAAGTCGTTTTGATGGTTGATATAATCATAAATTCAGAAACAGCCTCGAGTTTTCGTCATGGCAAACATCAGATCACTCTCCATCATCAGGTGGGGGCGCATGGTCATGGCTCAAAGTTAATGAGGTTCAAATGTCCCTATACAGGGGACATTCTACAAACAAGTAGAACCTAATCTGTGGATGAGGTCAACATGTCATCAGTTCAGTTGCTTCATGCATGTTGTGGAAGTTTTGCAGGAGTGTGCTTGGTCGAGTGCTCAGTGGAAGAAGAAGTCGTTTTGATGGTTGATATAATCATAAATTCAGAAACAGCCTCGAGTTTGTCATCAATGCACACAACCAAGCTCTCCAGACATGACAGTGGGCAAGGGATACAGAAGCATAGGAAGATGTGCAAACCGTTTCTGGCAACTCATGACACTGACAAATCATAAGCCTGCAAACAGCTCAGATAGTCTTGCTACCTTCAAATGTTGAGCAAAAGGGAACCAGGTACCCAATACTCGACCGTTGATAGCGTGCCAAGGGTTGTTAAGGCATTGCACATACAGATATATGCGAGAGCACCTGCACAAAAGAGAGGACGGTGTCAGAAGATTTCGTGGAAAAACTAACATAATGCGTACGTATTGTGTAAGGAACATGGTAAGGTAACTGTCTGGAAGGCATCGTCAGGAATCTGGTTGGACGCCATGACCCCCGATAGCGTGCACCAGGTCTACAGCCACACTCGTCTTGATCAAACTCATGTGCCCTCATTGATATGGCTTCTGGGAACGGGCCCACTGAAACGGAGATTCAGAAGACCAACTATTTAGAAGCTCGCATGCAACTGTACATGGCGGCTTGACGCTCAGACAGCCAAGGGAGATGTATCGTCAACGACTATGACGGTCTCTGATACTCCAGTCCGAAATCCATTATATCATCACAGCGACAAGAGCGACGAATGCGAAGTGAAATGAAGATCAAGCCGATCATCCTCAGTGAGGCAGCTGGTCAAGGTCGGTGCACGAAAGGATCGGAGCGCTAACGCGCGAGTCAATCTGCATGATGTCCCCGGACGTACCGGTAGAGATGCATAAGACTGGGGCGACAATAAATGTTCGTCATCTCCTATTCATTTATCACGTTCACATGGGCAGGACATAGGGGACATCACGTAGTCTTCGCACTTACCTTCAATTCACTTGAGGTGCCCAAGGTGATGTAGATCCTGGGTCTTCTGGGCCGAAGCCAAATTTCTTGGCGGCAGGATTGGCTTTCAATAGCATGGGCTTGCCATCCCTTCCCATTTACGTACGGCAGGGGTTTTAAAACGTCATGGTCAGCCCCAGGGTAAAGAACGAAAAAGAGACGCACGGTGCAAAGGCATACGCTTTACCTCCTGGCTCTTCATCATGGCCTCAGCCTATCAGATAAGCTGCCCTTGCGTACAATACTGTGATTACCTCTTAGCAGGTAGTAAATAACGATGACATGGAGCTTCTACACCAAGTCAGTAATGCTGTCCCATACCGTATGCCTCTTCCCAAGAATGAGCAATCGGGTCGGTCACGATGAGGTAGTATCTGCTGTCCAGTCTTGAAAGAGTAAGCATGCGATTGAGCCAGTCACGGTCAGTGGCAGGATTCGATGCACCGCGAGGAGCTCACACTCCCCCACTTTGCACAGCTTGTGGTACTGGCTCAGTGCGCTCTGGGCTACGTCCTGTTACAGGCCAATGGCACTGCGGTATAAACGGGGGGCATTCACCTCAGGGAGGCATACATAGGGGCATAGGGTTAAACACAAGGGGCCTCAGGGGTCAGTCATTGGATGGGGCATGCCATATGCTTCGAAGAGGCATTAATTTTGTTGAGATCCATGGCACACATTTGATTAACTGCCTATGTAACCATTTCAGCATTTCCTGTATGGCGAATGTTGCAAGCAGGCTGTCTTTCGCCCTGAGAGGAATGCTCCTGGCTGCTGCTGTCCCCTTGCACAGGAGCCAGCCATGGCCCATGCTGTGTCCTGCATGAAGGTACCATCCCTCACAACGTCAATCAAGCAGCAGCATGAGAGCCTCACGTAAGTCATCAGGGACACGCACAGCCTGTAGCAGCAGGGTAAGCCTGGTGAAGCTGAGCCTCGGGGGGAAACAGAAACGCCGGGAGGGCTGCGCACCGTGGTGGGCCCAAGGCCTCACACGGTAGTTAGCCCCTTCACCAGCTGTGTCTCCAATTATCTTGCTTCTAACGATGTTTTTGAATAAGTTACAATGACTTGCCTTGCGACTTCTTGACAATCAAAGCTTAATGTATCACTGGTGCTCCTGCACCTGCCACTAGCACCCACATGCGCGTGGCTCCAGTGATTGATTCTCTAGGGCTAGTAACCTTCCCTCTGCCGCCTCTGGGGGGGAGGGGACCAAACCTCGACCCTATCCGGGGGAACATGCAGCAGCCAGGGCTTGGTGTGCTTGGAGCCACGGCCAGGATGTCATACAACGGAACAGTATCAGAAGCATTCTAAAAATAAACCATTATGCACAGAACATGGAATTGAAGGCATTTGAGACCATGCCTTGTGACCACAACAACGGAGAGGAGCTTTCGGCGCCATGACTGGACACATAGGATAATAGATAGCTCACAGAGGGAACGGATCACGTATGGGGTTAGCATCGAGCGGGTCCTGCTAAGGTCCCCATCAATTTAGTGGTGACCGCCCGGTGGCTCTGCACAGGTGGTTTGATGTGCACTACTACAATAATCTCTGCCCCCATTCCTTCATTCTCATAGGGCAGTGCTCCAGCAGGTTGGCATTCAAGCAATGCCACCGGAACTATTTATTTCCTTTGTGCTTCAGCTCAGTTCAGATGCATCACAGCATGCGGCAGGGGGCTTGATCTAGCAAAAGCCCTACTGCATTGCCAACCGGTTGTAGGCCGGTCAAGGCAAAATTCCAGGGTCCCGCTGGGTCTGATTTATTGCGACAGATTTCCTGGGAGGGCTGAATACCCTTGTTTAGCTCATGGGATGGGCGCGGACGTTGCCTCAGCCCCCGGATCCACCATACATGTGTTTAACTTAATGTCTCAGGTGAACCTAGCTACAGTAAAAAGCCAAACGACCACTCACCCCCCGGCGATCATTTTGTAGCGCAGCCCCCGGTATGTACCCCATGTACCCCATGCAGTTGATGTAGTACAAACAACACAGACAGTAGACAATTTTCAGCGCTGACAGCCATACATCCCACCCCTGCACCCAAGTAGTTATTTATTTACCGCCAGGGCCAAGTGCAAGATGAAGTCATTGTGTGCATCGACTTTCTTTGTATAACAAGTCAAGGAGATCAGCGTGCATGAGCGCTCTTACTCAGGCATGAAACAGGTGGGCGGCCTACCCAGTTCCAGAGTTAGGTAGATGTGAGCGCCCACCTGGTTTCAGAGCTGGATTTCATTGAGCACGTGTGTGATTTCCTACCACGTGTCTGGTTCCTACCACGCGCAGCTTCCACCTCCCGCCACCCCTGCCAGCCTGTCCCACTCCACAGCTCCCACCTCCCTCTTCTCAGCCTTGGGTGCCAGCGGTGCGATGGGGCGGCCTGCCTCCCCCTTTGAGGACCTGCTGCTTCTGGTGGCTGCAGCTAGCCCTGCCGGCCTGGTCCCTGCCCTTGAGATGCAGGGGCGAACCGCTGAGCTCCCTCCACTACCAGGGGGACCGTTTAGAGCAGGATCTTAGGTGTGGGGGGAGGTTGAAGAGCTGAGATTAAGGGGTGAGCTATGAGAGGTACAGAGATCCTATCTGAGGGACTCTGGCTGGGATCAAGCGACACCATGCATCGTCATCAACATCTAAATGGGCGAGGCTGACCCTTATTTTTCTTGCATGTTCTGCCAGGCCTATGACCGTTGGACTGTTTGCCGAGCAACAGCTTGTGAAGCCCCGTTCTCAACCTCGCCCATATGGATGCCTGCATGTCTTGACGTAGTTTTAACTAGTAGCCGGAGAGCCACCTAATGTCCTAATATTGCAAACCTGATTCTGGCACCCTGCAGATTCTGCTAGCTGCCGCATGGAGCATTGTCCACCTGCGACTTTGCCTATTCTAACGGGGCGTGCCCAACTGCCCTTACCTACCTGCTCCGGCGAGGCTGCCACCCTCTCGTTGCAGCCACCCTGTCTCCCCCCATTCCTCTACGTCCGCTGTTCCTACCTACCACTGCATCCATCCAGGATGGAGCGTTGCAAGACGGACGAGATGTGCCGCAGTCTGTCGGACGTCAATACATTATAGACCCCTAGGCGCCCCGCAGCCGCTTGGGGCCAATGCAGCGCAGAATCTCCTCCCAACAGCCTGCCGCTACAGCGCTATTGACCAACCACAGCAACAGTATTGGCCAACTACTGCCGCCTGGCCCGGGTTCCATCAGCGGACAGGCAGTGGGCTCCTTAGCTGGTGCCCCCAGGCTCTGGGCTCCGAAAGCATGCTCCCCTCGCTTTTCAGAGCATAACCCCAGAGCATAACTGCTCCTGCCCATATCAATGATGCGGCTGCCGACAGCTGGCATCGTTGTTTCAGGATGTTTGTTCGATGAGCTGCGAATGAAATTTGAGGGGAGATTATGTTTTCGGAGATATTTAGTTTTCTCTCCCCTACATTGTGCTTCATGTACCCTGGTACTGGTCGCAAATATGCTTAACCATCTGTCTTTGATACGATGGAATTGTCAGCTCAACGGTGAAGCTGAATCATAAGGAGCTAACTGGTGGGTTATTCTTGCCTCTCATACGGGCATCAGTGCAGCCCCTCCTTTGCCTCCCCTGCCCCCGTTTACACAATTAATGAGGTTGCAGTCTGACGTGAAGAGAGGCAGCAGACCATGACCATCCTCTGAGCACAGGTCTGAAGCGTGTCCATGATCGATTGGGTGGATATGAGCATCCATGATTCGCTGCTGATTTTTGGATCGGCACATCAGCTGTGATAAGCCATAGATGTGTAATGACCATCATTGGTAAGTGGTATCCATGTGCCAAAATAGTGGAATGGGCCGTGCCCTCAATGATATACGGACCTGCTAGTGCAAACCGCTAGTGGGGGATGTAGTACATCTCAAGCAGGTATTCAGAGTATGAATTTTCTCGCCGGGCTCCAGATCCCCAATGTCGCAAAGCCTCTCATCTACCTCCTTTCCTCCTCCCTTCCCTGCTTGTCCAACATGCAGGTTCAGGCCAAGCAACAGCAGGCGTGAGATTTAGGATCAAGGAAGCAGATGCCACAGCCTGGTAGCTTTGCCGGGGTGGGGGATGTGGCAGGACTTAAGCGGCCTGCAACAGGCCGGGCGGTGACAATGTACCTGCACAGGTCCAGGAAGGTTCATCGCCCTATGGACAGGTCCAGGTGACCCTTGCTTTGCTCTCCTCAGAGCAAGGCCAGTGGCCAGTCCTGGATCAGCCTATCGTTGTTGGACACGGCCTAAGGTTGTACAGATAATGTATCTTCGTGCTCCACTTGTGTCACTGTCCCGTGTAGAATACAAAATTAGGGATGCTAAGCCTCTGTGAAGAAAACAGGTGTTCATTTGATGCTGTGACAAGATGAGAGAGGCCATTGTGCCCAATCGCAGGCCGTGTCTTATTCACGTTAGAAGTAGGAACAGGAAAAGTTTTGTCCAGAGCATAATCGGGCGGCACAGGAGGACAGAGGCTTGCTTTAGTGACGCGCATCCGCATATGCAGGATTATCAGCTCAGCCAGGATCAGGGGTGTGAAGTGCATGGTGGTAGTATTGAATAACGGTGGGCTGTTGGCAGGCCACACATGTGAAGTGCATGGTGGTAGTATTGAATAACGGTGGGCTCTTGGCAGGCCACACATCCTTCTATGCTAGTGCATGTCTGGTTGCACTTTATTTTTGGGAGTGTGCACACTTGGGTCCTAGACCTGTCGTATGCTTTAAAACAATGTAGAAATGCCACCGTCCATGGCTGAGTTGTGTATGGCAGTGTTCACATGAAACCAGTCAGGGAGCCGTGTCTAAAGATAGTGGTGTTGAAAAACACCGGTTGACTCAGGTGAGCATGATTCGGCTGGTTTGATGGCTGATTAACCTCCGAAGCCGTAGAGAGTCCTTCCCTGGCGCTTGAGGGCGTAGACAACGTCCAGAGCCGTGACGGTCTTACGCCTAGCATGCTCAGTGTAGGTCACAGCGTCACGGATGACATTCTCCAGGAAGACCTTCAGGACTCCGCGGGTCTCCTCGTAAATGAGGCCGCTGATGCGCTTAACACCTCCACGGCGAGCCAGACGACGAATAGCAGGCTTGGTGATGCCCTGGATGTTGTCACGAAGGACCTTGCGGTGGCGCTTGGCACCTCCCTTTCCGAGACCCTTGCCTCCCTTGCCGCGTCCGGACATTGTATGTGATTGAAATTGACGGAAAAGGAAGGAAGGGAAGTGTTTTACATTGTTCCCCGTCAGGCTTGAGTTTAATAGGTTCAAAAAGCTCGAACCGACAGTTGAGGTCTGTCGATCCGGTTGGTCGAACACCTGTCCAGGATATGATCAACAGATCGGCAGTATGAAGTCGCATAAAAAGAAGAGACGTGCACTCAGCGCATAATTCCATTAGTGTATCAGAAATGGCCCGTACCAAGCAGACCGCCCGCAAGTCCACCGGAGGCAAGGCCCCTAGGAAACAACTGGCCACTAAGGCAGCTCGCAAGAGCGCTCCTGCGACGGGAGGAGTGAAGAAGCCCCATCGCTACCGCCCAGGCACAGTGGCCTTGCGAGAGATCCGAAAGTATCAGAAGTCCACCGAGCTGCTCATCCGCAAGCTGCCCTTCCAGCGCCTAGTCCGTGAGATTGCCCAGGACTTCAAGACGGACCTGCGTTTCCAGTCCTCAGCCGTCCTGGCACTCCAGGAGGCAGCTGAAGCTTACTTGGTTGGCTTGTTCGAGGATACCAACCTGGCTGCCATCCATGCGAAGCGCGTGACCATCATGCCCAAGGACATCCAGCTGGCCAGGCGCATCCGTGGCGAGAGGGCTTAAGTCTTTGCTATATCCATCACTTCTCAAACCGGTGTTTTTCAACACCATTAAGTTACAGCCCAATCACCTCAAAATGGCATACATGCAGTTTGGGTTTCAACGGCGCTGAGCAAGCTTCAGGCCTTCTTCCTCCTCTGGCATGCTGTCCATGCACAATGGGCTAGTGGTTTCTGCATGTTGCCTTTGTGGACTTCACCAAGGCCTATGAACGCGTGCCACAGGAGCAGCTATTTGTCAAAGCACCTTCACATGCCTTCAGGTCTGTTACGGGCTGTGCAAGGCTCTATGAGAGTGCTGTCTACACGCTCACAGATGGCCATAAAATAACTGGCCCGAGGAAAGAGAGGCGCCTCTGGCTGCAGCGCATTCGCCGTATGGCAGCCAAGGTGCGTCAGAGGCATCATTTACCTACTTACAGCTGGCTCACGGCCACGTACCCTTCCTCAGCGACGAGGTGGCGCCAGGTACTTCGCTCCTACAATGCAGCAGTTCACAGGAAGACAGCCCATTCATGGCCGCTAATATGCAGCTTGCGCTCAGTCAGACCACTGGAGGACGCAATTGGTGCCGTGAACTGCTGGTGCCTTAGAGGAGCTAGAGCGGGGAGCAGTCGTACCCAAACTGCGTCAGGCAGCGGCTGATCTACAAGAATCTCCCCGTCGCAAAGGTGCTAGCGCTGGTGGCCGCTGCCGATGAGCGGGCGCAGATGGAGTCGGCCGGGGAGACCCTAGGGACTCCGCCACCGAACACAGGTCTGCGGCCGCCTACCACGTCTGGTTTCAGCCTACAGCCGGCGCTGCGCTGCTGCACGCCAGGAGCCGCACTAGCAAAAGGGCGTGCGCTCGTGTGCGCACTATCTTAAGCCTGCGACTCGGGGCCGTCAGCACAGCTGATAATAGAGGACGGCGCAGCGATCAGCAGCGTCACCCACGCTACTGCCAGCGGTGATGGGCTGAGGGACATGTTCAGCATGTGGACAATGTGCTGCATGTGTGCTTTCAGTGCCCTAACGTGAAGGAGAGGCTGAGGGCGAGAAGTTGGGCAGGCCACCCGGAGGGCGCCATGGACTTTCAGCAGTTGTACCAGGACAGGCATGGGTTTGAGGCTTTTGTTGAGGACGTGGTGGATTTTGTTGCGGTCTAGTTTGTCATATTATTTATTTTGGCTCCTTGGAGACTGGCTCTTTACCTTTTGTGTCTCTCTTGCTTTTAGGAGCGAGTATCCTTCGGTCCGCCTCTCCTTTCCTAGGGGGGGGGGGGGTTCTCCGTCCTTTGTGCTCCTCTCTGTCATTCCTCTTGCCTTGCTCCCTTTCCTTTTTCCTCCTAACGAGACAGGTAAAAGGACAGCCCGTAAGCAGGAGCGGGGAAGTCCTGCCTTTTCTTGAACTTGAAGTTGAGCATTTTGCAGGCCAGTCTCTTCAGGGGCAGGGGATATGGTTTGCCTGACCTTTTTGTGTTGTCCTTTTTCTTTGGCAGGTGAACTCGCTTTCCTTTCTTTGTTTGCCGACGCGGCCGAGCTTTATTTAAGCAAGGCCCAGAGAAGTAATATCATTAACATGCTGTGACCAATCTTTATAATATTATATGAATTCAGGTAGCTGGTATAAGTGTATAACCCATTGAGTCAAGCTGCATATGTGTCAACCAAAACTTGCAGTTAGAGAGAAAAGATTACTACAAGCTATCTTCCTGCGTATCCGAAGCTGTGCCCCTTGGCACCGCTTTTAAGTCAATGGCATTTCACCTCTTCCTCTTAGTTTCTTCGTGTCTCCCTTAAGAACAGTTTCTGACGCCCATGCAGCCGAACCTTATGGTTTTGTGCAGGGCCCAGAGGTGTAATGTCATTGACCTCTCAGCAATGCTCACAAGGCTTGGCCGCGTGGGCGCCCTACTGCCTGGTTGGGAGGGGAAATATTAAGAGTCATGCATTTCAGTATTTAGACTTGCTGGCGGGGGCTGGTCGTACTGTCTTTGGTGTGCTGTAGGTGATGGGGGGTGAAGTGTGTGGACGTCGACCTTTCTTTGCAGCTTGTGACTCATGTTTTCCATTCTCTTGTACTGTACACTGATTGCTGACCTGTCCTAGTCCAGGCTTGTCTGACAACGTGCAAGCCACAATCATTGTCATGCCGCTTTTATGATTCCCATACAAACCATCTTCCATTTAGTTCTATTTTCCCATCTGTATAAACGTGTAGTTGGGCGCTCAAGTGGCCGAGCCTTTCTTGGCAGGGACCGGAGGTGTGCAGCATGGACTGATGATCTTACTGGCAACCTACAAAATGGCTGGTCAGGTCACAGTGCCGGCAGTGGGCAGATCTCGCTCATTGGTTTCCCCCCTTGTTTTTCTCAGTCGGTTGAAGTCCAAAATACATGATGTTTCGAACCATGTTGCAGAAATTGATTTTTTTCCCTCCCTTGCCCGACCGTAGGCCAGTATGGCAACAGAAAAAACAGCTTCATGGGCTCCAACACCAATCACTCCCGCGCCCGTTGACACCCCCTCACCCTCCGGCAACCCCGCATACATCGCACCACCCGTAATATAAGCGTCTATGATCCTGTAAAAGCGACTCCTTAACCGTAGTTTATTTCCCTCCCGACCAGACAGTCGGGCGCCCATGCAGCCGAGCCATTACAACATGGCCCAGAGGTGGTATGTCATTACCATATTGCAGATCATGTCATGACCTACCAGCCCCGCGCATCCGAGCGTTCAGCAGGGCCCAGTGGGTATGCACCCTTCTTAACATTCTGCCAATCAAAGCGTGTTGCTGGTGCCATCAGGGGCGTGCCATGACAAGCCCAAAACCGATATCTACTCTTCCTGCCTCACACGTAATTTTGTTTACAAGAACGATCAGGGTCTGCAGAGGTCTTGAAGTCTACGTGTGTCGAGTCAATCCCACAGCAACCGGTAGTTTTCAACACCGCACGGCATGAATAATGATTTACGCCAGGCAACAAATCACGAAGCCTTGGGCAAGCCCTGGGTGCCAGTCTTGTCATAAAATATTTCAGATTGCCACTGGTACAGAGGCCAACCGGATAACTTCAAGGATTTCATTGCCACCACAGGATCAGTGGCAATGATTGGTCGCATCCCCAATGTACAAGGTCAGAAAGTCTTCAGACCTGTCACACGTCTACATCTACAATCTTGTAACCTGGCTGATATAGCAATGTCTAGGGACATGGCTGACCGTACTGGAATTGAATAATGCAAATTCGGTCCCCATCAGTTGGAAGACTTGTCGCAGTCCTAAAAGAAGCATCAAATGTGCTGACAGAGGCTGCACTGCCGAATCCAACAATGGTTGGCTAAAATATTTTAGTATCCGGAAAGGGCAAGTGTCAAATTCTTCTTTCTCTGTATCGAATAAGCAGAGAAGCTATTATAGTTACTATGTGTTCTTCCCCCCAGGGAGTCGCTTTTCTCCCATGCTCAACCATGCTCAATAGAATTTGCTATTGTTGGGTACCAGGGCTCAGGGATCATCAGCAGGGGGGTTGACGTCTCACTTCTTCCGAATGATGAGCTTGTGTGCGAGCAGCAGCTCGAACTTCCGGGAGTGCTGAGCCAACAGCAGAGGCATATTATCTTCGTGCAGAATCTCAAAATTGTCCGAGAGAAGCTTCTGCATGACGTCAGAAGATCGCAGCGCCTCACCATCCCTGAATCAGACAGGGAATGAGGGAATCAGTAAGAAACCCAGTTCAAGGCACACGCTCACCAGTTTCACAGCTTGGCACTCTCAATCCAAGGCACCCTCACTGCATGGCAACTAGATGGTGCCTAGACGCTCGACAAGGTCAATCAGGCGGTGAGTCGGGCTTTGACCAATCAGACATCTCACTTGTGCATGCCTCCAACCCAGTTAGAGCGACCCGTGTACTTGTGGCTCCAGCTGTAAGGTGACGAGATGAGGGCGATGCCTCCACTGCGCAGCGCAGCCGCAACCTGGGCCAGCAGCTGGGCGGGGTCCGGCACTCGGTCCAGCAGGTTGGTGGCCAGCACCGCGTCGAAGGTCCCCAGCTCCAGGCTGGCAGGCAAGCAGCAGGCATCACCGTGCACGAAACGGACGCGTGAGCCCTCAACACCATCTTCTAGCGCGGCCGTCACGCGCTCCATCACCTCTCCCTCCACGCGCAGATCATAGTCCATGCGCCTTGCCTCTCGCATCTTATTGGCCACCTCAATGAAGCGCAAGCTGATATCCAATCCAATGGCCTCAGTGAAGCCTCCGCAGGAAGGGGCCGCAAGCTCGAACGTTGAGCGGCCCACAGCACAGCCTAGATCCAGGGCTCGCGACAAGGGCAGGCCAGAGCGTCTGGCCCATGTGGCCAGTTCTTCTGCAGCACGGCGCGGCGCGTCAAGGGCGATCTGCAGCACGCCCCCCTCAGACAGCAGTGCCGGGGGGTACACCTTGTCCATGGGGCCATAGTGCATGGACAGGTACTGAGACACCAGGGTGTCACTCTCGTATAAGATCTGGAGGGGCATCCAAGCCATGGGGAGGATGCGGGCGTCAGTGAATCTTTACCATGGACTTTCGGCAGAGCAGGGAGGTGTGAGGAAGGGGACTCCACTAAATGAACTTGGACTTTGTTGGTCAGATCTTGTCTAAACCTGATCCAGAGCCTGTCTAGGTCCTAATCCTCACCTGCCTAGCAACATATTCCTACCCTATGCTCCTGCTCGCACTCTCACCTGCGTTGCTTCCTGCATGGCATGGGACTGCTGCAGACCTTCTGTCATCGTGGGCGTGAAGGCTGAGCGACGCTTCACGCTGCAGCAGGGCCCGTCACCCACATGCGGCCCCGCACAGTCCATACAGCTGGTGGGGAAGAACGGCACCACCCGGTTGCTGCAGTTGTACCGCTTCATGTCATACAACGACAGGTCTACCTCCTGGAACGCATCAAGTGGGGAGGGGGTACCAGTCAGGAGGACAACCAGCCAGCATGTCCAGACCAGCCACAACGAGCACAATCAAGATCAGGAGAGACAGTCAGCATGGCCATTAAACAGATGGGCAACCAGAATTGCAGGAGGGCAGGAGGGGCAGGGTAGGGACTGAGGCCGCATGAAACCTGCAGCAATCGCTCCATCCTGTTCAATCCCACCTGCCGCACAACTCTGAACGAGGCGTGCTGGAAGAAGTGTGGACGGAACTGGTAACGCGCGAATTTGGAGGCCAGCTGCCCCGTTGACATAAATGAACCTCCAAGAATCTGCATAACAGCATCAAGAGGCGCGTAAATGTCATGTCTGTTGCTCAAACCCATCCAGCTCAGTGACAATTTAAATGCTTCTCTGGTATCCCTCCCTCTCACCAGCTGATGCTTGCCCCCGAAACAGGGTAGGCTGAAATCCTCGTAGAAGGGGTGGACCTGTTTGAGTGTGCAACAAGCAGACAAGATCAGCAAGATCGAATGCATTGTGCCATTGTGCGGCTTGGGGGCCTGCCCAGTATGTAGGCCCCCCTAGGGCCTGCAGGGTCACTTAAACTTCCTCTTTCCGTCGAAGCAAAAAGTAAGTTGAACATCAAAAAGTAAGTTGAACATCAGTTCAACATCAGTTCAACATCAGTTGTTTTCTTGAGTGCACACAAGACCCCACAAGGGTGGCTGCACTGCTTCCATCACTGGGCCAACGTGGATCCCAACCGTGACCAGCCTTCGGCCGTTGGCCCAAGCAGCACGTCCTGATCCACCAGGCCCTCCTGGCTCAAGGGCAGGGTGCAGTCCTGGCTCAAGGGCAGGGTGCAGCTGAAGTGTAGTTGGAGTGCAGCTTGACTGCAAAAAGAAATGCGCAACTCACCTTGAAACCCGGGAAAGCTGAATAGTGATCCTCAGCCCACTCCCAAGCGTTGCCCAGGGTGTCATGGAAGCCCTTGTCGGAGGGCGGCATCTCCGTGACAGGGCTCTGGCTGCCATACGCCAGCTGCAGGTTGAAACCAAAGCGGGAAGCCTGCGGAAGGACGGTGCGGGCGTTAAAGAGCGGCCACTCACACGCCGCGAGGCGATACCAGGGGATACAGCATGCGTCACAAATATGAGCAAAGTAATGCCGAGAACCTGTAAGCCTAGGAAGTGAAGTGGGCATCATGATTCAGGACTCTTTTTAGGTTCACATCATGAAGGCAGCTGCCCTCAAGAGAGAGTGCACAGGCCGTTTTCCGGCCCGTGTACTAATAGATCTTCAACGGGCTGCCCCACGGCTGCCAATGGCCCGATCAAGGACAAACCTTGACCAGACACAGACACAGGCCGCTTGTGCATGGGACATCTTCATGCAGGCCATGAAACACCTGAAATATTGTCAATCAAATTAAAAGGGACCCTGACATTCTAGAGGCAGGCAGACCCTGATACATCTCGGCCCACCATGTCTGTCCCCGAGGCCTGCATGCATGCGTCCACGTTGGTGTGCTCGTCAGTCAGCAAATGGATGCCCGTGGCTTTGCCTCCGGCAGCAGCAACTGCCACCATGCCATCCACCCTGTCTCGGGAGCTGCGCAGCAGCATGTGCTCCGCCTCAGTGATGATACGGTACACGACCTACAGCAGGGCCATGCGGGGACGAGGTGGGGCAACTCGGCAATGGAGGGAAAGGCTTCCATGCTCGCAATGTGTGAAAGCTAGAGAGGCAAGGCTTCCAACATAAGAAATATAGACGGCAGCCAGGAGCGACATGCATGGCCATCAGCAGCCCTCTGGCCCTGTATCCCATACTAAAAAAGCCGCCGTCATCCTCAATATTTTTGCTCCCTCGATGCCATGACCTCCTTCCCTTTGACTAAGAACCCAGCTTACCTGACTCCCATCCTTCTCAGCCCTCCATGCGCAGTACGCCCTGGCTTCGTGGTAGTTAACATCCACCGGCCAGTCCCAGCGCATGTCGATGGCATCAAACAGGGCGCGCAGCTTATACCTGCACATGGACATGACCAGGGCGATTGAGGTCACGGCATTGACAGTGGACCATAAATTCCTCCACAGGAAATAAACGCAGCAGGGATGCCGGGATAAAAAAAGAAAAGGTCCGAGGGAATGGATCTACATGCGAGAGAGAAGTACGTGTCAGCAATGATCCAGACAACTCATTTTGGATGCCTGCTTGCACGGCCATCCCTGTTCCTCAAGAGCCCTCCATGGACACTCCTTGCACTGTGTTCGCCATGTCCCCAGTCTCCTACCTGTGCAGGCCTTGAGGGCCATCCGGTATCCAGAAGGTGGGCCACTTGACGTTGCGGAAGGCTTTCCAGCCCCAACCCTCCGTCGACCAAAACTTGGGCGTGGTGTACCCACCCGCGCGCACAAAGCGCAAGAATTCGCCGTTGGTGATTTTGAAGCGGGACGCACTACACAGGCATGCAGTATGAATATTAGTGGGCAACGAGTGGGTGAAACAGGTTCAAGTGCATGCTAATGGCCGCATAGGAAGCACACCATCTAGCTCAGACCCATATCCACAGAGTCGGGGCATACATGTCTGCAACGTAAGCAATGAAAGAACGGCTACAGTGTCATGTCTATCAAGTTCCTCATCGGACGACCCCGCCGGCTGTACCAATCAGGATGTTGCCTGTTCATTTCCCCAGCTCCCACCCTCATGGCCCCAATCCCTCGCAGCCATGCTCACCTGAACGCCTGTACGTCCACTTCCTTCTGGCCATACTCGTTGTCCCAACCAAACGAAGGATAGTCAATGGGCTTGCCCAACATCACACTTTCAGCTGGTACGGGGACCAGCTGGTCATTGGCTGGATAATCCACACCCTCG
Source organism: Limnomonas spitsbergensis (assembly GCA_037349105.1). Classification (NCBI taxonomy): domain Eukaryota; kingdom Viridiplantae; phylum Chlorophyta; class Chlorophyceae; order Chlamydomonadales; genus Limnomonas; species Limnomonas spitsbergensis. Next base: position 400,024 of record JAYJMM010000007.1, on the reverse strand, counting down.
GTTGGAAGTGCGGGCGAGGGATGCAAAGTTGAAGGATGATACTCAGGCCAGAACTCGGGCTTACGGACGCTCATCAGAGGAAGCTACACAGGCACAAAGGATCAGGTGGGGTGTGCAGTGCAATGGGGATATTGTGCAGCCAGCATGGGAGCTATCATGCATTTGCACTTCAAAACATCATCACAGCTGTGCCCTTGGATCCATTTGACTGGGCGCGTGCTGCAGCCAGGTCTCACCTCCCGAATGAGCACAGAGCTGGTCTCCAAGTGAATCCTCTCGTGCTCAAAGCCCATGTAGATTGCCCAGCCTGCATCCTCCCAGGTGACATCTGGGCTGCCGGGCTCGAGGCTGGCGTGCATCTCAATCACAGAGCGGAGCACTTGGTAGGCCTTCTGCCGGTAGGCGTGCACAACACGGACTGCGGGCCAGTCCTCACGGCCTGCAGAAAGGTCGTCCCACGACATCTCATCCACGCCTGTCTCAAACATCTGTGGAGAAGGAAAGGCAGAAGGCAGAAGAGCCAGCAGGCCTAATCAGGACTGGAAGGATACTCAAAAAGAAAGACAAAGCATGCCTAAACTCGGAGGTGGAACTTATGGAGAGGGAGAGAAGATGCCTTGAGATGGCCCTCAATGGCCATGTCAGGGCTCGTGTTCCCATCTCTTCAGCCCCTGAAGTCCTGTTCCGCACCCCCAGACCAATCCTGGGCAAGGGTGCACTTCCCAGATATGACAAGGCCACCCGCCCATTGCTGAAGGGGCCACCATCCCTACCTGCTCTATGAAGGCATCGATGCCCTCCTCCAGCAGGCCGGCCACACGGAACTTGTTTATATACACGACAGCGGGGTGTCCGTAGTAGAACATCTTGGGGTGACGCAGCTGAGTGGATAGTACAGAGTCAGCAGCGGTAGTCGTCAGCCCAGTCATTCCCCGACAACATTAATGCGGTATGATGAGATGAACGGCAGGTCAGCCATGCAGTCAGCACTCAGTGAGTCAGCAGAAGATAGATTCAACTTCCCAATACCTCAGGCATCGGGACTTAATGCAGTTGAAGTCACCAACCTGGTGGTAGGGCTGCCTGATGAATGCATCTGTTCCCTGTAGCAAGTATGCAAAAAGGTGGTCATTCCGATGGGCAGACGGGCTGCTTTTATACAATACCTGTCGCCAAAAATGCTATTCCATAAAATCAATAAACAGAGGGCAGCACACCATATAAGTATATCACTGGTGGTGTTAGTGGTAGGGCAGTGGATCGGCAGTGAATGGCGTGCTATAGCTGCACAGTGTACTGGGAGTCAACAAGGTGCAAATTGCAATGCAGGCATATGCCTCCACACCTGAAGCGAGGCAAACAAGAGCTCGGTCATTGTCCATGAGTTATCAAAATAGTCCAGGGCATCCTGGCGGGTTGAGCTTCGAAGCGATGGAAGGGGCAGCGCCCGCAACACGCCGGCTTCCTGATCGAAGCCTGGATGGGGGCGTAGAGCATCCACACGCATCATGTTTAATGACGCAAAAGATGAGGCATAGTTAAAGCATCAGGTGAATCGGGGGACATTTCATATCTGGTCCATGGCTCGAAGGTTTCCGAGAGTTTCCGTTTTCCTCATTCCGGGGGCCTCATGGAACCGCCTTGGCTTGCATGTGCAGCGAGACATTTATTTGATGTTCCTTGTTTGCCCGTCGCCACAAATAGCAACCATCGGCATCGGCCATCAATATGGCCCGCACACCTGGAGTGTCGCATGGTGCTGTGCCCGTCCACCACCAGCTACCACGTGGTCCAAAAAGCTCCGCTTCGGTATCGCCAGATGCCGAAAGGTCGGCACAAGATGACGAATTGGTCGAATAGGCCCGTAAATTGTTCAGGCTAGGATTCCTCGTTGCCATCGAAATCAATGCTCTGTTACACCAGCAAGGATCTTGCGGAAATAAAGCTGCACGCAGTTTCTATATAGCTACTGAGATCCAGTCACAATAGTATACCTTTGAAAGCAACTGTCACAATTTTCTTTCTGTAAAAATTCACTGATCTTATCCTGAGCATGTGCGCACCACGTTCTGGTATGTGGACGAAAATGCAGCTCTGAAACCCCAGAAGCGTGATGTACAACACATGGCTGTGTTTGGTGTAATGTATTTCCGGCGCACTGCGTTCATTACGTCTGCTTTGCTCGAGGTTCGAGGCTGCCTTGCCAGTTGCCACCATTTGTACGGTATTTCGCATGTTATAGACTTTACTCGCTAATTTTGTGGCCTTGGCCAACAAAAGCAGATTGACTCGGGCGGTTGACTACCGCTTGCAAGCAGGCTCAGGCGGATCCGGCAACTGGAAGTATGCCGAAAGATTCAAAGACGGGGAAAGCACTCGTGCCTAAGGCTTCAAAGCAGCCACCAGTCCATGAAGGAAAGGTAGCCAAACCACGCAAAACACCATTGCAAGCATCAGCTTCAACAGGGAGCCACGACGTGCCTGTCAAAGAGTTCGAGGAGAGAAGACGCCAAATGCAAGATCAGTTGCATCAAGTAGAAATACAGGTATGGAGGAGCCATGCAACCTTGCATGGGCTTGCAGAAGACACGATCACCAAGTGCATGCAACAGTATATACTGGGCATTGCGTTGCATGAGGGCCTTGTGCGAGTGAACCTATGCATGAGGGCCTGTTGAATGAGAGCCTGTGCATGGGAGCGTGTTGCAAGGTGTGGAAGAAATTGCTGCGCCTGAGGAAGCAACTTCATGGCGTGAAGCTGCCCAATTTGCCCACAACGCAGCATCCATTAAAACGATTTTATAGTCTATGCAAAAATGCTACCTGCAGATTTTCAAGCTGGAGACTCAGTACGTGGAGAAAGCAAACCCTCGAGGGAATGCATTGAAAGGTGCGTAAGATAAATGCCATGAACAGTCTGCCATCTCGCCTTTCCCTTCCTAATTAAGTCAATTAACGCAGGTTACGAGGGCCTTCTATCCTCCGTCGCATCAACTGTAAACAAGTCAGCTATCAGGCCTGAGGATCGGATATTCTCCAACTCAAGCGTAACAGGCAGCTTGGCATAACTCCTGTGAGGCCTACTGCAATTCAGAACAGATGCAAGGAAAGCTGAAATTTACATCGTTTGTATCATTCTGCATCACGTTGGGGAGATTAGGATCTGTTGGTTCCAAGGCTGAATGAAGAGGTGTCACCAGGCTGCCCTTTGTGCTACTCTCCTTGCCATCATCAAAATGTATTTTATGAGTAAATCTTAACCTGTGGACGCATGCTACAGTGAAACTTGTTACTGGTGATGTGCTCAGATTATGAGGTGCACAGCTGACAATACTTCGGGCTGCCTTTTCGCGTTGGGGGGTGTATTTCTTTCTCCTTTGTGTTATTCTCCTTCTTTCCCTCTTACCTTCAGTTTCCTTTCTTCCAACGGGACAGTTGGGCGCCCACGCGGCCGAGCCTTTTTGAGCAGGGCCTAGAGGTGTAATGCCATGGACACCTGACAATTTGAGGGCAGGGCCCAGCGGGGTAACGTTATGAAACCGATATTTACCGTCTGACAAATACCTTTTAAGTGCGATGCGTGAATGCAGATTAAAGTATTTTACAGCTGTCTGCTGGTGACTGGATCTGTTAACTTAAAAACCGATCAGAATCATTAACCATCCTGGAGATCAGGTTCCTCAAATGGACAGGGGAACACTGAGGTGGCCGTCCACCAAAACCGCAGCTCCTGGTAGATCCTTCGCTGCATCTGCAATCTGCAAATAAATAAGGAATTATCCTCATGAAGGTATTTTTTAAGTGGTACAGGAAATGGAAGTGAAGTCAGGCAAATCAGAAATGCCACAAGCTTCAGGAACAAGGTACCAGCATCGAACACAGCAACTGAGCCATCCTCACTTGCAACTCCACGCCAAAGATTTCTTGAAATGCGTCCAACAGAGCATACCGGTACTCACGCAGTAACTGGTCCTCATCTGCAGGTTTGCTGTCAAAAATGAAGCATAGGTGCTTCAGAAAACACTTCATGGGGCATCATCAAGGCAGATAGATATGATCACAAAACAATCACAGGTACGGAACCATCGGATCAGCGAAACCCTCAGCGGTCAGCCCCCCGTTGTCATCAACATGCAAAAAAATCAGGCCCAATGGTGGGATCGCCTCCTACCTGTAAGTGGTCATGCTGCTGACGCTTCCAACCGGCCGGTTTGCAATGCCACACGGCACGATAGATCTGAAAGGCTTCAAATCGGTCACCACGTTGAGGGCGAGGCCATGATACGTCACCCACCTGAGAAAATAGAGCGGCCCCGCTGCCAAAGCTTAAGTCAACATGAACATGAATTGGTGCCACCTGACCGTGAGGGTGGTCCGTAAGGGAACTTCCCCAAGAATCAGAGAGGTGGTTGTGGAATAATTGCACGTAGGCTAAAAGTCGCCTGCAAGATTCCATCAAAAGGGCATGCAGCAGGGATTAAGCTGCCTGGCACCTGCTCAACCAAGACCACCCACCTCTTTGCCCTGATCCCGATGGCGGCGAGCTTGTGCCCTTGCACCCAAACGCCCGTCATGCCGTCCACCCGCCCCCCCTGCAGGCCTGAAACCTCATCTAATGCCTGTGGTGCGATACAAAGTCTTCATCAGGCCAGGGGGATGTCTCTCTTCTATGTGCTGTGCCATACTGCCATGCATAACGGCACAGCCGTTTCAGCCTCACGCATGGGCGCATGGCTATCTTCTTGGTTCATCAACTGAAAAGCTCCAGAACTCTGCAGCATGTCATGGCAGGGAATGCTCTGCCAGCAGCTAGCGAATACCAGTGGTTTGGAACTAGCCCTCTGGCATCATGTCTGGTGAAAGAGGCGCCTAAGCTGCCAATGAGTCAGCATATGTCCGATTGTCCGTGACACCCAAATCTCCCTCCAAACACCAAGAAGTGATCACCTGAATGACCACCTGCTCCAAGTCACGCATGTATTGATGCAGGTCCGCCCTCCTCAGGTGCTGCAGATCCAGGATTGGATACATGACCAGCTGCAGGGAGTAGGAGGGGGGGAGATTAGGGGGACGTACATGAGCACGTAACGTTCATAAGGAGGCATAAAAACAAGCGGAATATAGGGGTCCATGATTACGGGTAGAGCACACGGCTTGCACACCATGATAATTTGGAGCTTTAATCCTCTGAACACCGCATTCTCTCACTCAAGCTCTTTCCCTGTTATGATCACACATCTAGCACCTGCCCGGGCCCGTGGTAAGTGACCTCGCCTCCGCGCTCTGTCCGGTAGAGGGGGATGCTGCTGGCTGCTGGGTCGAACAGGAGGTTGTCCTCAGTGCTGCCTGCACCAAGTGTGTACACTGGTGGGTGCTGCAGAAGCAGCAAGGAGCAGCCCTCTTGCCGCGGCTCCGCTGTCGCTGCGTTAATGCATCGCTTCACGAGCAGGTGTTGCCAGTCCCATGCCTGCAACAGGCCAAGGGCGAGAGAGGGAGCAGGGCCTTGTGCACGGAATATAATGCTTATACATTTGTCGGGATGGAGCTGGAGACACACCATGTAGGTAGAGGAACACTGTCACGTTTTGAAATAACCGTGGCACCGAGGCAGGCCAGGTGTCTCCTCCTGAAATCAGTGAAATGGACCAGCATCAAGGCAAACACTGAGAGCATGAGAATGTCTCGATAATGTCTTACCTGCTGGTATGGAACTAGGTGATCGTGGAGGTCATACAGTTTGCACGATTGACCTTGGGTTTTGACATCACTGTTGGTTGCATGGACCCGCAGCTGGGGCTGCTTCAGCCTGGGTGTCCCGGCTGCCAGGGAGCCTCTCGGGGACGTGGAGGCATGTGAGCCTGAAAGTATTCGAGATGCCTGCATAGTCATAATATTGGGTTTTGACGTCTTGCTCTGCCGATGAAGAGGTTTGACGGGAAACGCATGCCCTGATTCCCTCACCTCACGAGTCCGGCAATAGCCACCCACTGTGTGGCAGTAGCGCAAGCAGTAGCGGTACGGACTGGGCGGTTGGTCGACTACAGGCTCAGGCACAAATGTCGGACAATTGGGGCATCAAACCAGCTGAAAGTGACCCCATAATAGCGATTTCAACGTCAATAGTCTCACAGCGAAAGTTCTTCCAGAGACGTGGCTACGAGAGCTGTGATATGAATTGCAGGGGGCTATCAAGCTTCCGTTCTGTCGTCAGGTAGGTCTCGGTCCAGGTAGCTAGATCTCGGTCGGCTGAGCCTTTTGGGTGACTAAATATATAATACGACCAACGATTATTCAAAGTATAAAGCAGCTGAACCGGTTTTCGAATTGCCATTCTGCAGTGCGCTCTACCCCAGCGTCGCCAAGGGGTTGAAATTTCGGGGCAATGTGAAGGCGTTCATGCTGAATCGAGGAGGCATCAGTATCTCAGTTTGTATAAGTAGCTCAGGTAATTTTGGCATCGGTTGCGCGTTCGGAAACGCCTGGCTGCACCATGAGGTTCACAAAGTACTGGTAGTAGGATACTAGGATCTCTCGCCCGAGGGCCACTGATGGTCTGGTTGGAAAGGGAGCAGAGCTTCCATTTGTCCATGCAGAAGGACTACAGCAGTGCCTCTTGCACTGAGCAGGAACACCTGGCCACCTTAAAGGACTGTCACCTGTCCAGGAGGTTCAGAGCAGGCCTAGGCCCAGCGTCTGTACCTCGTCAGCCTCCACAGGCACAATAGCAACCAACATGTTCTTCCAAGCCAGCCGCCGGGATGCCACGGAGGCCTTGCTGCCAGCGGGACAGAAGGAGCAGCAGGACGCTTTAGACCCTCCCCCCGACGGCGGCGCCCCGTTGACCTCATGGCAGGTCATGGTCGGCCTGTGCGCCCTCAGCGTGGTCATCTGCTATGCAGACAGAAGCAATATATCGACAGCGATCTTGCCGATGGCCGAAACGTTTGGCTGGGACAAGGTACGCCTCTCGCAACATGCATGCATGCAAGCCTCCCATCATACAAGCAGAGGTCTTGGCATATCTCATGGACCCAGGTAGACAATAGACATGTGTCCAGGTTGGTACAGTTACGGTTATGCAGGTGCATTTGCGTTGCCTAAGCAAGTGTCCCTGTTTTGTGTCTGCTGACTCTTACTTGCACCTGCTGACTCTTGCTTGCACCTGCTGCACCAGGCTTTCCAGGGTATCGTGTTGTCCTCCTTCTTCTTGGGCTATGCTGCAACACAGGTAGAACATGAGGGACGGGAATGTTTCAAGGTATCAAGAGACAACGGTTAGGAGGTTGACAATGGCTCAGGAATTGAAATATATCCTGACTTCCTGACATCTTTGACCTGTAATACACAACAGGGCATTCGTCGAATCTGAATTTCAGTCACTACGATTCTTGCGCAGGTTGTCGGTGGCCAGCTGGCAGACCGACTGGGCGGAAAGCTCGTTCTCGCGGGTGGCGTGACACTCTGGTCCATCTTTACTTTTACCCTCCCAGCGGCCGCAGCAGCTGGGACTGTGCCCCTACTCATGTCACGTGTTCTGCTGGGGGTGGGGGAGGGCGTCGCATTCCCCGCAATCCACTCCCTCATCGCGAGGTGAGAGCTCTGGAGGGATCTCAGCTAGTGCGGGCCAGGTAGTGCGGGCCAGGTAGCACTTGGGGTGTCAAACAGCAATAGATGCATCGGTAGAGAGCTTTGGCTCACTGCTGCACGCCACATGTCCGTATTATAGTGGGCACCTGGATGGATGGGGATAGGAATATCATGCCCCCACCCTCCCCCCTATCTCTCTCTCTCTCCTTGCGTCCGAGTGTTCCATTCATTTTGGAGACTGTATGCCGATTTCTTGCCCTTTGCATTGCACCTGTCCAGGCAGCAGCTGCATCAAGAGCTTACCTGCCCTTGTGCTGGACTGCCGATTGAGGGAATTCAGAAGGGCCATTGAACCCATTTCCAGCCGATCATGCCCCTGCGATTGCAGCTCCTGCCATTCAGGCAGGGGACTGATGTTTTTGTTGGCTGATCCCCATCTGTTCAGGAATGTGCCGTATGCTAGCCAGTCGTCGGCTGTGGGTATGGTGACGGCAGCGTCCTACGTTGGGACGGCCCTGGCCTTTGGAATCAGCCCCTACATCATCACCACTTACGGATGGCCGGTGAGTGCAGCTTGATACTGTCAAAGAACTTCTTGGAGAGTGGGATGGGATGGGATGGGATGGGATAGGCGTCAGCAGGGCTGTTTGAGACTCCTGGTTGCTGATCCCCGAGGGCTCTTGCTCTGGATTCTGCTGCATGGTATGTGTGGGGTGGTGTAACTGGTGTTGTCTGCTGTACCTGCTGCCATAGACTGTATCTTGTGATGTGGAGCTCCTCTCCTAATGGGTGAGATCTGTGCAGCTCCTCCTCTTACGTGTTTTGATTGATTTGCCCCCTGCCCAAAAACAGCTCTTTCCAAATCTCTCACTTACCTCTTTTCGGGCCCCGTGCCTTCCTCCTCTCAGTGGGTGTTCTACCTCTTCTCTGCATCGGCGCTCCTCTGGCTGCCGCTATGGATCCCAGTCCAGACCAAACCGCCGGCACAGAGGCTACCACCCTTACCTCTGAACGCAGAGCCGACCCTCGACCCGGGCATCACCTCGACAGCTGCCCGGATCAGCAGTAGCAGCAGCAGCAGCAGCAGCGCCAGTGCCGGCAGGAACAATGGCAGCACCCTTGCGCCTGCCAGCAAGGGTCAGGCACCCAGCTTGATGCTACTGGATCCAGGCTTCTGGGCACTGCTGAAACGCCGCGAGGTGTGTGCACGGGTAGTGTGCTTAATGTCGATGTATGAGTACCGGGAGTCTGCATGCAACTGTGTGGCGATTTAAAACACAAATGATGGACGGTTTGCAAGGGCCTCTCAAGATGGGGCCAAGCCGCCAATGTCTATGCCCCTCGACCAATGGCCAAGGGGATGTTCCCAATCAGTTATGTCCCATGCCATGGTTAGCTTTAAAATTGCAAGGGTCGCTGACTGCTGCTTTTGCCTGTCCCCCAGGTTTGGGCCATCTGCATCGCCCAGTACACGGGCAGCTGGGGTATGTACGGGCTGCTCAACTGGCTGCCGACATTCTTTTCAGAATTCTACGGCGTGCAGCTGGCGGACCTGGGCGGCTACACGCTGGTGCCCTACATAGTGCAGGGGGGTCTCGGTGTGGTGGCTGGCATATTGGCAGGTGGGAGGGGGGACAGGGATGGGATCGGTGAGGACATAAGGAAGGATCGATTCGCAATGTGGTTTCTGTTGGCTGTTTTTATCCTGCCCTTCTCCTGCTGTTCCATGCATGACTCTTTCATCCCCGCCATCAGTTTGGTGATGGGGGCCATACTGGTGCGCACCTGGCTAGTGCCGTGGGAGAGGGAAGGCCCAGGGGGGAGCCAGGTCACAGGGCACAGGGGAGCACAGAGGGGCACGGGGACTAGTGCCGCAGGAGAGAGAAGGCTTGGGGGAGCCAGTGCCCGGGGCACGGGGCAATAGGGCATAGGGGGGCACGGGGGGGCACGGAAACTTGTGCCGCGGGAGAGGGAGGGCCGGGAGGAGGCCAGGGCCCGGGGCCCGGGGGGGCACGAAGCGCACCTCGCCCTGCCCAGAGAGGGCCCCTGCCTAATGTGTGTGTGACTTCAGGAGCGCTGCATCGGGGAGATATCCTTTTCTCCTAATTTGCGCATCTAAATACTCTGATGGCCATTGGTACTTGCTTTCTGCCTCTCCCTGTTAATGTCGGATTGCTTGTCTCCTTAAGCAAACCATGCCTCCTGTCCTGCGCAGATCGATTGATCTCATCAGGGTGGAGTGTGCGGGGCGTGCGCGTGTCGCTGCAGGTCGTCGGCATGTTGGGGCCGGCTGCCTGCTTGTTGTTGGCAGTTTCGCCGGTCGTGGGGGCCTCGCCAGCGGTTGCATCCGCTATCGTCACGGTTGGGCTCGGTCTGTCTGCGCTTACCCTCGGGGGCGTGAGCACCAACCACTTGGACATCGCACCCAAGCATGCCGGTGCGATGGGGCAGGGGTTGATGGGGCAGGGAGAGGGAGAGGCGCCGCTGCACATACTACACCTCTGGATCGGTTACTGTTGAGTGCCCACACGTTCAAGCCTTTGTTAGCTGTGTCCAGATGTGAAACGTCATTGACCTATGGAGAGTTTGAGTCGAGCCCTCCTGCTCGCATGAAAAAGCGCGTGCCTCCGGTAGTGGTTGCCCATCCTCCTATTGTTTCCGCCTTCCCTACTCTCTTGTCTGTCCCAGGTGTAATCTTCGGAGCTGGGAACACAGCAGCCACGCTGGCAGGCTTCATTAGTGTGCCGGTCACCGGGTACCTCTTGGAGCTCACAGATAGCTGGCCCTTAGTGTTCGGGATCACTGCAATGCATTACGTTGTGGGAGCTATCTTCTGGTCCATGTGGGTGGGTGACAAGGCCCTGCCAGAGGACGACCTTGACGGGGAGACTCCCCCCAACAAGCAGCTACAACCCTGAAGGGAACACTCGGCATTCTGGTTTTATTTATTAATTGACCAGGGGCGAATTGTGCTTAATAATTCTGCATGCAAACTTCGAAATTGTGAACAAGTACTCGTCGACCTTCTCTTTTTTTACCCCTGTGTTTAGAACAGTGCATACCCGCTGGGCCCTGCTGAGCGCTCTGCCACGTGGGGCTGGTAGGGAATGACTAGGCTCAGTTCCTGCTACCATGCACAGCCTGGGCCATGGTGCAGACATGCCATCCACCTATGTGAGGGGGCAGGAACATAGAACTCGGCACTCTAGTTGGGGGGAGAGAGAAGATCCCTGCATGTACTTGCCAGTCAATGACAATACACCTCTGGGCCCTGCTCAAAAAGGCTCGGCCGCGTGGGCGCCCAACTGTCCCGCTGGAAGAAAAGAAACTGAAGGTAAGAGGGAAAGAAGGAGAACAACGCAAAGGAGAAAGTGCCAGTGTAGTGGCCAGTCTGAGTGCCCGTAACAGGAGTTGCAACTCTGTTCAATTTACAAGAAAGTTGCATGTGGTACAACGCTTGTTACTTACTGAGTCAATGCATTAGCCTCTGGACCCTGTTACCAACTGAGCGTTTACCAACTGCGTCATGATAGCTAATCATACCCCTAAAACCCCTGGAAAATCACATTTTCGACTGTGGCGTGTTGAACGCATGCACGTTCCCACTCTCCACCCCAGCCATGGGGTCCAACACCACGTCTATCAGGGTGGGCAGTACAGGTGACGAGCACAAGGCCTGTCGGCAAGCAGATTCTAACTCAGCAGCCGTGGTGCAGCGGAAACTGCGTCCACCAAAGGCTGTCATCATGAGATCATACCTGAAGGAGGGGAAAGGAAGCGTCACAGCAGAGCAGAGCTTCACGTCACAGCAAAAGGGCACAACCAGGACAAAGAAGGTCATTACTCCTTTACCAACAAACCAGAACAGCAGACCTCAGCTCTCAATAATGCCCCCTTGGTCGCACAGCCCAAGAAAGACTGTCCCGCCCCTGATGCAATTAAGCAAGAAAGGCCCTGGTGGCTTTCAGCCCCCCCCCCCTCCCTCACTCATGCATTCCCTAGGGCTCACCATAATACCCTACATTTCCCCTGTAGGCATCCACGCAACCCAATCTTTTAAGCAGGCTCCTGAGATGTAACGTCATTACCTAGGGCTCACCTGCTACCCTCGACAAATGAGGTAGGCGCCGGGTCCGAGGCAAAGCCCCCACCCCCAGCTCCCTTTCCAGCAGCCTCAGCCAGGGCAGGAGTCCGCCGGTCACCTCCATAGATACCACCATTGTTCATGACCAACACCACGATCGGCAGCTTGTACCTGCACAGGTTGTGTGTGTGGGGGTGGGGCAGGGGAACCGTGGAGTGACACAGTCGCCATGGACCACCACATGAGTCACCATGGGGTCACAATGTCACATTAGAGGCAGCTGCAGGCCGGGCGGGCACACAGGGCTTGAGCAGTGCTGTGGGGAGAAAATATAAACAAAGGAAACGTCTTTGAAAACTGCAAAGAGGTTTGTTGCAAGTCCCTGTGGACTGAGGCTAGAGGCCGAGACAATGTCCTTCCAAGGGAGGCCATACTAACTCTACGGCCCCTACATCATGGCCATCGCCGACCCCATCATCATCCCTTTATCGAACTCCCCCCTACCGTATCTGAGCGTGTGCATTCCTCCTGTCAAAACAAGAATGGATTGTGTAATTTTTACCGCAATTTCTCCCTCGCACCTGACCATTGTCTCGATCTCCATGCCCGAGAAGCCAAAAGCAGAGTCGCCCTCCACGGCCACTGTCACGCGATCGGGATGCACCACAGCCGCCGCAATGGCCGACCCCAGACCCACACCCATGGTGCCCCATGTGGCGGCATCCATTCGTGTGCGCGGTTCGCGGACGGGGAGTAGCAGCCTTGCCATGTCCTGCGAGCAGAGTGAGAGGGGGCAACAGGGCCTTGAGGTCAGGATATGGAGAACCAACGAAGGCCGGTAACTGAGAGCCTGCGAAATTTTTAGACTTTCCTATTGAGAAGGAAATTGTGAGGCTCTCCTGCCGATAAGTATCAGCAGCTTCAAATCATAGCAGGAGAGGTCACACAGCCGGGAGTGCCTGTCATTCCCAGGGGGGAGGCGTCGAAGCTCAAAAACAGGGTCCCCTCAAGTGCGGGCGCTGCACGCTGCACGCCTCAACTTAAGGGGACCCTATTTGCGCAAGGCCCATGACTCATGAGGTCCACCAAGGGGACCAGAAAATTGGGTTAAAAACGCGGGCAGGGAGATGGCGAGTTAATGCTGCTCAGCAGGCTCCTAATGAACACCCCACTCCCCTCACTCCTGCTGCTGCTGCTTCCCTCTTGGACATCATGTAGCAGCCCCATGCTGCACATTAACAGGCTCCAAATAAAATCAACACAATATGTCCATGCCTGCTAGGAGTGCTAGCACACCATGGTGTTTGCGCCCTCCGAGACCACGATTGGGGCAGGCCCTGGCAGCGAGTCCAGCACCCTCCTCAGCGTGCCAATGGAGGAGTAGTAGTCCAGAGGATTGGCGGGGGGGGCCGACAGCTTCAAGGCCAGGGACTGGGTGTTTTTCTTCGTTTTAACAGACAGGCGGGACGTCCATGCGGAGTACCTGGTCAAAGGGAGAAGCACCTGGTCAGAGGTATGATCCATGGGGGGATGCGGAGGATGGCGCGGCAGTGGTTGTGCGGGACCGCAGGCTGGCAAGGGTTCTCCCACAGTAGGTGCGGGCGGATGGTCACAGAGCTGGGGCTCAGATTATGGAACGCTCATATTTCAAGATATGATCTGGGGGAGACATGCGCTAGAGAATCTTGGAGAACAGCAGGGCGGCTTCTCACAGGACACTTGACGGCAAATGCACTTGTGGAGGCTTGGGCGCAATGTCTAGCCTACCCGCGTGCTCACCATCAAATATATTTTCACATGCATCATACATCCACTTACAACTTTCCTCACATTGACCTTATACAATATTGTCTAAAGACCACAAAGTATTCATCTGCCGCGGAATTTGGGAAATTCGCATCGTCAGACGTGTCTTGGCTGCCTGAATGGCATTGTGCGCGCTGATGTCCCGTCCCTGCTGGTCTCTGCATGATCAAGCTGGCGGACCCATCCACAGGGCTTCCTGGAATGCCGTACTCTGTTGATCTTAATGAATAATTTACGTCACTTATGTACCAGTAAAATATTATGTGCATGTTTTAAACGCTATTTCCAAACACAGGTCCTTCACGCCTCACAACGCCCCGATGGACTGAAAATCAAGTTTGAAAAGCTCACTACCAGTAATGGAGATCTGTGCCATGCCTGCTGGCCTCCCCGGCCCACCTGGTCGGTTGTATCCCTGGAACCCCCTTCAGCTCCAGCAGCAACGACCGCAGGGACTTCATCGCATCCCCCACAATAACAGCAGCAGCCATCTTTGCATCACGCTCGGATGGCTCCGTGTCCACCAACACAAACTTGACATCAGGGGACCACTTGGGTGCCTGCAGAGATGTGCCAGACGGTATGCAGCACCAGGGAGGAACAAAACACCACGATCTTTAACACTTACATGTTCCCTGTGATCACTTCAGACACTTATTTCATGGTCTGCAGCAGGGCCTATGTCCTAGAACACAAGGGTCAGGCTGTTGTGGGCATTGTTGCATGGCTTTATGCATGGCTTTATGCATGGCTTTATTGCATGGCATAGAAGGGCCTCACACCTCTCCAAAATGTAGCTGCCAATTGAGGCGTGTGCCGACAACCAGCACGACGTCTGCCTCCGCCAGGGCCATTGACCTGTGGGGAGATCCGGGACATATGAGAAACGACACTATTTCTTGTGCGCACTCCACCACTGGTCGGCACCCCATGAAGAAGAGCATGCTGTACCTGGCTACATGAGCCACAGGCCGGGATGTAGCTGAAATGTAGGTGAAGTGCATTTCAAAGCACTTGCGAGGTTGCCAAGGAGATACATGGGGAAAGTACTCCAGTGCCAATCCTTGGCCGCTCGCCACCACAGGCAAAGCAACCCAGCACCAGTGAGTACAAGACTAAATCATTTTCAGTATCAGTACTGTATCCTGCGCACACTGCATGATGTGCTGAGCCTGTCTTCATGAACCTTGTGTTTGGAGGGCCCAACCACCCTAGAGTGCGGAGGCATCCACATAGCACCCCTTTCACTCAAGGTGGGAACAGGCTTATAACTCGACTTGCCAGGTTCCTCCCTCATTCAGCCTACAATGCAAGGCAAGGCACGTCCCCAGGTATGCCCGAGTCCCCAGACATGCCCCAAGTCCCCAGGCCGGCCTCGAGTCCCCAGACATACCCCGAGTCCCCAGGCCTGCCTCCTCCCCCGCCCCCTCACCTGGCGGCATTGACGCAGAGCGGGTGTTCATCTGGCAGGATCCCGCGGCCCATCGCCGTCCCCAGTACTGGGAGGCCCAGGCTGTTGGCCATCACCCGCACCTCATCAGCCGCCCCCGGGGACATGGCTGCACCCTTGCCAACCACCACCAGGGGGCGCGAGGCGGACATGAGCAACCGGGCGCCTGCGGCCACTGAGCTGGCGGGCGGCGACGGGCGGAAGATGGTGCCTGCAAGGACGCGGGGGACGGAGTAGAGGGGAATGGGAATTCATGACATACACAAAGTATAAGGTCCCATCAGATATTATCCCAGTCCAATTCATGCCCCCCGTAATTATACTTCAGCAGCACAGGCGCCATGTCATGCATGTCTCGAGCCCCTTGTCGCATCTGTCACCTTCTACCGCGTCGTAATGACAACACCTGCGGAGGGCCTGAGAGGACCACTCCACCACTGGAGCCACATACATATATTCTCCTCATCACAACCCTACAAAGGCCTGATCACACGGCCCACAACCTGGACCCTCTCCTCGACGTCACAATCCTACAAAGGCCTGGGCGTACCACCCCTCACCTGGCGCCATTTACACACACGCTCGAATGTGTCCCACCACACCAAGGCCTGGACGTACCGCCCCTTACCTGGCGCAACAGGCATTCCATCTCGCAGCATGCCCGCCATGTCGGCAGGCCCCCCAGAGATGCGCTCCAGCAGGACGTTGCTCGGCAGGCCCACATAGGCGGCTCCGGGCCTGCCGCTGGTAGCAGCCTGGAACGCGGAGGCAACAATGTACGGGATGTCCCTTGCACGGCTGGCACTGTCAGCGTACCTGACCAGCAGGGGGCGGGGAACCGGAAGGCTGGCTAAGTAAGAGCTGGTTGTAAGGGGATGGGCATGGTGGCTGGTTGTATGAGACGGCGGGCTCGTTCATGCATTGGTGCCCCTGGTTTGAGAGGCATGAGCATGCACAAGTAGACAGGCCGAGACCCCGACTCATGCCCCTGTCTTGCATTCGCTTCACCCACTCAGCCATCAGGAGCATGAATGAAGCAGCAGCATCAATATCCCTCACATGCTACCTATATCTCACCAATACCGCTATCCCTCACATGCTACCTATATCTCACCAATACCGCTATCCCTCACATGCTACCTATATCTCACCAATACCGCTATCCCTAAGTTCATTGTACGGGATTGGTTGACTGGCTCCTCCCCTCTCCATCCCCTCTCCACCCACTTGCAGAAGGGCTTGACAGCTGCCACCTGGTCACACTCCTGGAAGGCGCCTTTGCCCACCTCCTCCTGCTCACAACTGCCGCTGATCTGCGACGGATTAGCAGACGCAGGCTGTCAAGACACATTGTGGTAACAGTGCAGATGTGGCTTCGGCCCCGAGGGGGGGGGGGGGCGTACTTTTCTTTCTTTCTCTGTCAGCCACATCTGTTTCAAAGGCAGAAACACTTTTCCCCACTGACAAGTAAGGGGGGATGGAAGCCCTTAGTTTACCTATCAACAGTACTCCCGGCCTGAACATGTACGAAAGAAGGTGCTCCTGGTACGCGGCTAGCAATATATCATACACATGCATGGAAAGCTTCTGAACCTGCCTCACCTGGATGAGCGGCCAGCAGTTGATCATGGCGTGGCTGAGCCCCGCAATGCCATGCACCGCTCCCGGCCCAGAAACTGTCAGCAGAGCGGCCGGAAGGCCCGTCAGGAACCCCACGGCAGCTGCGGCATACCCAGCAGCCTGCTCGTTGCGGAACCCCACGTAGCGTATACCGGCTGCCTGAGCAGGACGGGGCAGTAGAGCACTTATCACTTCACACACTGATTACGAGAGGCAGCACAGCAATGCGGTTTGTGTGTGATGAATGCAAGCCATCTCATGTACAGAAAACGAGGAGATCAGGCTGGAATGAGGTCAGACAGAAGGGATATCAGGATGGGTATCAGAGACCTATCAGGACGGGTATCAAAGACCTATCAGGATGGATATCAGAGACCTATCAGGATGGGTATCAGAGACTTATCAGGATGGATAACAGAGACCTATCAGGATGGATATCAGAGACTTATCAGGATGGATATCAGAGACCTATCAGGATGGATATCAGAGACTTATCAGGATGGATATCAGAGACCTATCAGGATGGATATCAGAGACCTATCAGGATGGATATCAGAGACCTATCAGGATGGATATCAGAGACCCATCAGGATGGATATCAGAGACTTATCAGGATGGATATCAGAGACCTATCAGGATGGATATCAGAGACCTATCAGGATGGATATCAGAGACCTATCAGGATGGGTATCAGAGACTTATCAGGATGGGTATCAGAGACCTATCAGGATGGGTATCAGAGACCTATCAGGATGGATATCAGAGACCTATCACGATGGATATCAGAGACTTATCAGGATGGGTATCAGAGACCTATCAGGATGGATATCAGAGACCTATCAGGATGGGTATCAGAGACCTGTCAGGATGGATATCAGAGACCTATTAGGATGGGTATCAGAGACCTATCAGGATGGATATCAGAGACCCATCAGGATGGTCGGATGGATATCAGAGACTTATCAGGATGGGTATCAGAGACTTATCAGGATGGATATCAGAGACTTATCAGGATGGATATCAGAGACCCATCAGGATGGATATCAGAGACCTATCAGGATGGATATCAGAGACTTATCAGCATGGATATCCCCCTCAAGCTGCCAACTCTCTACCTGTGCTGATGATGCCAGCGGCGTCACAGGGATGCCCACCACTCCAAACATGAACTTGACTCCCACGCGGCACAGCGCCTGCACCACCAGCTCGTAGCCATCCCCGCAGCCCGCAACCTGCGTGTTGCCCTCGAAGACATTCGCGGCAGAGGAGGCGCCGTTGAGGGCCCGGGGTGTCTGCGAGGCTGAAGCTGAAGCCAAGGTGGGGGACGTGGGAGGGGAGTTGCAGAGTGAAAAGGGTGGGTCAGACACTGCCCTGGAGTCAGTGCCTGTATATTAAGAGGCAAAGAAGAGGAATATGCAGGGAAATTCTTCTGTAGCCAGTCAAGGCCTTGCAAGGTTCAATTTACAGGATTTAAATATGTCAATACCGGTACATCCAATCAGGTAAATGGACTCAACAACTTTCAACAGAGAGAAATCAAACACCATCATTATTATTCTTTGTTGTGGTCGATTCCATGCTGAGACATGTTTTAATGACAGCTAAGACTCATATGAGTTACATCGATTCCACTTCAAAAAAGAGTCTAACGCATTTCCAAACATCACAAAGATTCTGCACAATACTGGTTTGTCAAGGTTTGTCTGGAACCAAGGCACCTCCTCAAACAGCCGCCCTTGCCGACACGTCAGCGACGAGCCCATCCAGGTCCACACTACGGTTGTTAGGGTGACAGAAACCCCAGGACACCTGACCTCTCAGTGACAAGCCTATCCAGAACCACACTTTGGTCCCCCGGGTGAAATCGCCCCCCGGGACACCTTCCCTCCCCATAACTGCAGAGATCAGGGCCTGTGGCTGCTCAAAGCTTGCTCCGCACACCTGCAGGCTTGCCCTGGCCGCCGCTCCCCGCAGGCATGAAATGGCCTGCCATGGTTCGCCTCTGGATCTTGCCTGTAGCACCCTTGGGCAGTGCCGGGGTGACGAAGACGCGGATGGGCACCTGAGAGGACAGCAGCCAGGGGCGCATCGTATCAGGGCCAGATGCCACGATGCCAAGGCCTGATACACTCAATAGCTGCAGCACCTCAAGCAACACAGTACAGGCATTTAGGATAGGGTGCTGACAAAGCATTTAAGATAGGGTGCTGACGAAGCATGGGCTCTGTGTTTCAAGACACAACCCCTGTACCCGCTACTGGCTCAGCTCACCTTAAAGGCGGAGACCTTCTCTGCGCACATTGCCCGCACGCTTTGCTCCAGCTCTGCCTCCGACATGGGCGCTGCATCTGGCCTCAGCACCACCGCCGCAGCCACCACCTCCCCGTACTTCTCATCGGGCACACCAAAGCAGACGGCCTCCGCCACAGCAGGATGAGCCAGCAGGATGGAGTCAATCTGAGGCGGCCAGAGAGAGGGAAAGGGAGGTGTCAGGAGCGGGATGCATCAAGAACAGGAAGTGGCTCGAGCAGGAAACACGATTTGTTTCTTTAAGATGTGTCCACCCTATTTCTTGGACTTGTGGCGGAGCGGAAAACTTAAGATTGCCCACTTCTGTCTGGGAATTGGGGAATACAACTCATTGTAATATGAGGGTGAGGCAAGGATAGATACAGGTGGCACAAATCTCTATGCAAAGGATAGAGCAAGACATCTGCATTCCATGCGAGCGGTCGGACCGATGACTTCATCACACATGCTAGCCTTAGGTAGCCAGCCACCAAAAAAAAGACGTTGAAGATATCACACCTTGCAGGTCACACACTGCTTAGATGACATCCAGTCCCCAAATGAAAAACGACCCTGCTGTCTGAACTTCTCACAACCAAGGGATCCAGGGGTAATATTCCCCTTCCCTGACCAGCTTACCTCAGTCTTCATTGCAGTGCCCAGACCAGATTGGGTGGACGCTGGGCAGCCACCCCTGAGCCAATGGGGACCAACCCTGAATCAGCCTGAGACCAGTGTCCCAAGCATCAGAGCTCTCTGCACCAGGCCCCTCGAACCTAAGCGGAGACGCAGCTGGCGTGTGGGCATGAGGCTGATGCGCGCATTAATAGACTGTGGCTCACCTCCAGCGGTGAGATCTTCTCCCCCCCGCGGTTGATCAGCTCCTTGATGCGCCCCGTGAGTGTCAGGTAGCCTTCTGGATCCATCCAGCCCTGGACAGATACAAGCAAGCATGCAAATCAGCAGACCACACACACACACACACACACACATGGATCAACGGCCTCTCCTCCTTGTATACGCACACTCAAAGACGTGAGCAGGCAGAAGACATACTGCATGTACGCACACTGCTATGAGCCTATGAGGCATCAGGTGCAAGGCAGGCACGGGCAGGCGCATAGCTGCTCTCTTGCCTCCGCAGCTTGGCAGGATGTGAACGTATGTGATCAAGATAACCGTGATGAGGACGATTCCGTCCTCTTATGCTCAGACCTATCCAGTATACAATGTAAGAACAACCACCATCAGTGTCCCTTCTTGCATGGCTCGACTACAGCTCATGCACACTTAAGCTGTCTATTCGCCTTCGACCCGATACCTCAAGAACGTACAGCCATGCTTCTTGGGCCATCCAGCTGTAGGCCAGTCAAGGTATGGCCCCCACTGGGCCTGCAGTAGCCGTGGGCCACACCCCGGCCTGCTTCAGCTGGACTCGTAGCTGAAAAACAACCCTGGCCATCATTGGTGAACCCCTTCCCCCCTCTGCCCGTACCTGGTCCCCAGTGTGGAACCACCCCCCCGCATACGCCTCCTCGTTTGCTTTGGGGTTGTTGAGGTAGCCTGAGGTCACATTGGCGCCCTTGATGCAGATCTCTCCAACCTGGGCATCGAGGAATGCTGAGATGAAGCGAAAACAATAAGTGTTCAAGTTATTGGAGGCCCCAAGGAGATGCTGGATATGTTATATGAGCCAGGAAGCAGGGGAAACAGGGCACACCCTGAAGGTGAATGGTATGCCAGATAGTGGGAGGCAAGCCGACTCTGAAGATTGAGGTATACGTTTTTTAGAGGTGATGTCAAGATGCCTGCTCTTCATTCATTTGCAGTGCCACAGCCGAACGGGTGAATTTGGAACAAAAAGGCTTACTCGACCCACCTGACCAGACGGCAAGACCTGGTTGTTGGCATCCAGCACTGACACCTGCACCCCTCCCTGAGCACGCCCCACGCTGCCCGGCTTCCTCGGACCATGCTTGGGCAATGGATTGCTGGTCATCTGATGGGAGGCCTCTGACATGGCGTAAGCCTCCAGCACCGGCACCTGCGGGTTTGCCATGGGATCAAGGGACAGCAGTGTTTGTTGTAGTGCACGCTAGACAGCTGTGGAAGCTTCCTTGCCCCAGGACAATCGGGACAGGACCTTTACCGGGAGCACAAGCAGCAGGCCTTGTTGCGCCAAGCCCTGCCACACATGGGCCTAGGGGTAGCTGACGTGCAGCTGAAGGACCCTAAAACAAACACGGAGAGGCACGGCTTCCGGGAACAACCCACCACAAGAGGCACG
This sequence comes from Limnomonas spitsbergensis, assembly GCA_037349105.1. Classification (NCBI taxonomy): domain Eukaryota; kingdom Viridiplantae; phylum Chlorophyta; class Chlorophyceae; order Chlamydomonadales; genus Limnomonas; species Limnomonas spitsbergensis. The sequence continues at coordinate 378,901 of JAYJMM010000007.1, read as the reverse complement.
CGGCTCCTCATGCATAATTGCTGAGAAGCCCTGGGCTTCCTGCAAAATGCCCCCTTCATGATTCAGTATCTGATCAAATCAGATACTGAAGGATCGCAGGTGTGCAGGCTTTAAATGCAACGTTATTCAGAGACATCCACCCTCAACAAGTTTGAAACCATGCCCCTGAGATGTGACACATCCGAGGTGTGCTTGATCAGACACACTTCCACCGCCTTGTTGAACATATCCGCATCGTTGCGCCTGCCGCTCACCTTAAAGGCCTGTTCGAGCTTCTCGAGCGTCGGAGCCGCCAGCGACGAGCTGCAGGAGCGGATGAAGCGCAGCGGAGGCGGGCTGGAGGCAGGGTAGTCCTGGGCTGCTCGCGACAACAGCACCTGCGTGGCCAGGGTTAAGGGATCAGGCCTACACGTAGGGGACGAAATTCCACAGGCTGCTCTCACACTCTGTAAACCACCCAGGATAACATTGTATGGTCTTCCTAAGCCTCCACCATGCAGGATTGCCTCCTTGCCTTCACCTTTTTACAAGGTACAGGTTTGCCTCCTTGCCTTCACATGCCTATCTGATACAGATTTAGCCTCCCTGCGTTCACGTGCGCACCTGATGCATGGTGGGCACTGCTGTGTAGTAGGTGGCGCCATGATCGCAGCAATCCTTCCAGAACGAGTGGGCGGAGAACTTGCCCTCCTTGGGCAGGATGACTGAAGAGCCCGATGCCAGGGGGGCTAAAAGGCCTGGGGGCACGCAGATGGCAGGAAGGTGGTAAAGCCAGGAGGCAGACAGGAGTGGTGAGGTCAACTTTGCAAGCTTGGACACCTTCTTACCCACGGCCTGGCAGCCTCTCTCTCCCCTGCACATGTGTGCTTGCTCACCTTCCCTCCCCCCTCCCCCTTGACCTCGCAAGAATCTGCTATGAGACTGTGCATAGAGGTTTAGGGCTTCAACACTGCCTTGGCGCTAATGCACAACAAAACTGCTTGAGCGTCACTGCAAATAAACCAGCTGCCTTGGGGTGCTTGATGCATCATGCTCGGCAGAAACGGTTTTCTTGCTTTGCGCCTGTATCTTCCGTCGTTCCTGCCATGAGAGTATGAGACCTTGCACAAAGAGTTTACATAGACCATGCGTTTAGATTAGAGTTTCTAGTATGGAGTAGTTTATGAACTAGTTTACGGTATAGAGTATTGAGTTTGCATAGCGTATAGAGAAAAGATTTTGTATCGAGTACGACACCGTGCACACAGAGTTCAGAGTCAGTGATATAGCGTTCCCCCTCTGCCCTCCCCCTCACCTGCCATGAGACCGTGTACATGGAACAGGGGCATCACTAGGTAGGAGCGGTCAGCAGGCCCCAGCTCGTACGTCATCGCAATATTGTTGAGGGACGCAGCAATGTTACCATGTGTGAGCGGAACAGCCTGGGGGACAACATGACAAGGCAAGCCAGGAGGGGTGAAGGAGGGATGGCAGTAGCTGGCAGGTTGGATTGTGGGGTCATGAGGAGCTAGAAATTGCAATATTCAAATCAGGGAGGGGAGAGGGTTAATATATATGCCTATAATGGATCCATGGGTCACTTGATAGCCTGGTGGAAAGTGGGTTTGTGCACTAAGCCTCTGATATCCTACCTTTGGCCTGCCTGTGGTGCCCGAGGTGTGAAAGAAGAGTGCCAGATCCTGGGGGCGGGGCAGCTCACTCAGGCGGGGGGGGACTCCCTTTGAGGCAGCTGGGAAGGACAGTCCCGGGGTCACTGCCGTAATGGACGCAACGGGGCGGCCCCCTGACACGAGCATGGAGGGCAAGGGCCAGTTAGGTTTTAAACACATAACAACAGACTGCCGTACAGAACCATTGAATTTGCTCAGCAGTACACCAGTAGTATAGTTGTCAAGGCACTCACCCTGCGCGACGGCTACCGTCAGCTTGGCCACCGGCACCTTGAGCTTGGCTGCCGCTTCCTGTGCTGCAGGGTTGCCCTCGGCCGGCAGAAGCAGTAGCTTGCAGGCCGTATCCTCTAGGTAGAAGGAAAACTCATCCTGAGATAATGCAGGACGGGTTAAGGCAGGTGGGGGGGATAGGCGGGTGACAGAGGAGGACTGAGCTGCTGAGGGCTGCTGTCGGGGCATCATGGACTAACACTAATACACCATTGAGCGTTACTTAAGAGGCGTCAGAGAATGGTGAGCCTTAATAGACTACAGGGACATTGACAGGATGCATGGTTGTAGTAACACGTCTGGCAATAGTGTCAAGAAGGCGAATGCTGGTACCGGTGTCCTTCATGTGAGACTCTCAGCAGTTCACCACTTCACCATGCTAAGTTCGTCCAGGCCAGTGTGACGCTCAAGGGACCCCACCTTCTTGTAACCAGCATTCAGAGGTGCTGCCACAGCCCTAGCATGCGTGACTCCTAGGAAGGCCACAACGAAGTCCAACTGCGGAGAAACGCACACCACGACGTTCGGAGGTGCGACGGATGGACGGCGAAGCGAGCAAGTGTGAGTGGTCGAGAAGGACTAGGAAGCAGAAGTGAGCCATCCTTAACTCAGTACCCCCATGCGTGCTTACCGTGTTGGCGTATGCCATGCTAACCACATCACCCGGTTTGATGCCGGACCGCTGAAGCCGAAGCGCTGTGTCCACCACGCACTCATACAGCATGGATCGCGTCAAGTTCGAACCAGTACCGGTAAGGACCAGAGCGTCGCTCTGAGGATTGTGAGGTCCAGACAACACATCGTGGAGTGTAGTTGGCCCCATCGGACAGCTCCAAGTTCTCAAACACTCCGTGTTCTCCTGTATGCTTGCTTACAGATTCTCAACGCGGGGAGATGACAAAATGTTGCTCTGGGGTTTCAGATCATAATTGCCTCGCACTAAAACGGGCAGTATGAACCCCTCGTGCGAACCTAGCGTAAACCCGGCGTGATTTGTGCGAAATGTCAGTTGTTCGCCATCGACGTGCCGTGCAGATACGCAATCTTGTATCTTCTGTTTCAAGCGAGGAGTCTGGCGTTCATATCCAAGAGTTTATAAGCACATCGAGAACCTGAATACTTCCTCTTAGTTCTTAATAAGGTGCGATACGCTGTCACATAGGCCTGGTAGATCAAACCCACGTCAGCCACGTCAGCCCTGACCCCGCTCGGCTCTTCTGTCCGATGTCCTCTTCTTTCTGTCCCATGCCCTCGGATAACTGTTGCATCTAGGATATAGGCACTTGCTCAGCTGCTCACGCTGCAGACATAGATCACGACTCACAGGCAACGATCTTCAACGACTGTGACCCTTTCAACCGACATATCAGGGGTCACCTCTTCTCAAAACTGTCCGATCCTAGACCCATCAAAGCCTAAGCCATCAAACCTGTTGCGAAATATCGCTGTCCTGAGAGCCCTCTAGCTCCCATGCTGTCTCTTGTTAACTTGAGAGTATCATGTGCAACCCTACACAGATTCAGAGCTGTAGCAAGTGTGTCACACTCACACTCTCTGCTGCCCGTGAATTGCAGTCAAATGGCTTCAATTACCAAGATCAAGGTGAAGAACCCAGTGGTGGATCTTGATGGTGATGAAATGACAAGGTGCGTCGGGCTTTGCTTGACCTGTCCCATGCTGGCTGCTTTGTCCTGTGGCCCCTGCCCGGTTTTTTTCACCCATTGATTTGAGAATGGTGAGGCCTTGAGTTCAGTACCGTACTGCTACTTTGATTTGGGAGTTCGATGCCTTTTGGGGTCCGTTTTGAGGCCTTTTAAAATACTCTGGGGGTTTACTTTGGGGGGTCCCAAAGGCCTTCAATATATTCTGGTGATACGACTTTGGGGGTTGGTTTTTTTCAGAATTAACAGCAATTAGCAGCATGCGCGTGTACCTCGGTGCTGACCTTATTACAGAAATTAAAAGCACGGCAAAATCTTCAGATTGAACCCCAAAAGAAACATCGGACCCAATGTTCAGCCAATACTGTACAAAAAGTCCACTTAATTTATTGAAGTCCATACATACAATATTAATTACAGTGATATGTTGAAGCGAAAGTCCTCACTCAATACTGGGAAGCTAGTAATGACTCCATGGACCGCATCTTGCTGGACCTCCGCACGGATGGCATGAGTGCCCTCAACTCATTGAGCTCTACATCCAGAGCCTCTTCATCGGATGACACTTCCTCCTCATCGGAGTCCTCATCGCTAGTGATTGAACCTGAGCTTGACTCCTCCTCCTCCACCTCCTCTACATAGCGGCCCGGCTTTTGCACTTTCCGCTTAGGCCTGCCCACAACAACTGCCCCCCCGTCAGCCTCCTCCTCCTCAACAGACACGTCCTCTGACTCCTATGCCTCTGACCGTTCCCCATCCCTTCCCCCAGGCCTGCCTGACATACCCCTTCCCCTAGAGCGTGGCAGCATGCCCCTCCCGGAGCCCCTAGTTCTCGTAGACCAGCTTCCCTCATCAGCTCCCTCCCTCTCTGTCGCCCTTCCCCGGTTAGTGGCTGCTGTTGCTGTCATGTAAGCTACGGGTGGTCGGGGAGGAGGGGTGTTGCCCTCCATAGTGAAAATCTCGTTTTTAAACAGAGCTGGTGAGCGTCGGCTGCGTAGCACTGAAATTCCACACTTAGGTTGAAAAATGTGTGGTGATTCGACTTTGGGGGTTCGCGCGGACCCCTAATATCGAAGGTGCTACTATTGGGGGTTGTTACCCCCAAAGTCGAACTCCCAAATGAAAGTAGCAGTACGGTATGATGTGTCTTACCAACACATTCCACAGCGCTGTCTTTGGTTCACCGTCAAATGTTCTTTCAGAGTGACCTACAACCATGGTAACCCTCACCTGCTGCTTCAGAGTGATCTGGACCATGATTAAGGAGAAGCTGGTCCTCCCATACCTTGACCTGGAGATCAAGTACTTTGATCTGGGGCTACCCAACAGAGATGCGACAGACGACAAAGTCACCATTGAGGCCGCGGAGGCGATCAAGGTAGGATGCAACTGATGAATATCTCTTAGACATGCTGCCTTCGCACCGGCTGTGAGCCTGCAAACCAACGGAACATTCACAGTTAGGTGCATCACTACTACTGATACCATGAAGATCTACCCTGTCCAGGCTGTGTATGAGTTTATGAACAGATCCTCGACAGAAGAACTGAAGCTTACCGCGATGGTGTGTTGCAGCTCTACAACGTGGGTATCAAGTGCGCCACGATCACCCCAGATGAAGCGCGTGTTGTGGAGTTCAAGCTCAAGAAGGTGAGGGATCCTTGTCCAAAGGGGGTGCAACAGCAAGCTGTACGACCTCGCTACCTCCTACGAGGCATGAATACATGATCTTGCATCAGGATGTGCGTTCTCCGGATCAAAGACTCTGACTCGTATGAGTTGGTGAGCTGACAGTTTCTTCGCGTTGATAAGTAGTGTTCATGTAGCCCATGGGCCTCCACTACTGAAGCGTGACCCTGTGTTCAACGATGACTGAATAGTTCCTGGGCCTCCTGACCCCTGTGCAGATGTGGAAAAGCCCCAACGGCACCATCCGTAACATTCTGAATGGCACTGTCTTCCGTGAGCCGATTGTGTTGAGCAACATTCCCCGACTCGTCTCAGGCTGGAACCAGCCCATCGTCGTCGGCAGGTATGTCTTTCATTTCTTTGTGTGACCGAGCAGCATGTTTGGAATACATATTCTCTCAACCATAGTAGCTGGTGTAGGCTGGATGCTGCAGAGTGACACACCCTTCCCTCATCTCCCTTACGACCTCCCTCTGCCTTGCAGGCATGCATTCGGTGACCAATACCGTGCCACGGACTTCGCGACGTCTGAACCCGGCCGTCTCACCATGACTTTCACGCCCGACTCTGGTGGCCCAGTGCAGTCCTATGAGGTTTGCAAGTTTGACGGCGCAGGCGTCAGCATGGGCATGTGAGTAAACCTGGGCATCTTGACAGGTAGCACTGGGGCGAGGCCTAAGCTGACAAGTTACGGACGTGCCAATGCTGCCCTTGGCGTAGCTGTGTGGGGATGAGAGTAAACAGCCGGGCCTAGTTGCAGCATAGCGTTTGCCAATTAACGAATGAAGATTCAAGCGGAGAAAGAAGGGGTCTTATTTTCTTACTGGCCCCTGGCATTCCGAGTGGCATACATGAACCTACAAGAAGAGGTGCACATTCATCTGCTCATTGCTTACTATTCATCTGGCCCCCCAACCTCTCCCTTTTCGCAGGTTCAACACCGAGGAGAGTGTCACAGGCTTCGCCCAGTCTTGCTTTGAGTTTGCCCTCAACAAGCGCTGGCCGCTCTTTCTGTCCACCAAGAACACCATCCTCAAGGCCTACGATGGCATGTGAGGATTGGGGCGACAGGCCAATCAGCGTGGCTAGAGGCTGCTACCTCATTCATAGCCTTTACAGTGAATGTTGGGAGATGTTCAGCTGTATCTTTTATTTTATTGGTTATCTGCTGCTTCTACTGCTGTCCCTACTCATGGTTCACCATGAAGTCACCGCTCTTTATTTCCTTATTCAGGGATGCCTGCTAAAATGCTGTCCTGCCAATGTTCTCTGACCCGATTGCTGCTGTTGCTGCTACTGCTGCTGGTTCAGGTTCCTGCGCATCTTTGCTGAGCAGTACGAGGCCTCATACAAGACAAAGTACGAGGCGGCCGGCATCTACTACGAGCACCGCCTCATCGACGACATGGTTGCGCAGGTGGGGCAGATGGCTCTGGGAACCTTTGTTTACGGGACTAGGTGATTCCTACTGCACCGGCTAGACAAGTTGGACTCGCGATTGCCTGCCTTCTTTGCGAGCTTAACTGCTTGAGTCTTCTAGCCATTATACATGTTTGCGAGTTGGATAAGATGACTTTCTGAATGATGATGTCTTCTCTGCATGGTTTGCTAGGAAGATTCTCCTACGCATTCAACTACCCATCTCAACTGTAGGGCTTGTTGCAGTGCATGGGGCAGAGAGACAGAGAGGTCCTGCCTGGCCTGCATGTGAATGCTAGCTCTGATTCTTCGTCATCGGCCCCCCTCTGGTTACCGCACTGTCCCTGTCGAACTGCTTCACTTCCAATCTCTCACAGCATCCTCCTCGATGCTCCTGCTCTCACAAAAGGCTCTCAAGAGCAACGGTGGATTTGTGTGGGCATGCAAGAACTACGATGGAGACGTGCAGAGCGACATTGTGGCTCAAGGCTATGGTTCCCTGGGCCTCATGACGAGTGTTCTCGTCACCCCTGACGGGAAGAGCGTCGAGGCCGAGGCGGCTCACGGTACGAAATGGGGAGCTGCATGCTGGCAGGGCAGATCGAGAACGTCCACTTTCAGGATTGCTGAAGCAGGCTAGTGAAGATGGCCAGGCATTTTTTGCGCAGCTGAAATCCAGATAGGGTGATAGGCCTGAGTCTCACATAGCACCCAAGGCCCACCTCTCTCCCATGCCCCGCTCTGACAGGCACCGTCACCCGCCACTGGCGTGAGCATCAGAAGGGCCGCTCCACGTCCACCAACCCCGTGGCGTCGATCTTTGCATGGACTCGCGGCTTGATGCACCGGGGCAAGCTGGACGACAACAAGGAGCTCACTGAATGGTGTCAGGTGTGTCGACACTCCACAGGGTTGGAAATGTGTGCTCAAAGTGTGTGAGTAAGTACTAAGACCTGTCTGGCGTTTGGATGCAGCTTCCTGTGGGTCACTGCCAGTGATCATCGCCTTTGTTTTGTTGGCAGTTTCGCCTTGGGTGATGTTGAGTTGGAACAATACCTGGCTTCAAACTGATGCTCCTGATATTGGACTTCTGGAAGTTTCTTCTGCTGCCCTCTTCCAAGATGTCCCTCCCTGTTGTGACCCTCTTGACAGGACCTGGAGGCGGCTGTGCTCAAGACAATCGAGTCGGGCCACATGACCAAGGATCTGGCCATCTGTATCCATGGCAGCAAGGTCTTGCCTGAGCACTACCTGTGCACCGAGCCCTTGTGAGTATTGTGGGAGGGGCTGGCGCGGTAGGATGAGAGCATCACCTTGGTTGCAGGGCTCCAAGCCAGGCCTCTCAGCATGTGTTCACATTGATGACGAACAGTGGCAGACTGACGATGTGATATGTTGCCGGATCTCACAATTATGTCTCTTGTCCCCATGTGCAGCATGGACAAGATCTCGGAGACCTTCTCTCAAATTCGCGCGGCCAAGGCCTGAAGACCTCAACAGGCCTCCTCCTTGCACGAATGATACAATGGACATGGTTAAGACCCCATGGCCTAGGATCCCTTATACTGATGGATTGAGCTGTGTCCCCTGACCGGAAGACCTAGCCTTCAGATCGTTCACCACACAGGTGTGGTCTGCAGCAGGACTCAACTGCTATGCAGTCAGCCTCGTTGCATGATGCTTGGCTCATGGCATTCACATAGCCATAGTGGTTGGGGATACTATGGTCAATGCTTCATATGCAAGCAAGGACGGGGTTCTCGGAGGCTCATACCACTCGGCATGAGGATGGGATCACATAGATTTATATACCGGTACTGGTAATATTATTATGAAGGCAGAGTCGCAAGGGGAGGCTGTTTGTGGCGGCTTGTGGGTGCCAGAATGATGGTCGTGCAACGGCTGCTAGAGGAGTCCGTGATGAGGCAGGCAGGTCAATGACGTTACACCTCTGGGCCCTGCTTAAATAAGGCTCGGCGGCGTGGGCGCCTAACTAAAGAGTTGGGAGGAAAGATGCAAAGAAACAAAGAAGGGGGCAGGACAAAATAAAGGGGGGGAAATCCAAGGGACAAAACAAAAGGCTGGAAAACACAAAATACAAAGGAAGTTCCAACCTCATAAAATGTCTACGCCTCAACGATATCGACCACGTCTTCCACAAAAGCCAGGGCATCCCACCCAAGCCTGCCCCGATATAACTCTAAAAAGTCTCCAGCACCGTTCGGAGGATCTGCCCATCCCCGCTCTCCAAGTTGATCCCGCACGCTGGGGCATTGAAAACAAGCAAGCAGCACGTCCTCCGCATGGGTCGCCCTCCCCCCTAGCCCAACATCGCAGTCAGCACCGCCTGTCACGCTGCTGACCACTGCGCCGTCCTCTAGTGTCAGCCGTGCTGACAGCGCCGAGCCGCAGCCGTAAGTTCGTGCGCACGCAAGCACACTCCTGTCGGCTGTCGCCTGCGCGCGCTGTAGACTGAAACCAGGTGCGGTAGGCGGCTGCAGACCTGTGTTCAGTGGCAGGATCTCTGGGTTCCCCTCTGCCAGCTGCATCGAGCTGCGCCCGCTCGTATGCTGCATCAACTAGCGCTAGCACCTGTCTGATAGGCAGCGGCTGTAGGTCAGTTGCTGTCTGATACAATTCGGGATCGGCTGATCGCAGCTCCAGCTCCAGCAAGGCACCTAGCAAATCACTGCACCAATTGCGCCCTCCAGTGCTCTGCCTGACAGCGAGCTGCATGTCGGCTGCCATGGCTGCCGCCATGAGTGGGCTGTCTTGCTGTGCTGCTGGTGCGACCGCTGCGTTGTAGAAGCGCGGTACATGCTGCCACCAATTTCGCTGTAACGGCTGGATCTGCAGCTCACTCATGACCATTCAACTCGCAGCGGACGGAGGTAGCCCTGCAGCCTGGCGCAGATGCTGGAGGAAGCTGGACTGCATCTTGCTCTTGAGGCAATGCCGCGGCCTAAGGTGATCGGTGGCCCACACCACATTACCGTTGTTGGCCGATTAGGCAGGCATGTGCAGTATGGTAAAAGAGCTTTGGATCACCCACATGCAGGCAGATGCCCAAATGAATGAATGCAAGTAATTGTTGTATTCTGTTGTTTTGCTGAAAGTATGGCCATGTTGCTGGCTCATCAAACATTCTGTAGCGACCATGAACCCTTCAAAATAAAAACAGCAAGATAGCCCTCAATGACTGAGGCCATAGAGGCAGATATGCAGCTTGCAGTCAGAGAAGCTGGAGCGGGGGGCAGTCACCCCCAAAGTGCGTGAGGCAGTAGCTGACAGCAGCGTCTACCCGTCACAGAGGTGTTGGCTCTCGTTAAGCCCACAAGCAAGCAAGCTGGACGCAAGCTGCGGGGGGAACCTACCACTGAGCACAAGTCTGCGGCGACCTACCGCGCCTGGCTTAAAACCACAGCGGGCGCCATGCTGGCACAAGCCAGGAGCCGCACCACCACGAGGGATGGTGCTTGTGTGCGGACGAATTCGCGACTGCGGCTTAGCGCGGCTGTCACGGGGGGACACGTAGCGGTCAGGGGCGAGAGGCATGCTGCTGCCAACGATGTTGGTCATGGTGATGGCGAGCAATTAGAGGATGTACTGCATGTTAGCTTCCAATGCCCTAGTGTCAGGGAGCAGATACGGGAGCAGTGTGGGCACCCTGAACGGTGCCACGGACTTCCACCAGCTGTACCAGGCCAAGCAGGGGTGGGATGCACTTGCTTTTGTGGGCATTGAGAGCTAGTTGGAAGAGGAGCTCAGGTGTCGGACTTGTTTGCCATCCCGGCCTCTCGTTTCTTCCTTTTTGTTTTCTTCTTCTCTCCCTTCTGAACAGTTGGGCGCCCACACGACCAAGCCGTCTTGTGCATGGCCCAGAGGTTTGCCGTCATTGAAATACCTGACCGCTATGAATTCCTTTTCGATCTGAGTTATGTTACCAGTGTATTAAAAGGTCTGAACAGAATGAGACTTGATGGTCAGTGTCAACAGAGGCCAAGAAATTGATTAGGTCCGTTGGTGGTGCTAAAAAACACCGGTTTCGAGAGTGGTGGACATGACAAGGGAGATTTAAGCCCTCTCGCCACGGATGCGCCTGGCCAGCTGGATGTCCTTGGGCATGATGGTCACACGCTTCGCATGGATGGCAGCCAGGTTGGTATCCTCGAACAGGCCAACCAGGTAGGCTTCAGCTGCCTCCTGGAGTGCCAGGACGGCTGAGGACTGGAAACGCAGGTCAGTCTTGAAGTCCTGGGCAATCTCACGGACTAGGCGCTGGAAGGGCAGCTTGCGGATGAGCAGCTCGGTGGATTTCTGATACTTTCGGATCTCTCGCAGGGCGACCGTCCCTGGGCGGTAGCGATGCGGCTTCTTCACGCCTCCCGTCGCAGGAGCGCTTTTGCGAGCTGCCTTGGTAGCCAGTTGTTTCCTGGGGGCCTTGCCTCCGGTGGACTTACGGGCAGTCTGCTTGGTACGGGCCATTTCTGATACTCGGATGAGATTAAGGTGGACGTGGTCAACGACAGCAATCTCTTCTCTTTATTTGAGTTCATACCGCCGATCTGCTGATCCTATCCTGGAGCGGTGTTCGATCGACCGGATCGACAGACCACAGCTGTCAGCTCGAACTTCGAACCTACTAAATGCGGACACGACGTGAAAATGTACGAAGCACTTCTCTCTCCTTTTCTGTCAATCTCAATCACATACAATGTCCGGACGCGGCAAGGGAGGCAAGGGACTTGGAAAGGGAGGTGCCAAGCGCCACCGCAAGGTCCTTCGTGACAACATCCAGGGCATCACCAAGCCTGCAATTCGTCGTTTGGCTCGCCGCGGAGGCGTTAAGCGCATCAGCGGCCTCATTTACGAGGAGACCCGCGGAGTCCTGAAGGTCTTCCTCGAGAATGTCATCCGTGACGCTGTGACCTACACTGAGCATGCTAGGCGTAAGACCGTCACGGCTCTGGACGTTGTCTACGCCCTCAAGCGCCAAGGAAGGACTCTTTACGGCTTCGGCGGTTAAGCAACAGCCAACCCTTCTTCAACATCACATCACCCATCCACAACAGGTGTTTTTCAACACCATCTACCGATTTTAAATTTATTCATCAAAAATATTGATAGTAATAAGCAAGAGTTACATGAACCCTACATGCCCTATGTGCAACGTTGCCCAGCGCAACCACCAATTATATAATGATGTTACACCACTGGGCCCAGCTCAAAGAGACTAGGCCGCACTGACGCCTATCTGTATGGTTGGAAACTAAGGAGGGAAATGGAATCCACCCTACACAAAAAGGGCAGTTCAAATCCCCAGCCCCTCTGTAGAGTCTTGCCCTCAACAAGGTCCACTACACCTTCCATTAAAGCCAGTTCCTCCCACCCACGGCTGCCCAGGCAGTAACCAGTGTCAATGACGTTACACTTCTGGGCCCTGCCCAAAGAAATTCGGCCGCGTGGGCGCCTATCTAAAGGGTGGAAAGAACGAAACAAACACAAGGGGGAAGGAAAAAAAGGATAAAGTGAAGGGACAGACAAATGGATGGAAAAGAAAGACAAAAGGAATGCCAGCCTCTGAAAACATCTACGCCTCAAAAATATCTACCACGACTTCCAAAAAAACCAGGGCATCCCACCCAAGCCTGCCCTGGTACAACTCAAAGAAGTCTCTAGCACCGTTCGGTGGATCTGCCCATCCCAGCTCCCTAAGTTGATCCTGAAGACTGGGGCACTGAAAGCATGCATGCAACGCATCCTCGCCCTCTGCCCTAGCCCAACATCGCTGGCAGCGCCGTCTGTCACGCTGCTGACCACTGCGCCGTCCTCTAGTGTCAGCCGTGCTGACGGCAACGAGCCGCAGCCGTAAGTTTGTGCGCACGCAAGCACACTCCCTTCGGCTGGTGCGGCCCCTGGCCTGCTGTAGACTGAAACCAGGTGCGGTAGGCGGCCGCAGACCTGTATTCAGTGGCAGGATCTCTGGGGTCCCCTCTGCCAGCTGCATCTAGCTGCGCCCACTCGTATGCTGCATCGACTAGCGCTAGCACCCCTGTGACAGGTAGCGGCTGTAGGTCAGTCGCTGTCTGACGCAATTTGGGGACAGCTGATCCCAGCATTAGCTCTAGAAAGGCACCTAGCAATTTACTGCACCAATTGCGCCCTCCGGTGCCCTGCCTGACAGCGAAGTGCATGTTGGCCGCCATGAGTGGGCTGTCTTGCTGTGCTGCTGGTGCGACCGCTGCGGTGTAGAAGCGCAGTACATGCTGCCACCAACCTGTGTAACAAAGACTGACTCAGGGAGGGAGATCAGCACTGTATAACGCAACAGAGCTCGTGGCGTTGACTGCTTGTTGGCAATATCTCACAAACTATCCCTTTTTTAGGTAATAAATCCTGCATCTGCTGCCAGGTACCCGGCCATGATCCCCTTGCCTTCCCACCCCTGTCACCTCACTGTCGGTGTCCCCACATCCTTCCCAACGAGGGCTTGTGACATCGACCGGATGCAGGCATGTAGCACATTTTTTCCATGGTGAGTAAACCCGCACGAGGCATCCAGAGGTACCCATCTGATCAGGCTTGAGTGCTAATCTCATTAAGGACCTGTCAAAGCAAAAGTCTGTCTCAGCAGTCAGATGGGGACCCAGAATTGTTAACTCTTCTCTTCTACCTCGTACTTCAGGGGGGAAAGGGGCAGGCTTCACTCTCCCATATTGTCCATTCAGTGTCTGCAGACCATGTTAAAGAGCCACCATTGGCCTGAAGGGGACCAAACCATGAACGACCTCCAATTTCAGCTGCATGGCTGAGTCCCGCCCCCAATGCCCATGCAAACAGTGGTGATGATAAGGTTTCAGCTGCATGGCTAAGTCCCGCCCTCGCACCCCTTGAGCAGCTGGAGTTCTTCCACCACGTGCTTAATAGTGACCAGGTCCCGATCATCACATAATATTGGGCAGGAGTAGCTCCTGGATCTGCAAGTGTCTCTTTCATGAGGGCCTCCACCTGTGCAGAAGGAGAGAACTTGAAGCGTCACAAGGTAAGGAAGTAGTTCAGGAGGAGAAAATTCCACACTAATCAGGCCACCTACCAGCCCACTGTGAGTCTGTGACAGCCGTACTGTGGCCAGTAGGTTTACTCCGTTGCACATGAGTGCATTAGTGCATGACTGACGTGCCAAGGGCGAAATCCAAGATATGCAAGGCTAAGGCACCCTTAGACGAACCATAAAACTCATTTGTTCCAGACTATGCCGCTGAAGACCAAAGTCTGATGGAAATCATAAACAAGCTTGGTTCTAGGGAAAACCGATCAGCGGGTGAGCCCCACCACCACCCACCCTTTCTTGTTGAAGGAGGCAGGCCATGAGCAGGTCGAATTTGCTCTCCATACCAATCAAGTACGGTCACACTTTTAGTCCTCACCAGGCCAATTAATTCTGGTAATCCTCCACTTGGGAACGGGAACAAATAAACCCAGAGGTCACTGTCCAAACAGTTGTCCAAACCCAACGCCGTACCAGTGAAGGCTGCTACCTGCAAACCTATCTAATTCATAAACCTCTTGGCACCTTAGGACGGCAAAATGACACAGAACGCCACACTAAGGAGGATGCGCTCCCGCTGTTGGCAAAGGGGAAATATGACCAAGTTACAACATGCGAGCTTCTGCGTTGGCCAATACCGGTAGTGAAATTGACACAAATTGGCATGTCGTACGCACACCCAAACTGGTTTTGTGCATGAATATCCCCACAATCCAACATCAATATCGTTAAGGAGTTTATGCGCGGGTCCAATACTCCTCGGGTCAATCTTCGCAGGATTTCATTAAATATATTCGATGTGTTTGCAGTGAAGCAGTCCAGATCTATAGATCCATGCATGACACAGTGATCTGCTATGAACTATCATGTTAATCATATGGCTTGAGGAATGAAACATGGTCCAAAGCACCCGTTATTACCCTTTCATAACCTCCATCATTGCAACCATGCCAGGCACATTGAAATTGGATCTTTCCCAAGCAACGTGCCTGGTGTCCCACAAGGTCTACCCAGGTATCAAGGGTCGAAAGGGAGGGAGAAACCCTTTCGCCCAGAGGGCGGCCATGCGGGCTACCCAGGGGGAGTGACGAGGGAGCAGGCCATGCATTTAACGTACAGCCTCCCTCACCAACATCTGCCTCGTTGAGGTAGATCCATCTGATACAGCACCCAGCGTCTCTGCCTCCCAACTCAGTCACACACCTGTGGCAATTTGACAGCAGTGTGCAGGACGGTGTACAGTTCTGGTCACAGCTCAACACCAAGAACATGAAGGCGGTGAACACCTGAACGGAAGGTCGACTAACGTGGCCTGCCACCGTAGACATGAGATCGATGAGGCTGTGCAGCAGGTTGGAAGGTGGAAAGAGGTGGGGAGGGAATTGCTTGCTGTGGAGCCCAAACCAGCATGCATGTTAGGCCTCGAGGACCTCATGCTCTAGCCATATCGTTCTCCAGTATGCCATGGTGGCATCACGTTGCTCCACACTTCATTACCTGTGTTATTTTATTAGCATGGGTTAATTTACGGTTTCTGGTTGCTGTGCCAGCCTCTGTATTTAGGTAGGCTTAAGCAGTCATATTTAGAACAGTGCATACCCGCTGGGCCCTGCTGACCGCTCGGCCACGTGGGGCTGGTAGCCTTAGGCTGACATGTGCTGCAGAATGAGGAACAGTGCTTGTCAGACCTGCGCCTCCAGAGAACCCGAGACGCAGCACTGAGCTGCTCGGAGAATGAAACAGCCTGCTGCTGATGTTGAGCCACCGCAGTCTAGGAATCAGTTTAGAACAGTGCATACCCGCTAGGAATCAGTATGTATTGATGTCAAAGCCACCATGTCGGCCCAACAGCACAAGGGAGTCGTCGAACTGCTCAAAATGCACTGTTGCGATCCGCAGTCACGGCACAGCTAGCCTGCTTGCAATTCAAGAAGCCACAAACACATGTGTGTGAGATTGTACATCCACATCCGGCACTGAGTCCACAGCAGCATACTAATAGTTGGCAAACAAATTCATTTTACTAATTAGCGTACAGGAAGCACCAGGGGGGAAGCACCTCTCTATAGCCGCTTGAAGTGACATACTAATATGGCGCAACAAATGCTTTTACTCTCTCTAAAACCGATCTTCACTCCTGCATTTATTCCCATCGGCGGAAACTAAAATCCTGAACCCAGCCCCAAGCATGCATACCAACTAGAAAATGCCTGGACGTCGAATTAAACAGAGAAAAAACTGGTAGTGAGATATGATTAGTCCAATATAAACATGGTCCATGGAGGCAAAGCTACTCATGGCTTCTCCTCTTCTTCGCTGGAGAAGGGCCTGGCCTAGATGGGCCGGCTTCTTCTCCTTGCTGCTGTTGCTGCTGCTGCTGCTGCTGACGCCGAGCCCCGATGTTCATGGCCATGACAGCAGACTGGTCTCTGTGCCGCATCTACAAGTTATAGCAAGGAGACAAATGAGGCCTGGGGGGCTGAGAGGTTTAAATGCAGCCTCTGTCGACCCTGGCCTGATCAGTCGCTTGCACTTCAGAAAGAAGCCCAGACAGCTAATACTGATGATATGAATGAAGGCCGTGTGATTTTCATGTCCAAGTTCATCTTCATTCTGCCTTTCCCACTGACCTTTGTCTTATCCGGCTTGACCACCTTCTTCATGACCTCCCAGTCGGCCATCGTGATGGCCATCACGAACTGGAGCTGCTCTTCGACCTTCCGGTCCCCTGCCGGTTGCGGGGCAGGTCTGCTTTTGGCATCCACCAAGCGAACCATGAGGCCTTGCTCTGCCTCGTTGTAGAGGTATGCTCGCTGATCACGAACCTTCAATGGGCAGACCAAGGAGGATGGGCACATAAGCACACCGGTACTTCACATGGGAGAATTGGGCATGATAGAGCAGCATGGCCGACATGCATGGCTTATGTGGCATGAATGATGGCAGGGTATAGCACTTTAGCATGGAACCCAATGGATGTACGGCAAGGTTGGGCATAACAGAGACCCATCTTGCAATTCTGCATATTGCATTTGTACAACCCGTACATAAATGCCATCTCAACAGCTGAGGTTTTTATTCCACATTCTGTGACAATGACAAGTGTTTTGCAATGTCCCCCAGGCCTACCAGGAAGGACAGCGTGAACAGGTTCTCCACAGTCTGGGCAAAGCAACTGTGGTTGCAAATCATGTCGGACACCGGGCAACAGGGCTCCTGTTTGAGAACTTTCCACCTGCATAGTGGCGAGATAAGAGTAACTACTCAAAATCAGTTTCAGCTCATTTAGGCGGAAAGAGGTGACAGGAAAATGCAGAAGTAAGAAAAATGAGAGACAGCATGATGAACCTAGATCACCTCCAAACCACTGCACCCAGCATGCAGACGCATACGCAGTAGCGGAGGGCTGACAGGCGGCTGCGCTATTCACGAGTGTGCTCCGTTGGGGTTGCCCTAGCACCCCAACCCTCAGTCTTTAGATCCTGGTGAAACAGCTGACCCACATCTCCTCCATGTTCCTGTCCGTCTCCTGCTTCTCCTGCTCCACTATCTCATCCAGCTCCTCAGGCCGCACAACTTCGCCAGTAGGCCGTTTGGCCTGCCGCTGCACGACTCGCCGTGCCTGAGGGGACCACATGCACAGCAGCCACATGTCGTGGTTCATGCTCCGCGACATCACAGGTTATCGGATGTCCCCCTATGGGCCATAAACCATTCATGATTGATAGTACACATCTATAGATGGCCCAAGATGATCAAGCAAAATCTTTGCTCTGGTAAGAGCGGAGCTTGCCTTGGACTGAACGTCCATGGGGCCCAGCATGCAGCTGGCACCAGGCGCAAGCTTGAAGAAGCGGGCCACATTCTCGCTGAGCCTGTGCCAGTCAAAAGCAGATGGATCCTCGCAGCCATCTTCTTGCGGGTTTGCGGTGTTGACGTAATTACATTTGATTGCAGTGATGAAGTCATGCACGGTTCGTCCCTATGCAGAGGAGGAACAGGGGGAAAGAAAGTTTCAGCACATGTTGGTCATGCTTTGAAGCTGTCGGCTGATTCTGCTGCGAGCAGCAGGCCATGCCTGAAGTTGCTTACGTGTTGGTGGTTCACAAGCTTTTCCGTAGCTCGGGCGCCTACTTCGGTCAGCTGATAGAAAAGACCAGCATCCAGAGCATGCTCACGCGGCTTGGTGACTGCATTCAAGTAAATGGAAGTGCTTATTGAGCCTGGCATGTCAATATCCTGCATGCAATATCAACTTGC
The DNA here is from genome assembly GCA_037349105.1 of Limnomonas spitsbergensis. Lineage (NCBI taxonomy): Eukaryota > Viridiplantae > Chlorophyta > Chlorophyceae > Chlamydomonadales > Limnomonas > Limnomonas spitsbergensis. Next base: position 360,884 of record JAYJMM010000007.1, on the reverse strand, counting down.
CAAATGTCCAGCTCCCCGAGTGCATGACCGAAATTGATATCTTGTCAGGGCCACTGACCCACGAATTACTTCCAATTATTATGAGAGTTGGGCGGCATTCGTGATTTTAGATTTGTCACCTGGAAATTTCTTAACCAGAAAGAGTCTACACTTCCTTGGTTCCTATCCATTTTCCTTTGCACTCCCTGCTTAAGACTGCTTTCCCCTCCTGCCTGCATGCACACGCACGAGCAACACTCACCATATTCTTGTAACTCATTGACCTCACTCAGGGTCTGTGCCAAGGCACCTGATGTTATGGTGGCGAGGACCTCCGCATTATCTGTGCTCCAGCATGTGTTGTTAGTGTCCAAGACAGGGTTTTTAAAAATACTGGCATGCCGCAACACTTCTTACTTCTGGCCTTCTCTTCGGCTTTCCTGTACTTCTGACGCAGTAAATATCGATATTGCTCAGTTCCTTGTGTGGCTGGTTGAGAAGCCATCAAGATTTAAAGCTGAGATGAAATTCAAGTTGGCGACAGTGTTTTGAGCCACAATGTTGTTTGATCTAGTGCAGATGATGCGTGCTAAATTGGGTCTCGGGGGGCTGGCTTCTACAGCGGCAGCGGCAAGCATAAAATTTCGAGTCACACTTGTCAAAACCAGTACAGCAAGCCCAATCCAGGCGTTATTGACAACGAGTTTATGGATTACGAGTGCCGTCTGGAGAAATATGCACGAGAGTTTGTTCCGGTTGGGGAAATCATTGCTCGTGTAGACCTGCAAATCGCGTAGGTCTCTGGCAGGCCATTTTGAAGCATGTTTTGAAGTCAGGTGTTCGGACCTGGTTCGAACGTGTCGATATCGACATAGCGAAACGACAGCAGGGGCACACAAACTTTTGCAATCCTTTAAGAAATGGAATCCCATGAGTAATCAGCAGGCGCTTGAGGAGGTTTTGTCACAGGGTGACGTCATATTGAGCTTCCCCGATGGCCGATCCGTCAGGGCACATCGGCAATTTCTTGGGCTCGCTTCTAATGTCATGCGAAAATTTATGCCTGACGCTAACTTGGAACGCGAAGAACCTGCTCGAAAAATGCATGGCAGCCAAGCTGCTGTTGACACAGCAGCAATCTCCACTGTGCCAGTAAGTGAACCCAGTATCAGTTGATTGATATCTCTTGGTTAAACAGAGATATACGGTGTCACCTTAAACAATGTTGAATTGACTCAGTGCTTTGTGTTCCACAGTGCAGCATTCAAACTGGCAGTAGCAGTTTCAAAATCCTCATGAGTTTTTCACAAGCTCGTCGATTGTGCCCTTACACCTGCAAGATATGACCTGGAAGTTCTGGCTGCACAAGTGTTGACATTATCTGAAAAATAACATGAACAAGGCTTATCAAACATGGTTCTGACTGACAGTACCAGACATGTTGTTGTTGTCGGCAGGTTGATGGATGCTTGGAGGACTGGATGGAGGTGCTCAAGTTACTGTACAATGGAGGTAAGCTTGGCAGATGGTTGTGCCTCGTATCATATCCTGTCATGATAAATAATTACCATCCTAAGCCAACTGAAATTTCGATCTTGCAGTGATCAACGAGGAAGCTGCCACTATGACACCTGGTATCGCCTTCAATATTCTGCCCATCGCACACAAGTACGACATGCCGGCTGTGCTGAGGCGATGTTTAAGTGCCTTTGATGCAGCCAAGCCTCAGGTCTGGCACTCTGCTCCTGAACCCACACCAGCATCGGCATCAGCTGCCAGCTCAGCATCCGGCCCAGATCTTTTCCAATGGCTCGCGTTGTCCGACTCCCTGCAGTACACACCCATAATTCGGGCGTGCCTGTCTCAGCTCTCAGAGACGACAAAGCCAGCTGTCTCGCCTATTCTGGGTGCGCTGTACAGCCCTGTCCAGAGGGGCCTACTGCAGGGTCTCCGTCAGGAAACCTGTCTGGAGATCATAAATATGATGTCAGGCCTGCCTTTTGGGTTCAAGGTGAGGATGACATGCACTGTTGTATGAGATCCATGCCGATTTAGATTCTCATCAATCATTCCATTCCTTCAATTGCTGTTTTCTATCATGGAGATGGTCAGATGGCTCTCTGATCCAATGCACTGCACAGCACTGAACTTTGCAGTCCTCAGTCCCTCTCAATTTGCATTACCCTCCTTTTCGTCATTTCAGGTGCTTAGAGATTTCATTGTGTTGCGTAACGTTTATCTTGCTCCACACCCACAGGGGTCATGTGTTCCTCGGATCAGTCACCCACCATCCATATGCTGCCCGATGGTGGCCGATGTGAGTACTGGTTATTAGTGCGTATGTGTTGCTCTGGTGTCACGTTAATTACCACTTATGAGATAATGTTTCACTGAATCTGAGGCTGTTAATTGAGGGGGACGACTACCTTGAGCTTATCCTAACATGTTTACCCCATCCTCAGAGTGATAGCCATCTTGAAGATTGGGTCGGTGCCGACACGGGCGTGGCAAGCTGTTTGTGGAACTCCCAGCTGGTTTTTGATGTCTGCCATCAGGGCCAAGCGTCTCTTCATATGTGGGACATCGACAAGCAGAGGTCGTCAGGCCGCATACTGATTGGAGCTGAGGACAGCATTGTCACTGTGTTCAGCATTGATGTCAACGCCGATGGACTGGCACTTGTGAACAGTGATTCTGGGACCGTCGACATGTGGGACTTGGCTGGCCATCAGCTCCGAGGTGCATTTAAGCCATTGGATGCTGAGGACATGATCTGCAGGAGCACCTGGCACGGCGTCAGCTGCGTCGTTTACCGCAGTAAAGCTTCTGACAGCATCCTCAAAGTGTGGGACATTTCCAAGGGTGTGGAGGCCGTGCCGAGTCTGAAAGGGCACAGAGGCTGCGCCCTGCGTTGGCAATCCTCGGTAGAAAACAGCTTGATCATTTCATGCTCGGTAGATGAGACCGTGCGGTTATGGGATACACGCACGGGTGAATGTGTGCGCACCATGGAGGGACATACAAATACGGTCTTCAGCGTGGGAATGGATTTTAGCGGTCGCACAGCTGTCAGCAGCTCTGATGATAAGACTGTCAGGGTGTGGGATCTTGGTACTGGCTTGTGCAGCGGCTCTGCATTCGAGGAACCCAGCAACACGGACAGGTTTTCTGAGGTTGCCCTGGACCCTTCAGGAACCACTGTGCTAGCCTCATCTCTGGCCAATGACCGGCTGAGAACCTGGGACCTTACCAGGCAGGTAGCTTTGGATGACCACAAGGTTGAGGAGGGACACGCACTGAGCACATGGTGCCATGACCCTGGTCTGGCAACATTGTGCATTATCACAGCTGTTCCGTCGGAGAACGATGGCGTGCTCTCATCCAGCATCCAGGTATGGCGTTAGAGTGTTTTTACCAACATGCTTAAGCACTGCTTCATGACTCATTTCTTAAGACGTGCAGCAAAGTAAGGGAGCACTTGTTTTCAAATATAGGTAAAGGCATTGGTTTTAATGTCGATTGTTGAGCGGAGAAACATACCATGCTGTAAAATAATGTACAAAACTTAGCCAGTAAATGGTGGAATTTTTGACGTTTTGTGAAGCGTGATTTTCCAATCTGGTATCTTGCTGTTATCACTGGCCAGGCCATCGTTACATCATGTGTTTGTGGGATTCAACCACTACCACAGCCATTTTCACCCTTGCTAGCGCTACCCGCTGTACATGTTCAAGTTTATCTTGAAGGGGTTACGCAATGGATCCCGGCCCATGCCCCTGTGGCTGGCAGGGCTCACCTCCAGCTCAGGAGCAACTGCACTGGGCTATGCAGCAGCAGGCTCACGTCTTCTGGTCGTGCTCGGCGGCGGCAGCCGTGCGAGCATCTATCGCATCAGCCTTGCCCTCCGACACACCTCTGCCTTGCTCTTCAGTATGGCTGCTGCAAACCCGCCTGGCATTATTGCCGGCGTATGGTCGGTGGTATGCACGGCAGCTGTTGAGCCATGGAATGGGGGCGTCGGTACCTCTGGGCTCTGGTGTCTGATAGCAAGGAGGAGGCAGCTAGGCTTGACCGCTCCCAGTCTCTCATCACAGCCTTCCACCCCCCCTCTCTCCCTGATAGTGGTGGATTAGCACGCCAATTTTGTGCGCTGTGCCTCCCACTGGGCTGTAGTGCACTTCTGGTATTTTCTGCAAGACTTTGTGTCTTTGGCTTCTGTCCCCTCTGGATGTCAGAAGGTGCCCCCATCCCACACCTTCATTGATGTCCGGGAAGAGGGTGAACAAGTAGCCTTGCAGCTCAACTTGCCCCATGGGGTGACTTGGGATGGTGACGGCCCAAAATTTGTGTTGCTTTTAATTAGCCGGCTCCGGTCTTTGCCTTTAGGGCAGCGTCCTTTGCTGTCGAAGTCCCTGTCACGGTTAGGTGCTATTTCAAGTCGCGCTTGACGCTTCAGCTCTTGGTAGTTTCTTTGGGCCAGGTCTTCTGGGCTTTCTGTCTCTGCCTTGACGCTGCATGTTGGAGTGACAGGCTTTCCTTTTTTGCTTGGCTTTCCTTGTTTGAGGTGCTCTCACTTAACGTCTTTCAACTTAGGGTTGCCTTCAGGTTTTTAATTGCGCTCCCTCTCTTCTGAGGCTCATTTGACCTGGGCTGGACCAGATCCACGTTCTTTCGGTTTGTCTGTCTGGGATCTGGCTATCCAGATGTAGCTTTTGGGATAACGGCTGCTCAGCGGTCAGCCCCCGTTGTAAAATATCAAAATCAAAGACCGGTCGCAATGCGGATGGGTGATCAATGCAGGGGTTACCAGTCAAAAGTTCTGCATTTATGCTGGTGTTTTGCGTTCGGATGGGAGTGCAGACATCATCAGAGGCACTGTGCTGATCATGCATGGGTACGGCATCTGTCCTGGCCATCTGGTACAGGAAAGGGTCCTAAATAAGGGCTATCTTGTGGGTTTGAGGGAGCGTTTTTAGTGTCTCCCCTGGCTTGGGGTTCTTCCAGTGAGCGGTATCAAGACGATGGCAACGATTTATCTAATTTTGCGGCAAATGAGGATGTGGCACTGCTGCTGCCAGCTTCTCACCGTCTAGCACGCTCGCATAACGGTGCTGAGTACCGACAGGATGACCGCACCTTAAAATGTGTCAACCGGTGCCAGTACGGCACGGCAAAAACATTCCATACGCGTAACATCAGCAGCAATGCCAATAGAGGTTGCCAGGTCAGCTTCCTGAGGCCCTAGATGCAAATGCAGACCAGTGCATCACTTGAGTACAGTAGATGGGCTGATGCTGCAATATAAACAACCCTCCTAAGACACAATAACTGAGTGCGTAGCGAACGACGGCCTAGGCTACGGTTGTAAAACTATTTCCCCTTGTTTAGCACGACCGAAAAGTTCACACGGAACTCGTCCCAGCCCAAAACCTGCAACATGGTGAAAAGGAAACAGCATGGGGGCAGAGTGAGTACCACCAATGGTCCAGCAGGCAAATTTGTGAGCACACATCACCGCAGGAGAACACAGCACTCACTTCCTAAATCAGTCACAGCTTACAAGACATCAGATCAAATACATCTGGGTCACAATGTATTGGCCGAGATGTCTTTGCATGAACAAAAACTGATACATACCTTGCAGAATTAGGGAACATAGCTCAGTGACGACAAGGGTAGCTGGACTATACCAGCGATAAACTGTTTACTCACGCTGCCTTCCCGGTTGGGATCCCAGCTAGTTGAAAATATCCCGTAAGTGATGCCAAGGAGGCCACCACCGAATGTCAGGTTTTGTGACACGTATACAATCCACATGGGAAAGTCGTCTCCCAAGGACTCCTGCACACGAGGAGAGGTGTGGAATCAGTGAGCAATTAGATAAGGCCGAGGACAAGGCTTGTCCACGCACTTGCAGTTGATGAAAATTAGGTCAAAGTGAGCAACAATAATCATGGACAGACAGCCTGAGCGCTCCTAGTGACAACAAGACTGAATAACTCATTCATAATTGAATAAATTATTAGTTCTAACGAGCTCAAACGAAAAGCTAATCTTCACAACCGATATATAAAAACAAGTCTCATGGCTCACATAGTCCCCACTAGGGTCCCCGCAGATCCAGAGGTAGATTCGGTTGCGAAAGTCAGGCCCATGCTGGTGTGCCTCACCTTTTGGAAATAGAAGAACACGAGAAGCATCAGCCCAAACACCACAGGAATCAACGCGCAGGTGACCATGCGAGGGAACATGCGGTCCACGACTGCTTGCGGAGTGGACGCCACCACCTTTTCTGGCTCTCTTGATCTGGGCGGGGACGATGCACTCGTGCTGATTGGCCTGCTGGGTGATGAGTCACCAGCTGGGCTGCTGGGATCGCCAACCCGGGCTTCTGGAGCTTGCATGGGGACTTGCTGAAGAGCCTGCTCCTTCATCTGCTTAGTAGAGACTGGCCCCCGACGGGAGGATACCTTCCCCCGGTCATTAACCTGATCAGAGCATGAAGATGAGGCAGGTTGGGGCGATTTGTTCACAAACTGCTCCCATGAGCTAGCCCCCAAATCTTGGCACCTTGACGCTGGCCTCCGTGGTTGAAGTAGTCTCGTCTCCAAATCCCTTTGATGCCATGCACACGCGAGACATCCTAGCCACGCCTAGCGCTGACGATGCATGGGCTGGAGATAGGATGCGATTCGGTCGAGTTGCGGCTACACAGGGCATACCGGCAGGTTGGATTTTCAAAGCACGCATCACGATTTTGTCGTCTGATATAAGTGCACCCAGTCCCCGAGTGATGTAGTCGAGGTAGAACAATACGGCAAGCGTGAGGAACCCTGGCCGGTCGAAACTGTGACGCATCGAGGAGACCCAATTCAGTACGCAACTTGCCCTCATGCTCCCCTAGTTCACACCCGCGTAGGCCTGTGATTCTAATCGTTTATTTGACATGTTTGAGTTTTGGGGTCAGCTGGTGGACGCTATTTGCAGACCTCCGAGGTACCCTCAACCTGCTTTACAGTATATCGTCTTCTCTGGCGTTGCTCTGCATCCATTATAACAGTGAATCATGACAGGGATAGTGATTACACCAAGAATGATCTATTCGGGGGTTCCTCAGGCAAATTCCGGATAACTGGCTTTAGTGGACGCAGAGTCGACTTAACGCTGGTGAGCTACACCACTACAGCAGATGCTACTGGCAGCATGACTTGGGATGACATCGCCTAAGTTTCCCATTGCTCACATGCATGCAAAGTTGTCGGGCCATGACCTACCGGTAACTCACAGGCGCCATGTTGTCATTTTGTACCAGATAGCAAGTTGCATCCTGCCTTTGTGTAGACTGACTGCTCATTTCCACAATAATAATGAATACTGCTGAGAGTCCGAGCCTCATGTATTTTCTTTGAAGGTAAATAAGAAGGGCCTGCGACTGGAGTGCAGCCACTTCCTCCCGGTTGACACCAAGGGCAAGGACGGCCAGCTCCCTTGTGTTGTCTACTGCCACTGTAACAGTGGAAGTAGGAGAGATGCAGAGGAGGCAGTTTACATCTTGATACCATTGGGAGTGTCGGTCTTCACCCTTGATTTTGCGGTGGGTCAAGTACCAGAGAGTCAGAAAGAAAGAAAACTACGCTCCGCAGGGGCGTGAGGGTTAAGGAAACAGCGCGGCATGGGCCTAGGCCGCGTCCGTGCCGTTACTATTCTGGGAGTCACTTGTTGCCCGGGCTTAACGCAATGTCTGCATGGCATCCCTGCCCTTGCTGCGTGATTGCCATCCGGTTTTTGTGTGCGAATATGCATCACATTGTGTAATAAAGAGAAAGGCTGCAATGTGCCAGTGTCAGCGCACGTATATTTTTTGGCAGCATATCTCAATGCCTTCTATCGACTGCATACATTATGACCTCACGAAGAATGAATGCTTCACTGGCGCTCTTCCTAGGCCCTGCATCACTTCTTCACCGCAGTCTGCAAGCCTATTCAAGGCAGTGACATTCTCTTGCTTACCTCGGCGTCATACTGATACCAACCCATGCAGATACTTCCCATCACTGTTGCCTTGTTGCCATCACATGGAGGCCCGAGGCAACCCAGATACTTAGATATCCCAATTTCCACCTGTACCACAGGGAAGTGGCCTATCTGACGGTCAGTACGTCACCCTGGGGGCAAACGAGGCTGATGACATTGAGGTAAAACCATGCAACCAATGCTCTTCATCCTTCTTCAGAACAGCCAGCATCAAATGTTCCCTGTCTAACACAGTGCCAGCGTCCTTGTCATAGCATGGCCTTCCAGACCCCAGTGGCATGCCGTCTGATGCTGTTTCTCCTTGATGTACTTCCCATGGGCAGGTGGTGGTGGCACACTTGCGTGCCTCCGGCAAGGTTTCCACACTAGGGCTTTGGGGGCGCTCCATGGGCGCCGTGACGGCCCTGCTGTACAGCAACAGAGACCCTTCGATAGCAGGAATCGTGAGTGATGGAACTGTTTGGGCTGAAGCATGTGCAGAGCCGGGGCAGGTAGAGCAGAAGCATATGCAGAGCAGAGGTATGTGCAGAGTAGAAGCATATGGAGAACTAGGGCATGCAGGGATGGGGCATGCTGTGCACACACGTATTGCTGGGGACCAGTTAGGGAGAACTGATCAGGGCGTGCTTGGGGACTGGGACTGATTTGTTGTTGAAGTATAGGCAGACGTTACAAATCTTCAGTAAGATAAAAACTACGAAAGCAGGGATTCATAGTTATGCCTGACTCCACAACTGAGTATTACGCCGGCAGAGCCTGACAACTGAAGGTCCCAGCCCTCAGGAGATCCTGCAAGGCAGTGCCCTTCGTTCACACCTGTTGAGGGGCCCTGGGTCATTCGAAGTGGCAGCTTACATCAATGTCCGTTTCCTATCTTCCCAAGGTGGTGGACAGCCCATTCAGCAAGCTGACAAGCCTGATGCTGGAAGTTGTGGAGCAGCAGAAGCTGCCTGTGCCCCGGGCGTTACTGAAGGTGCGCAAGCTGCATGGTGCTGATGGTGCCGATGAGCGCAAACCTTCTCACTTTGTTGCCCACAAAGCGGAATTTGTGTACTGCCCTTCACCAGATGGCGCTGGGGGCGATGAAGCGATCAGTGCGGAAGAAGGCTGGTTTCGAGATTGAGAAGGTGAGAAGGGCAGATGTTGCTCGAGTGCTAAACTTTTGCATGAGTACATGTTCTTGCTGCATTATGGCATGTTGAAGCAGCAAGGTAAGCCTCTTGAGCAAGTGCAAGCTATGATTTGCGGCCAAAGGCAAATTTAGATTTGCAGCCAAATTTTAGCTAACAGATTTGTGGCCAAATTCAAGGTAAGATTTGCGGCTAAATGCAAGGTATGATTTGCGGCCAAATGCAAGCTAAGATTTGCAGCCAAATGCAAGCTAAGATTTGCGGCCAAATGCAACTAAGATTTGCGGCCAAATGCATACTATTCCTTTTCGCTGACCCTGCTGCCCTGGGTGGACCTACTCCACAGTGCTCTCCAATCGACGTGGTGTCGCAGAGCTTTATTCCTGCGCTGTTCGCACATGCCACTGGGGACACGTTCATCCGCATCTCACACTCGGAGAAGCTTTTGGAGGCTTACGCCGGCGATAAGAACCTGATCAAGTGAGCCAAAGCCTGTAGGGGGGAGATGCATGTTCCCAGTGTATTTGCTGGAAGGAGGCGTTTGCCTTTATGTGCTGGCTTGCTCCAAAGCTAAAATGCATGTCCGTTACATGGTTCGCTTAATTCAGCATCATGTTTCTATGTGTGAGAAGATGCTGGATAGATCGATTTTCCTTTTCATATTGCTGCCTGTGAATGAATCACTGGGTGTCCTCGGACTGATTGTCATGGGAGTTATGCCAGGTTTTGTGACACTGTTTATTTTAGTGTGCTTCAGCTACAATCCAGCTACATCACAGCCGACGGCCTCGTGGTGCCCTGGTGCAGCAAACCCTGCTGCTTGGGCCACTGGCCATTGATGGTTTATCATTTTGTGCCCAGGGGCTCAGTGCTGCCGCGCCTGGCGGCGGCATGCGCCCCAAATGTGGTATGGTGCGCACTAACGTCAACACTGGTTTGTGGCCTTGCAGGTTTGACGGGGACCATAACAGCCGGCGCCCCAAGTTCTTCTATTCCTCTGTTTCCGTCTTTTTTCACAACACCCTTCAGGTGTGTGAATGGTCAAAGGTCTATGGAAAAGCACTTGCAAAATGATCATACATGTCCACCCGGACCCTGTTTTTGGCCCCAGGCAGGCTTCTGCGTACCCTGCTTTTGCTGCCCTTGAGACTTTACCCAATACCTGGGCACTGTGCAGCTGGAAAATGTAGTGGACCGAGGCAGCCGTCGTAATGGGGAGTTGAAGCGGGCGCCAGGCGATGCGGCTCCTGCTGAGGCTGTGGAGACGTTGGCCTCACAAGCCAGTGTCAGCCGGCACAGCGACTTTGCTCGCCAGTCTCTGAACCACTGGGGCGAGCAGGCTCGGGCAGGCCTGTCGATAATGGGATCCAAGTGAGTGTGGCAGTGAACATGGTTCCTCTTGACTGCTACGTTACGAAGTTATATCATTTAAGGGTGGCAGTGAACTTACCGGTACGTTCTCAACTGTTTTATCATTTTGCAGCTTCATCAGATTCGAAAATAAATTGTGCATGCAATCAGCATTGACTAAGGGGTCTGTCACCTAGGGGCCCCTTCATTGACTCTTTAAAGCAGGGCTCAACAAAGCCTTCATAAATCAAGACAGAAACAATTGTACACAAATTTACTAGCCTTCAGGTTTTGCATTCAATTTTTTATTGGGGCCTCCTTATTTGCTCGGTTGCACCATTTGCTGACAAGTCCCCTGTCCCCCCTCATCATGTTCATGCAGTCAAGAAGTAGGTACGGGATCAGCACCCCTCAACGACCATGCTGAGGACCCTGAGCTGTTGATGGCCATCCAGATGTCGCTCCTCGAGTCAGCCATGCGGCAGGAGGCGGGCAACGAGGGAATCAGGGATGAGGAGTCTGAGAATGAGCAGTCACCGTCTGGGATCCAGCAGCGACTGACTGCAGTGCCTGAGGTCAGCAAATCTGCCATGTTGCAGGCTACGTCGTCAGCAGCGCATATTGAAGGCAGGAAATTGCTCAGAGGTATGCGGTCACCCTCGCCCACTTTGGAGCCTGCTGCTGGTGGCGCGGAAGGGCCTGGCGGGGATCCCTTTGTGCCGCAAAGGCCCCAACAGGGCGCGCACTCCGGGAGCTCTTACCTGCGACCTAGCAGCGCCAACGAGGAGGAGGCCATGCTGGAGGAGGCTATCCGCCTGTCGCTTTGCAGCCGCCAGGAGCTAGAAACAGAACAGCCAGGATCAGAAGCCTTGCCGGCGGGGAGCAGTGCACCGGTTGCGTCTGGCCAGGTTGCTTGTATGGATCTGTCTACTGCGCATGCTCCAGGGCCAGTGGCTGTCCGCACCTCGTCTTATGTTGACCAATTGTGCGATGAGCTGGGGGCTGCTTTCCTGCCCGTGCCTCAAGGGAAGAACTGATGTTGACGCCTAAGGTCATACTGGCTTCGAATAATGTGGCACTGTGTGAAGTAAGATTACTGAAGCCGTTCGATGAGAAGTTGGTGGCAGGAAGTCCATGAGCATTATGGACGCGCCCACGCATGTGTTGTGATGTTGTCCGGTTACGATATTCTTCTCTCTTTGGCCACTTCAGTACTGGGATAGCTTTGCGTGTTTAGAACAGTGCATACCCGCTGGGCCCTGCTGAACGCCAGGCCACGTGGGGCTGGTGGGGGACTAAGCTCAATTCCAGCTACCATGCACAGCCTGGGACCATGGTGCAACCATGCCAGCCTCGTATGTGAGGGGGGCAGGAACATGGAACCCGGCGATGTACCTGAACTTGCCTGTACCCTAATAAAAACTTTATCTTGATTCCTGATTCATGAGGGATCATCAATGCTGAACACTAAGAAGCCGTGTCGTTCAAATCACTCCACTCCCAAACTCTGCCGGTCTACAACATAATAGGCCTGCTGCTTAATAGCTCCATGTCCACCTCAGCCAAAAGGATTATTTTGGACAAGGCCGACTCGCAGATTTCCTCATATCAAACACCATTCAAAATCTCAAATCGACACCGATCTCATTGCTTTCCGAAAAGGCCGCCTAGCCAGGAGGCTCCCCCCCCTGGCCCTCCAACTGACGCGGGGCTCCACTGCTCACTCCCAGTGAAATCCAGTACAACGCATGCGACATTGTCCGTGGTGTAGCGCTTCAACGCCGTCCCCACCAGGAACTCGGCTACCTGAACTCAGCAACCATAAACCACAAGCATGCAATTCAGCTAGAATTCAGCTACATCACGGCCTACGACCGGGGATGTCTGGTGAAACAAGCCCTGCTGCTTGGACCACTGGCTGTAGGCTAAGGTACAGGTTTTGTCCCCATCGGCCCAGGGTGGCTGCCCAGCAGCCTGCTGAAGGTGGTCTTAGGCGCAATACTCCACGCTAAGCTTCATGTCCTCAGACCTCCAGCCTCCATGGCAGCATCACTGCTTCCTTCATCGCGCTTCCGCTACAATGCAGAGACAACACGGCCTACAGCCGAGGGGGCCAGGTGCAGCAAGCCCTGCTACTCAGGCCCCTGGCCAAAGATCGGATCAAGCTTTGATCCCTATCGGCCGTGTGCTGCCCGCCCTGCGGCCATACACCGGGCGGCCACCGCCTTGCACACGCAAAGGTAAACCAGGGGATAAACACTGGGCTGAACCCAGAGTTCTGAGAGCATGAAGAAGCCGCGGCACCCTACCTCCGCCCCTGCCCCTGCCCCCCCCCTGTCTGCCCTGCCCCAGCCCTCACCTCTGAGGCGCTCTTCCCAGCCTTGAATTTACTTTTTGCCAGGCGCAGGGCCTCCAAAGGTGGCAGCACGTCCCACAGGCCATCAGTGGCCACCACCATGAGCTCATCATCGGGTCCAATGTCGGATTCAGATACGTCTGGGGTGACGATCACAGGATCTGAACTGAATTTCTGTAAGAGGAGGAAACGCATTTAAGCGTAAGTTCCTGCGTGAAAAATGCAGACGAAGCGGGCAAATTTCCACCTCAGAGGCAGCCTCCAGCAAAGCAACAAAAGGAGCGCCTTCCTCCAGGCATCATCCCAGCATCATTACGGCTGAGCGTGTGGCTTCAAATCTGGAGTCAGGCCATATCAGGAAACAATGCTTGCAGAGGCTTTACCTGGGCATCGGCAAACTCCTGAGGCCAGTACCTGGAACAAGGGGGAGCGGCAAGGGGGGAGCAGGGAAAGGAAGATGTGCACATCAGTTGGCAGAAGAAGGGGGAGGGGGGCAAGGAAAGGAAGATGAGCGCACTGAATGGGCAGCCACACAAAATTCCATCCCTACCCTGTCAATGAAACCCTAGTGGCCCCCACCCAAGACGCTCGAAAGGCGGTCACCGGAAGCATGCCCATCCGGCTCGAGTGTCAGCCTGTCTCCCCCAGTCCTCCAACAAAAACTCACTCTCGTTCCACTCCACCCTGCAACAGCCGCACCAGGCCCGGACCCTTGAACTCCCAGTCTCCGAATGCGCGCGAGACCGCGAGGATGTTGCACACGCGCCCGTCATGGATCCATGCACCTGTGGCCTTCACGCGGGAGGTCTCGGACTTGACCTCGGGCCCTGGCAACAAGCAGCATAGAAGGGTTCAGGGTTCAAGGTTCAGGGTTCAAACTTCAGGGTGTATGCGCTACGCCAGAAGCTGTCACGCATCCACGGCCACACCACTTGGAGCATCAAGCACTCTTGCACAGGCTACCGGCCTACAGCAATTTCCTAGTTTTCGTCCCCATCAGCCTATTGGTGGCCGACCGGCATCCCCTTGATGGTGGTATGGGTTGCACAAGAATAAACCCTGTCAGATATTGACGGCGATCCTTGACTGATGCATAGATTAGGGCCTCTTGCTTAGGATTTAGCACAACCTCTAAAGCAGTGAGTGTAACCAGCATCACTTGTAGCAGTGAGTGTAACCAGCATCACTTGCAGTTACTCCTTCCCCGGTAATCCAGAGCTGCATTCCTCCATCATACACGTGAACCATAGCACACACGGCACAAAAATGCGGTGTGGACAATACGCTGCACTCTCCCATCCCAAGCCCAAAGCCTGATGCCTGATGCACTCCCCCATCACATGCCTGATGCCTAATGAGACCACCACATACCTGAGCCGTACACGCGGTGCGGTGTGGACAGGCCCACCGCCTGGCTCTTTCTCATCAGGAATGCCTGGCTGTCGCCTACGTTCGCTACGGCTACGCAGCCCTTCTGCACCAACACGACGGTGGCAGTGGATCCCGCGTTGGAGAGCACCTCGCCGCCGAGCTTGGCCAGGTGTGCCATTAGCTTCTTGTCGCCCTCCTCGAAGCAGGCGTGCAGCGCTTGCTTGAGGTCAGGGCTCCGCTGCCCAGAGAGGATGGGTCCCAGGATATTTAGCAACTCCTTGGCCAGCCAGGTGGAGGCCTCAGCACCGCCATGCCTGCGAAATGAAACACATGGGATGGCCTCATGGCCGGGGTTTGATTTGGCGGCACTACCCTGAGAGGGTCGGCCCCAGGATATAAGCAACGCCGTGACCAACCACGCAGCCCTGAGCGCTGCCACGACTGTGGACCGAGACAGATGGGACGGGCCAGTAGTTGGGGAGTGGTTAGGCTGTGCCCCCGCTGGTTCTATCAGGCACACTCCCATGCTTCCTGGTCTGTCAGTCTGCCTGCAACTTTACCGGGAGGCATGCGATGGCAGTCACGGCACACATGGAGTCCAATGTCGCTCTTAATCCGCACCAGAACAGTTCTGGGGGCCGCCAGGTGGCCACTACTCATCCAACCGGAACTTAATCTTGACCCACTTGCAGCTGGTGGCCCATGCAGCAGGCTTTTTGCCCCAGGTCCCCCCGTCTGCAGGCCAGGATGTAGCTTAAGTTTGCTCAAATAACACTGGCATAGGTACCCAGAGTTGCAGAATCGAGCCATCAACGTGGTCAATGCTCACCTCTGATATTTGCCCACGGCATGAGCCTTTTAACCTCACCCTGATTTAGCAATCAATGGAGCATCACCTTAATACCCTTACCGTCACTCACCCATCAAAGATACCACAGTACAAGAGATCCAGTTTTTCATCATGGTGAATGTGCATGTCATCCTCCATAGTCTCTCTGAGACCTTGCTTGCTACAGCTGCCATAGTCCTTGACAGTGCCAGGAATTACTTTCGTGTCCGAGTCCGATTCCGAAGCTGCAGCTACTGCCAATGCATAGTGACGATGTCTATCGCCAGCGTGGGAGGGTCCGAATGCTTTATTGTTCCTTACATTATGTTTATGAGCATCTAGCAGCGAGTATTTCGAGGTTTTGAGGGGACAGGACGATAATCTCCCGTGGGACGTATGGAGTTGAAGCATTGGTGACTCGGCTGAAACTTTGGTTAACGTCTGTAACGCAGTTGTTTACGAGGCATAGCCAAGCCCCGACATCCGTACGCTAACTCAGATTGAACGTTACACGAGAAAATGAACTGTTCTTTGGAATGGTGGTTCTGGAGCATCGTGTCATCATACTTCCGTGAGAGCTGATTGCACCCTCAGGGCCTGAGATTGCTAAGGCCAGGAGCTGGGGCCAATGTCAGCTCCTAACATGGCGACGGTACTCGGTTTCAACACATGAGGCCCCTACCTGCAACCACCCACACGCTTTACTTGCCTGCAGCCATGCAGATTGAGGCGCATGGAAAAAATAACCGAATTTCCATTCAAGGTTATGGATCATTTAAAGGCGGGTTAAATGAGCGATTTGTAAAGACCAAGATAAGAATGAAAACACTCAAAGGAATGGATACCATTTGTTTATGAGGCTGAATAAGGCGTGTGGGTGGTTGTAGGTAGGGAGGCCTACCAACTGACGGTTCTAGGGTCCAAGACCGGTGGTCCAAGACCGCATTCCGAAGAACGGTACCAACGTCACAAGCCAATCTGCATTCTTGCAATGTGACGGAATAGTGGACAGGGAGGGTTGCGTAGGTCAGAGAGTCAGTCTCAAGAGAACCTGTAGCTATGAGAGCATGTAGCCACCAGATCCTGCAGCGGCAACAGGATCCTGCGCCCACCAGATCTTGTATGGTTCCCACCAGATCCTGCTGCCATTATATCTAAGCCCTACCTTACGGTATCCAGATGACACAATTGCACAATGCCGTTTGCCCAGTCGCAAACCCTAATCACATGCATGCCCTAGCTCCTGATTTCTTCTCTTCACCAATGATATGTACCGTACTTGAAAATGCCTATCCAAAATCCAAATGCACAGAGTATGCACACAACTGCAACATCGCACATCTGTTTTTTTAGTGTGATATACAATGATTCGATGAACACTCGGTTGAACATACCATTACTTGGTACCCGGTGTCAAGCTTAATTTTGCAAGAGAAACTAACGCATGTATTTTTGATGAGCGGATGGTGACGTAAGCCCCAAGAGCCTTCATTTGCCAGGTCAGCGATAATCCTTAATGCAGCAGTATGCCAGTGTCGTCAATCGTGTGCAGGCAGCATCCCTGGTGCAGATGCTGAGGGTAGCGTAGGTGCAGCAGCATGAGCAGCAGGGGGTGGAGGAGCAATAAGCTGCAACTGCAACATGACCGGCCGAAGCAACTGCATAAGCAAAAGCAAAGGCAGAAGTGCAATGCTTCCGCTGGTCCTAAGGGATGGACAATTCAGAATGATACCCAGCCGGCCACACGGCAAGCAGCAGGTACATGCGCTGCCGCCGGCATATTTATAACGGTGCATACCTGCTGGGCCCTGCTGAATGCCCTGCCGCCAGCATGTCTAGGCGAGGAAGGCAGCCGCAAGCAGCCGAACCCCCAGAGGACTCCTTGGATGAAACCTCGTCAACTTCACGTAGAAAAACTGAACACAGTTAACCCGGAACCTTATCGACTGAACGCTGTTGCTTCTGCTGTCAGAGCGCCAGAGGTGGCCGGATGTGGTGACCGGGGCGGGAGGGGCGGAGGGGCCCCAGCTTGGCTGCGACTCGGAGCAGCAGAGGAAGCGTGCTACGGAGCACACGACTGCAGACATACGGTGGACGCGGCCAAGCGTTCAGCAGGGCCCAGCAGGCCAGCAGGATTGCAACGCTCTAAATGTAAGGTGGACGAGTGCTGCAGTGAAATACTCATCTGATGCAGTGCAGCAGTGGGTTATCAGCTCTATGTTACCTGTCACGCTTGGATTTAAAATACCGGTATCCACTGCTGGGTCATTGACGTTACACCTCTGGGCCCTGCTCAAATAAGGCTCGGCCGCGTCGGCGCCTAACTAAAGAGTTGGGAGGAAAGATGGAAAGAAACACAGAAGGGGGCAGGACAAAATAAAGGGGGGAGAAATGGTAAAATAAGTGATGGGACAAAACAAAAGGATGGAAAACCAAAAGAAGTTCCAACCTCTGAAAAATTCTACGCTTCAACGATATCTACCACGTCGTCCACAAAGGCCAAGGCATCCCACCCAAGCCTGCCCCGGTACAACTCAAAAAATTCTCTAGCACCGATCGGAGGACCTGCCCATGCCCGCTCTCTAACCGTGCACGCTGGGGCACTGCTGGGTGGGAGGTGCAATTATGAATTGTTCGATACCACATGATCGAGGGATCGAATCTGCCAATCAATCCTTTCACCCCCCTGTCTAGGATGCCAATTCTTTTGAAGTTCCTGCCCCATCACATAGGATGTGGGCATGGCTGCACCTTCAATTGGGTTGTTGGACTCCCATGTTCCTGTCCTCTAACGTATGAGGGTGGCACGGCTGCACCATGGTTCTGGTGTGACTTCATGGACTCATGGTCTGACTGTGCATGGTAGTTGAGCTTGCTCATCCTCCACCACGCGGCTGAGCGTAGAGCAGGGCATGGCGGGTCCCGGTATGCATCATCCTGAGTTATGATATGATGCCAGGAGCAACTTTCTGCTGGCACAGTCGCCCCCAAAAGTACATTTTAGTCGTCTTGATGTTTGCAGATCTTTGGCATGTCTCGTCCCTTCTCTGCCTCCTTGAAAAGTGGCGTGCGTTCTCTGATGCCTGTTTGCATCTGTTGCACACTCTATTTCTGCTCTGCATACGGAAGTCCTTCTGGATATGATACATATGATGGCCTCCATGCGACAGTGGAACATAGGGGAAATATCATGAGTGATGCAAGCCAGCGTATGTAGTCACCCGTTAATGTGGCAGTGTATCTGAACCCCTGGTGGGACTGGCATGAAATGCTTGACCTCTAGGTTGCTACAATGCTACACTATTGAAATCCCTAGCAGCCCACTATCCCAATGTTCCTTTCGCTTCTGTAGTCTTCTCTAGTTTCCTTTTGCCTGGCAGCCGAGAGAAGCAAAGAATGCAAAGCAAGCGTGGCAACACATGCGGTCATGCACTCATGCCATGTAATGATACTGAATAAGTTTGGCCATTTAGTACCGTAGGGTGGCACCGATTATCAAAGTAAACTGTCTCATTCGAGGGACCTGTATTGCAGTTGTTGATTATCATGGTCTACAAGAGGCACGCTTGCAGCATTACATGCAGCCTGCCCTCAGGTATCAGTCGGCAATCAAATTTGACGCCAGTCCATCCTCATGCTGACATTAGTCAGTCGGATGCTGAAGGACAAGCCTGAAATGCAACATCTCCAACACATGCAGGGCTCAGAGGTAAAACGTCATTGACATGCCATTGTCCCATTGTTACCAACAACATCATGATGCCTCAGTCAGCTGATCTGCTGATGGACAGCTGCCTGGGCGAAAACAAATTATCTTGAATGAATTCCTGCACAACTCTTTTCAAAACCATTCTTGGCAAGCTCTCTTCAACGCCGCCAAGAGGCATAAGCCAGCCAATCTCACATGAACATCGTTTTGCCAAGCCCGTTACATCCAAAAGGGACATCATTCCTTCGCCGGTGTGATGGGATCACCGGGATGACAGCGCCCATATCTTGACCGGCCTCCAGTTGTTAGCCCAAGCAACAAGCCCCCTCGGCCAGGGGCGGGGATATAGCTATATTGCTATATGAAGCGCTTTAAAACAAGCACTGTAGACCAGCCACAACTTTGAGCCTCTGATAACCAGGGTGATGACTCCGCCAGGTACACTGGGTCATGTGTAAAAACAGCGCCCTTGAAGAGCTGGCCATCTGCTGACAGATACCTGGCAGCAGCCACTGCAGGTGTCGATCATGAGCTTCTCTTTTGCACCCAAGCATACATAATCAAATGTAAACAAGCAACACAAACACCTGTGCTCCATCGGTGCGTGTTGTGCTCTGAAGGTTTCAAATGTCTCAGATATTTTCTTCAGTCCCTAGGGCACCAAAGAGCACTACCATACAACCAGATGCTGTCTCATCACATCCGAGCTTCTGCCACCAGTCGGCCGTCCTCTGCAAGCAGCCTCACCAGTCTCCCGGCATCTGTGTTGGAGACCTCCGGAGGCCCTTGCTGACCAGTGACCTTGGTGCTGTTAGGCATGTCGCCGGCCTCTTCCACAGGCTGCTCAGAAGCTGCAACTACGGCCTTGCGGTCATTCACAAGCTTCCCATCCACCGCCAAGGGGCCTATCACGAAGAGGCCTTCGCCTCCCTTGGGGCTGGTTGCGCGGAACCTGAAGCCCGCCACGCTGGAGGCCACGTATATTGACGCGTTTGGCGGTGCAACTGTCCCTGCGGAGCCACACACATTCTCGTTGATGGCTGTAGCCGTACAGCTGAAGCCATAATGAGTCTGGTACTCTGGATTAAGGCATATACCGTGGGTGAATGGTGGGAAAACTCATGATCACAATTATATTTTAAATGCCAGATAAACTCAACAGGTTATGGGGTGTTTTCAGCAGGCACGGGTGCCGTTTAGGATTTCGAGGGTGCAATTGAGACATGCGATTTAGTCCATGGAACTTCTAACCACATCTGATCCGCCCTTTCGCTTGAAGGTCTAATGTGTGCCATGCATGCCTACAAGTGGCATCAATTGCGTGCAGCACCGAACAAAGTTAATGACGTAACACCTCTGGGCCCTGCTTAAATAAAGCTCGGCTACGTCGGCAAACATTAAGCACCGAACAGAGTATACACCATAGCAAGTGTACACAAAGATCCTTCAGTTCAAAATGAGGGGACCTCCTCATGCACCGAACGACTGAGAGAATCAACCAAAGATGATGCCTTCCTCAAAATACCCTTTCATTGAAATCATAACAATGGACATGTACCTCACTTTGCATCGCCTTAAGAGCATCAGCGCTGCTGGCAAGGTGGTGCCCCCCCAATCCTCCCACCTGGTAAGAAGACAAACTCCGCATTGCCCTCTAGCTTCCATCCAGACATGTCAACCGCATACGCCTGTGGGTTGCCCAGCTCCAGGAACGATGAAGAAGGTTGGGCTGCGTCATGCACCAGTCTGTGAGGGGACAGCAGGCTAAGAGTGGGAGCCAGGCTGGCACCAGTCTGTGGGAGAACAGCAGGATAAGAGTGGGAGCCAGGCTGGCACCAGTCTGTGGGAGAACAGCAGGATAAGAGTGGGAGCCAGGCTGGCACCAGCCTGTGGGAGAACAGCAGGATAAGAGTGGGAGCCAGGCTGGCACCAGTCTGTGGGAGAACAGCAGGATAAGAGTGGGAGCCAGGCTGGCACCAGTCTGTGGGGGAACAGCAGGATAAGAGTGGGAGCCAGGCTGGCACCAGTCTGTGGGGGAACAGCAGGCTAAGAGTGGGAGCCAGGCTGGCACCAGTCTGTGGGAGAACAGCAGGATAAGAGTGGGAGCCAGGCTGGCACCAGTCTGTGGGAGAACAGCAGGATAAGAGTGGGAGCCAGGCTGGCACCAGTCTGTGGGAGAACAGCAGGCTAAGAGTGGGATCCAGGCTGGCACCAGTCTGTGGGAGAACAGCAGGATAAGAGTGGGAGCCAGAATGGCACCAGTCTGTGGGGGAACAGCAGGACAAGAGTGGGAGCCAGGCTGGCACCAGTCTGTGGGGGAACAGCAGGATAAGAGTGGGAGCCAGGCTGGCACCAGTCTGTGGGGGAACAGCAGGATAAGAGTGGGAGCCAGGCTGGCAACAGTCTGTGGGGGAACAGCAGGATAAGAGTGGGAGCCAGGCTGGCACCAGTCTGTGGGGGAACAGCAGGATAAGAGTGGGACCTAGGCTGGCACCAGTTTGTGGGAGAACAGCAGGATAAGAGTGGGAGCCAGGCTGGCACCAGTCTGTGGGAGAACAGCAGGATAAGAGTGGGAGCCAGGCTGGCAACAGTCTGTGGGAGAACAGCAGGATAACAGTGGGATCCAGGCTGGCACCAGTCTGTGGGAGAACAGCAGGCTAAGAGTGGGAGCCAGGCTGGCACCAGTCTGTGGGAGAACAGCAGGATAAGAGTGGGAGCCAGGCTGGCACCAGTTTGTGGGAGAACAGCAGGATAAGAGTGGGAGCCAGGCTGGCAACAGTCTGTGGGAGAACAGCAGGATAAGAGTGGAAGCCAGGCTGGCACCAGTTTGTGGGAGAACAGCAGGATAAGAGTGGGAGCCAGGCTGGCACCAGTCTGTGGGAGAACATCAGGCTAAGATTGGGAGCCAGGCTGGCACCAGTCTGTGGGAGAACAACAGGCTAAGAGTGGAAGCCAGGCTGGCACCAGCCTGTGGGAGAACAGCAGGATAAGAGTGGGAGCCAGGCTGGCACCAGTCTGTGGGAGAACAGCAGGATAAGAGTGGGAGCCAGGCTGGCACCAGTCTGTGGGAGAACAGCAGGATAAGAGTGGGAGCCAGGCTGGCACCAGTCTGTGGGAGAACAGCAGGATAAGAGTGGGAGCCAGGCTGGCACCAGTCTGTGGGAGAACAGCAGGATAAGAGTGGGAGCCAGGCTGGCACCAGTCTGTGGGGGAACAGCAGGCTAAGAGTGGGAGCCAGGCTGGCACCAGTCTGTGGGAGAACAGCAGGATAAGAGTGGGAGCCAGGCTGGCACCAGTCTGTGGGAGAACAGCAGGCTAAGAGTGGGAGCCAGGCTGGCACCAGTCTGTGGGAGAACAGCAGGCTAAGATTGGGAGCCAGGCTGGCACCAGTCTGTGGGAGAACAACAGGCTAAGAGTGGAAGCCAGGCTGGCACCAGCCTGTGGGAGAACAGCAGGATAAGAGTGGGAGCCAGGCTGGCACCAGTTTGTGGGAGAACAGCAGGATAAGAGTGGGAGCCAGGCTGGCACCAGTCTGTGGGAGAACAGCAGGATAAGAGTGGGAGCCAGGCTGGCAACAGTCTGTGGGAGAACAGCAGGATAAGAGTGGGAGCCAGGCTGGCACCAGTTTGTGGGAGAACAGCAGGATAAGAGTGGGAGCCAGAATGGCACCAGTCTGTGGGAGAACATCAGGATAAGATTGGGAGCCAGGCTGGCACCAGTCTGTGGGAGAACAACAGGCTAAGAGTGGAAGCCAGGCTGGCACCAGCCTGTGGGAGAACAGCAGGCTAAGAGTGGGATCCAGGCTGGCACCAGTCTGTGGGAGAACAGCAGGATATGAGTGGGAGCCAGGCTGGCACCAGTCTGTGGGAGAACAGCAGGCTAAGAGTGGGAGCCAGGCTGGCACCAGTCTGTGGGAGAACAGCAGGATAAGAGTGGGAGCCAGGCTGGCACCAGTTTGTGGGAGAACAGCAGGATAAGAGTGGGAGCCAGGCTGGCACCAGTCTGTGGGAGAACAGCAGGCTAAGAGTGGGAGCCAGGCTGGCACCAGTCTGTGGGAGAACAGCAGGCTAAGATTGGGAGCCAGGCTGGCACCAGTCTGTGGGAGAACAACAGGCTAAGAGTGGAAGCCAGGCTGGCACCAGCCTGTGGGAGAACAGCAGGATAAGAGTGGGAGCCAGGCTGGCACCAGTCTGTGGGAGAACAGCAGGATAAGAGTGGGAGCCAGGCTGGCACCAGTCTGTGGGAGAACAGCAGGCTAAGAGTGGGAGCCAGGCTGGCACCAGTCTATGGGAGAACAGCAGGCTAAGAGTGGGACCTAGGCTGGCACCAGTCTGTGGGAGATCAGCAGGCTAAGATTGGGAGCCAGGCTGGCACCAGCCTGTGGGAGAACAGCAGGCTAAGAGTGGAAGCCAGGCTGGCACCAGCCTGTGGGAGAACAGCAGGCTAAGAGTGGGAGCCAGGCTGGCACCAGCCTGTGGGGGAACAGCAGGATAAGAGTGGGAGCCAGGCTGGCAGTGGACTGTTGGAGAACAGCAGGCTAAGAGTGGGAGCCAGGCTGGCACCAGCGTCTGGGAGAACAGCAGGCTAAGAGTGGGAGCCAGGCTGGCACCAGTCTGTGGGAGAACAGCAGGATAAGAGTGGGAGCCAGGCTGACAGTGGCCTGTGGGAGAACAGCAGGCTAAGAGTTGGGAGCCAGACTGGCAGTTCATATAATTGCATTGTATGATGAAATGAATAACCGGTGGGTCTTGATTCACGGAATGTGATATAATTGGTGAGTGCTTGTTGGTTGTGTACCTTCCTTTCCTGTTTCTGCTTGCCTTTCCTCAGCTAACGATGAGGGCCCACATGTGCACCCAAGCCGCGTTTGATTTGTTTGTGTCTTAGGTTATCTAGGGCTGGGCGGCCGGCCTCCAAGTATGGTAAGTCCATGCAGAAGTTAAGTCCATACAGATGAAAGTGTATTACATTATCAATCGAATGTCAGCCAAGGTTTCCAGGTCATCACTCCATCACGATCCCACAACGGAAAGTCTCAGATACTTGAGAAGGGACTTCCATAAGTTCAACTTATGCAAAAATTCAAAAGTCTTGCCATCAGGGCAACCATGAGGCTCCTGCAACAGCACAACCATGCATTGCATCAGCATAACCATGCTTTGCATCAGCATAACCATGCTTTGCATCAGCACAACCATGCATTGCATCAGCATAACCATGCATTGCATCAGCACAACCATGCATTAAGACAACCATGCTTTGCATCAGCACAGCCATGCTTTGCATCAGCATAACCATGCTTTGCATCAGCACAACCATGTATTGCATTAGCACAACCATGCATTGCATCAGCACAACCATGTATTGCATCAGCACAACCATGTATTGCATCAGCACAACCATGTATTGCATCAGCACAACCATGCTTTGCATCAGCATAACCATGCTTTGCATCAGCACAACCATGCATTGCATCAGCACAACCATGCAGTAACACAACCATGCTTTGCATCACCACAACCATGTATTGCATCAGCACAACCATGCATTGCATAAGCACAACCATGCTTTTCATCAGCACAACCATGCATTGCATCAGCACAACCATGCATTAAGACAACCATGCTTTGCATCAGCACAGCCATGCTTTGCATCAGGATAGCCATGCTTTGCATCAGCACAACCATGTATTGCATTAGCACAACCATGCATTGCATCAGCACAACCATGTATTGCATCAGCACAACCATGCTTTTCATCAGCACAACCATGCATTGCATCAGCACAGCCATGCTTTGCATCAGCACAACCATGCATTGCATCAGCACAACAATGCTTTGCATCAGCACAGCCATGCTTTGCATCAGCACAACCATGCTTTGCATCAGCACAACCATGCATTGCATCAGCACAACCATGCATTGCATCAGCACAACCATGCATTGCATCAGCATAACCATGCTTTGCATCAGCACAACCATGCTTTGCATCAGCACAATCATGCATTGCATCAGCACAATCATGCATTGCATCAGCACAACCATGCATTGCATCAGCACAACCATGCATTGCATCAGCACAATCATGCATTGCATCAGCACAATCATGCATTGCATCAGCACAATCATGCATTGCATTAGCACAACCATGCATTGCATCAGCACAATCATGCATTGCATCAGCACAATCATGCATTGCATTAGCACAACCATGCTTTGCATCAGCACAACCATGCTTTGCATCAGCACAACCATGCATTGCATCAGCACAACCATGCTTTGCATCAGCACAACCATGCTTTGCATCAGCACAACCATGCTTTGCATCAGCACAACCATGCATTGCATCAGCACAACCATGCATTGCATCAGCACAACCATGCTTTGCATCAGCACAACCATGCTTTGCATCAGCATAACCATGCATTGCATCAGCACAACCATGCTTTGCATCAGCACAGCCATGCTTTGCATCAGCACAACCATGCATTAAGACAACCATGCTTTGCATCAGCACAACCATGCTTTGCATCAGCACAATCATGCATTGCATCAGCACAATCATGCATTGCATCAGCACAACCATGCATTGCATCAGCACAATCATGCATTGCATCAGCACAATGATGCATTGCATCAGCACAATCAAGCATTGCATCAGCACAACCATGCATTGCATCAGCATAACCATGCATTGCATCAGCACAATCATGCATTGCATCAGCACAATCATGCATTGCATCAGCACAACCATGCATTGCATCAGCACAATCATGCATTGCATCAGCACAACCATGCATTGCATCAGCACAACCATGCATTGCATCAGCATAACCATGCATTGCATCAGCACAATCATGCATTGCATCAGCACAATCATGCATTGCATCAGCACAACCATGCATTGCATCAGCACAATCATGCATTGCATCAGCACAATCATGCATTGCATCAGCACAATCATGCATTGCATCAGCACAACCATGCATTGCATCAGCACAACCATGCATTGCATCAGCACAATCATGCATTGCATCAGCACAATCATGCATTGCATCAGCACAACCATGCATTGCATCAGCACAACCATGCATTGCATCAGCATAACCATGCATTGCATCAGCACAATCATGCATTGCATCAGCACAATCATGCATTGCATCAGCACAATCATGCATTGCATCAGCACAACCATGCATTGCATCAGCACAATCATGCATTGCATCAGCACAACCATGCATTGCATCAGCACAACCATGCATTGCATCAGCACAACCATGCATTGCATCAGCACAACCATGCATTGCATCAGCACAACCATGCATTGCATAAGCACAACCATGCATTGCATCAGCACAATCATGCATTGCATCAGCACAACCATGCATTGCATCAGCACAACCATGCATTGCATCAGCACAATCATGCATTGCATCAGCACAACCATGCATTGCATCAGCACAACCATGCATTGCATCAGCACAATCATGCATTGCATCAGCACAATCATGCTTTGCATCAGCACAGCCATGCTTTGCATCAGGATAGCCATGCTTTGCATCAGCACAACAATGCTTTGCATCAGCACAACAATGCTTTGCATCAGCGCACACTCGACATATTGGCATCACACGTCCCAGCGTTGCTTACCTCCTAATTTGGATGCTTGCGTTAGCTGGCTCAGGCCCCGGCAACAGAGGGTTTGCGCCATCTGGGCCGTACAGGCTGCACAGAACAACAGCGACAGCATGGCTCATCAGTTCGGATCCAAAGGGCTTTTCTCACCAGATGCCATAATAATGGATATGATGACTATTCAATAAACCCAGTCGCGGTTTAAAATAAGCGAGCGAGCGCCGAGCAGGGACCCTGCCCCGCGTTGCTCTGGCCCGCCCTTTCCACTTCCCTGCATTCCTCAGCTCGCCAGCCTCTGTCTCTTGGCATCATATGGGCTATGTGCAGCATATTTTTGTACTACAAAAGGCATTTAAAGAGCCCTCGAAACCCCTTCATGTAATCTCTGACCCCAAGCTCTCTCTCTCTCCTACCCCAGCCTTGGGGGCTGTGTTGTTCCCAAGCCAGTGTCTGCTGTGCAGGTTGGGCTGGAACAACAGCCTAGCTATGCTGTGTTTCATGTACCGGTATACCCATGGGGGCCTCAAGAGACACCCCACGGGACAATCATGCCTTGGGATGACTAACCTCGATAACCTAGTCATAAACACCCATCAAAATATCGTAGGCTGCTTGAAAACTTCTGTGGCAATCTGTAATAATTGAATGTTATGTGTGCTGGCTACATACAGACATAGCACATTTCCCCCTCTCCCCCTCCTGCCGAACCCACGTTGTGAGCTGCTGTGTGCGCGTGGGTATGAACTCGGTGGTGATCTGCAGGAACCCTCGCTCAACGAAGATCCCCGACTGCCACAGACTTGCATCTGCAGCAGCCAGATCCTTGATCCTTGTGTATGTTGCGTTGGCCATCTGGGCAGAGCGGCAGCAGTGCCTTGGGTATGATGTAAAAGCAAGGGGCTTTTGAGAACGTGTCCGGCAGGATCCACCGTCAACATACCGGTTTTGATGAACACAAATCCACCGTGCATGTGGACGGGTGGGTGGGGGCGTGGATCTTGAGGGGAGAGTGGGGAGGAGGCATGGAATTCTGGAATCTAGCTGCATATCTGCCTCATTGTCCGGCGCACTTTTACAGAGGTCCGCAAAGAGGTCCGCTTTGCTAACTAATCATGCAGCATGTCGTCTAGAGCTGCACACTGAGCGAAGTCGAATGGATGTTACGTGCTTCTGTGTGCATCCCTTTCCACCTCTCCGCCTCCCCCCCTCCCTCTTTTGTTGCCTCTATCGCGCACCCCCTTGCCAGCTTATTTGCTCCCAGGTCCAGGTCTCATCCCATGATGGGTTTCATGACAGGATCGCCTTTTCCAGGAACACATCATTCATGGATTCATTCACATCTGGCTCCCCACCCCGCATATCATCTGACATACTGTGTCACTAGGGCCCCCCGTCCCCTCCCCACCCACTGACCGCTGCGACCTTGCCGCTCACGAACAGCTGCTCGGTCAGGCTGCGCAAGCGCCGCATGTACATCGCACGAGTGGGCGCCATGTCCAACAACGCATCTTTGTGGTGGGGGGGGGGCACACTTTAGGACCGCATCAAAACAGAAAGCAGCATGGTGTCTTGGTGAGTGTACCAGCTTCACATGAAGCTGAGATCAAAAGGGAGGACTGGATCTGTAGCCTGTAATATAAAATCCCAAAACTGAACCTTCACCGTTCATGGCTCATATCCTGCAGTGTTTTGTCTGCCGGTGACAACACTGCAAGTACGCAGGTTTTTATGTCCAATCTGTTTCAAAAGCATTTGGGCTATTTGGGCATGGGCTAAAGAAAACCACCATTGACCCCTAGTGGATATGTGAATGCAGCCTCCCCCCCCATTTCTAGCCCTCCTCTCCCCTCAAGGTAGCCCACCCATAGTGGATCAGTGCATGCGCCCCCCCCCTAATTCCTGCCCTCTTCTCCCCATTTGCTAGCCTACCGGTGAGGTAGTTGAAGGTGCCAGTCACCCCTCCTTTACTGGCCACTTTCGTCATGTCACGGTCAGGGTCCTCCCAGCCCACGGGCCTTGGGTAGGTGGCGGCCTGTACCTAGGATCAAGAGGGGCAAAAAGCTCAACGAGGGTTCATTCGTCCATCCAAAGTGGGGGGCTGGATTGTGGCCTACATCCAAAGTGGAAGGCTGGATTGTGGCCTACATCCAAAGTGGAAGGCTGGATTGTGGCCTACATCCAAAGTGGGGGGCTGGATTGTGGCCTACATCCAAAGTGGAAGGCTGAATTGTGGCCGACATCCAAAGTGGAAGGCTGGATTGTGGCCTACATCCAAAGTGGGGGGCTAGATTGTGGCTGACATCCAAATTGGAAGGCTGGATTGTGGCCTACATCCAAAGTGGAAGGCTGGATTGTGGCCTACATCCAAAGTGGGGGGCTGGATTGTGGCCGAAATCCAAAGTGGAATGCTGGATTGTGGCCGACATCCAAAGTGGGGGGCTGGATTGTGGCCTACATCCAAAGTGGGGGGCTGGATTGTGGCCTACATCCAAAGTGGAAGGCTGGATTGTGGCCTACATCCAAAGTGGGGGGCTGGATTGTGGGCGACATCCAAAGTGGAAGGCTGGATTGTGGCCTACATCCAAAGTGGAAGGCTGGATTGTGGCCTACATCCAAAGTGGGGGGCTGGATTGTGGCCGACATCCAAAGTGGGGGGCTGGATTGTGGCCTACATCCAAAGTGGGGGGCTGGATTGTGGCCTGCATCCAAAGTGGGGGGCTGGAATGTGGCCTACATCCAAAGTGGAAGGCTGCATTGTGGCCTACATCCAAAGTGGAATGCTGGATTGTGGCCGACATCCATAGTGGGGGGCTGGATTGTGGCCTACATCCAAAGTAGGGGGCTGGATTGTGGCGTACATGCAAAGTGGGGGGCTGGACTGTGGCCTACATCCAAAGTGGGGGGCTGGATTGTGGCCTGCATTCAAAGTGGAGGGCTGGATTGTGGCCTACATGCAAAGTGGAAGGCTGCATTGTGGCCTACATCCAAAGTGGAATGCTGGATTGCGGCCTACATGCAAAGTGGAAGGCTGCATTGTGGCCTACATCCAGGACTGGATTTTTTGAATCGCTAATCATCTGAAGAAGCAAGGATGTTCAGTGGAGGAACATGTTATGACTTCGTCTAGGGCTAGGTACAGGACAGTTTTTTGGATTTGTCACACGTCATTTTGAGAGATTATTTCTGGTTTGCACGAAAATGGACGGGCAGAGATTATCTAAGTGGCCCGGCACTCCGCCCGTTGTGAAACATTGTGTGCAGCACACTGCAATCAGCCAAGTCCACTGTCATTAGCCGAGTTCCAGTCAGGATTTTTACCCCCTGTGTTTCAGTCAGGGTCTTCGCCCCTATCTGTGCTATCTGCAGTTGAGGGGCCAACTGCAAGAAAGGACACCTAGGGGTTATAAAACCTTGACTGTCAGCATACAGAGCCTGCAGACCGGCTGGTCACTCCCCACCCTTCCCTCCCCATAACACTCACCAACCCTCTCCTGTTGAAGGTGCCCGACCCTTGATTCGTGACATCATCAATTTTGACAGTGACCATGCCCCAGGGGGTTTGCTTCTGCAGTTCCAACAGAGGAGCACTCAGCAAAGCTCCCTCACATGAGCCGCATGGATCACGGTAAGCAATAGTAGCAGTAGACCCCGGCTCCCTGTCCCAGCGAGGCCTCAGCCCTAGCAGGTCAACAACAGGCTCTTGTCGAGGCCCACCCTTGCATGAGCTTGATGCTTGTGCAAAATTGCTGCATATGTCGTGAGGTCCCGAGTTTTTATTTTGTGCACCCTTGAGAACAGAAGGGTCTTTGGTTTGATGCCTACACACCATAAGAATGACACATCCCCAGCGCCATGCATCTCTAGGTGAATGATACACTGTATGGACTGGAAACGTGAATGCGGGATGAATTCAAATCCAGATGTATTCCGAAGGATTGTAGGATCTTCACGAGTGTACCAGATTTTTGATGAATATCGCGGATTCTTGATAGGCGTATCAGAATATCTTCACCATATCTATCCACAGCCCCCTTATTCAGCTGGGGTACGGCACCTGTAGGTCTTGGGTGTGCTCGCTGTCGCAGTACAGAGGGCTATTCCACTGCAATTGCAGGGGCGGCAGGAAGTCATGGGGAAAGGTCAGGTCTGCAGGACAACATACAAGACCATGTGGGGTGGGTGGAATAGGACTACCCCGACGTGAGAGGAGAGGTACAGATCCACCTCAGATCCACTTTCAAATCCACAGATCCACTACATCCTGCTCCTGCTGGCTGGGTGCAGATCGCAGCCAGATGGCTGGCGGGGTGAGATCTGCACCCAGACGGCAGGAACCGAGGGGATGTGGATTCATGCATCCGCCCTACAGGTAGCGATGTCCCGCCTGGCAGGCAGCAGGGCCAAAGGGTTTTCATCTTCAGGTCGGCGCAGTCCGGGCAGTGTCCAAAGGCACACAGGATAGGCTGTCTACCCTTAACCCCTAATCTGGGTACCCCACTGAACAAGGCTCACTAGGCTCACCTGCTCGCACGCCAGCACGCAGTAGTAGGCCCCAGACGCGCCCTGGTACCCGTTGTCCTGCCCAAAGGAGCCATCCAGGTCCCAGGGGATCCGCAGCCTAGGGGCGGGAGGCGCGCACTTCCAGGGTCAACCGGGGTGTCGCAAAAGGCCGGAAGTGAAGTGTTTGTAAACAAAAAACCAAGTCATCTATGCATGTTTGAGGCGTGAGTCGAGGGATATTTTCAAGACACTGGGGCAGGAGAAAGGGTGAGGACAAATACCTCCCTCACCATGGATTCAGGGGTGGAAAGGGTGAGAAAGGGTGAGAAAGGGTGAGAAAGGGTGAGGACAAATACCTCCCTCACCATGGATTCAGGGGTGGAAAGGGTGAGAAAGGGTGAGAAAGGGTGAGAAAGGGTGAGGACAAATACCTCCCTCACCATGGATTCAGGGGTGAAAAGGGTGAGAAAGGGTGAGAAAGGGTGAGGACAAATACCTCCCTCACCATGGATTCAGGGGTGAAAAGGGTGAGAAAGGGTGAGAAAGGGTGAGGACAAATACCTCCCTCACCATGGATTCAGGGGTGAAAAGGGTGAGAAAGGGTGAGAAAGGGTGAGAAAGGGTGAGGACAAATACCTCCCTCACCATGGATTCAGGGGTGAAAAGGGTGAGAAAGGGTGAGAAAGGGTGAGAAAGGGTGAGGACAAATACCTCCCTCACCATGGATTCAGGGGTGGAAACTGATCTCCTGTGCTCTCCCCTGTCCCCTGCTCCTCACCACTGGCCCCTGTCCTTGACTACTGGCCCATGCCCCCATCACTGGCAGATACCCCTCAACACTTGCACATGCCCCCTGATCTCCTGTGGCCCCTCCTGTCCCCTGTCCCTTACCACTGGCCCGTATCTGGATTGAGGTAGGCGTAGAAGTTTTTGGTGCACCGGTCCATGTTCAGCATGAGCGTCTGGGCAGCCATCTCGTTCACCACCTGACAGGAAGGCCAGGGAGTACAGCAGGGGCTTGTGGGCACATGCACATGTGCGGAATTTCGTATGGTGTATGTGGTGTGTGTGTGTGTGTGTGTGTGTGTGTGTGTGTGTGTGTGTGTGTGTGTGTGTGTGTGTGTGTGTGTGTGTGTGTGTGTGTGTGTGTGTGTGTGTGTGTGTGTGTGTGTGTGTGTCTAGGTGGCAATCTCAATTACAAGACACAGGGTTGTTGGCCATGGCATACATAGGCGGGGATATTCACTGAAATTCCTCCCGTTCCTGACGGGGGTCACGAACGTGTTGTTCATTAGCTGGCGACCTGTTCTCGAGCATCCTTGAATGCATCTGATGCGAAGCACAGCCCGGCCCCTCCGAAAGGTACCGACCTGCCTCAGATATTAAAACATAAACGCATCAAATTTCCAGACTGCTTGATAGCCCATATCGATACTGTTAGCCATGCATAAGGAGGCGTGTCTTTACTTAGACAGACAGGTCCAATCTGTCCTAAACATTGATCTTTCCATTCATCAATCCATTCATCTAAATCACCTGGGGTATATCCACGTAGTCCATGACAAACTTGGATCTGGTCTCGTTGCCGCCTCCACCCAAACCCACAGTGAATTCCTGGTGGGTTTTTGAAAGTGAGAGCACATAACAAATGTTTGCCGTTAGGAAGGACTGAAGAAGCCACAGGGTCAACCACCATGCGTCCTCCATTGGAAAAGCAGGGAGCGGCGGCGGAGGTGAGAGAGCCCAATCTGGCGGACTATCTGACCCGGACAAAATATCTGTCCCGGACAAAATATCTAGCCGCGGAATCGGCAGGAATCGGCATCCGATCATGGGAGCAGCTAGAAGGATATGTGACAATAGATCTGTCCTCTGCTGCTCACCTTAAGCAGCTGCCAGTCTTCTGTCTTGGTCTTGCGGTTGCCTTTGCTGTAGTAGAACGGGAACTGATCCAGCGGCAGGTCGTACCTGGGGAAAGGGGCATCATGTCAGTACCAGTACTCAAAACCCATACCTCCATACCAGCTGAGAGCAACACAAAGTCCCTGCAGACATGCGAAGGGGACTGCCTAAAAGTGCCTCTGGGCTCATGACATTGGGATCAAAGCTTTCCATCCAAATAACAACACAATTCACACCTGAGGTTGCTGAGTTCCCCCGAAACCGCCTTGAAGAGAGGGCCCTTCCGATTCAAGTCGCGTTGCTGCATGAGCACAATTGAAACAACGGTGTTCAGCAGACCATCGAGCACGAACAATCGATCTTGCAACAACAGGAAGGGTAAAAGGTTTGGGCCATGGCACATCCTGTCACAATACACGACATTAAGTAAAACCTGGAGCCCAAACCACAGGGCAGCATCCCCCCTCCACATCAAATCAGGCTGTTAAAAGGGCAGCGAGTATGCAGATGGCATGAAGCTCCGACACCATTTTAAATTCAGGTCCCAGTCAATCCCAGTCTGCACTGGTCCAAATAATGCGGAAGGACACCGAACAGGCCACGTGGATCACAGGCAGCTCACCCCCATGTTCATCTGCTTCCTCCCTGACAGTCTTATTAGTAAGAACCATCGATATAGCCATATAGGCTGGCAGTCAGATGCTTCGATGGTGTCACTCCCACTTAAACTGGGCCTTGTCAAGGTCTAGGTCTCCTCAAGGAAGGGCAAGGTGGTCCACAAATGGGCGCCCAGCTCTGACTTGACACTGAGGATAGGGTTGTGCCCCGGAGAAATCAGAATACAACATCTTGAGTTTTGTAGGCTGATTTAAAATTAGTCCTCACCGACCTTCAGGAAAGTCTTGTCCACAACCTCGACGAAACCGAACAGCCCAAAGAACTTGCCGTTGCGCCGCACATGGACATGGAAGGATACTGGGCTCACCACTCCAGCCAGGGCGAACGTCTGCAGGCGCGAGGAATGGGGGGGGGGGTCCGGACAAGCTGGGGCAGCGTTCGTTCACCATGAAGGATGCTTACGGCAGGATCGAATTGCAATCCAATTTGTGCTGCATGCCCCACCCGTATGTACATTCAAGCACGCCAGTGGGCCCTTCCGTACATTCATGCACGCCAGGGGGGCAGGTGACCTGGCAGGAACTCTGTTGTGCTCGCCACAATGAGCGCCAGAAAAATACGGTATATACGTTGACCAGAGAAATAAATATAAAACGAACTGGAATTCTGCTTCACCCCCACCTGCCTGTTCTGTTCCCGTTGTGACAGTGTCAGCGCTTTCGCCCATTATTTGTTGAGAAACGGCCAGGCAGCGCAAACAGGAAAAGCAGAGGCAGTCGGAAAATGCACCGACGCCTTGTGGTTTGACGGCTGCAACTTAATACTTATTGCTCTCCTCGTATCCACATGCCACACTCCCTACCCTGACCCATTCATTCCACCAGTGAGATCTGCCTGTGAGATCTGCCTTGGAGATCTACCTTGCAGATCTGCCTTGAAGATCTACTTTGGAGATCTACCTTTGAGATCTGCCTCTGTTGTTTCATTTCTCCTCTCAATCGTAAAATTTCAAAACTGACCGAACCCTGTGGGCAGAGTCTGGTACACATTTTGCAACTATTCCGTACCTGCAGAGCCAGCGTCTCCTTCATGTAGCTCCGCTCACCCAGCTCAAACCAGTAGCTCTGAAGGCCAAATTTCTTGACTGGGAGGCGGCCAGCCATGTACTCAAAAATCTGAAGCCGGGAGGGCAGCAAAGAGTTGCCGGGCGATACGCACATGACAGGCCAGCCAAGCTAGGAGGGAGCCAGAGTCACTTATGAGGGCTCACTATCATTCATCAGGTCAGTCCAGGCCGACCCGAGTCCAGTCGAGTAAGAAGGGAGCCTTGCGGCTATTTTGAAACAATCTGTGACCTCCATCAGGAATGGAGCCCTGTCCTATTGATGGCAAGTTATTAGGACCTGGACTAGCTCCCGCTGGTGTATCGAAATCACCCACATTTTCATCAAACTCGAAAGCCAGCTTGGGCTTGCGGTGGCTCAGGGAGGTGACACCCCGTCGGTGAGTCTCCACATTGTCGTAGAATTTCCCGGCGAAGAAGAGGCTGCCCTTATCTGCGCCAGCCTCTGTGAGGGCTTGGTCAGGGGCGGGAGTAAACCTGCGCAGCCACGGAGGTATGTTTATTGCTTGTTGTTTGCTGTTTGTGGAATGTGGATGTGTTTAGGCGTTTCAAATAAGTGTGGTCAAGAGGGCCCTGCATCCCTGGGAAGGTAAGTCGGGATCTAAAAACAGTCAGTTCTACCTAATATTGCATGTTATTTGCCGGCTCAGTGTGCGTGTGTGTATGACATGGGTGGGGAATGTGGCCCATCTCACAGCAGAAATAAAGGCAGTTTCGGATTATTTTGAGGCTGCGTGGCAAGAGAGAAGGGGCCAGATAGGGGGGGCGGCAGGGGGTGACATGGCATGCTGCTCTGCCCCTCATGGCTTTCACGAACGTGTATCCCTTGTCCCTCTCATCTGCATGCACACAAACATAGACTGCTGCACACGCTGTCACTCACCATTCCAGCACAGGTACTCCAGGGTTGTCCTGTCCTGCCGGGGGTCCGATGACGGTACCGCAGAACCCCGGGAGCGGAGGCACTGCCTCCGCTGCTGAGTCGTTTTTTTCCTTTTTGGGGGCCTTCACTATTGGCGCCACCGTCACGGAGCCGTTAGCAGCGGTCGTCTTGAGGAGTGAGGGGGGGGGGGGAGGAGGCATGCGATTACGGAGCAAGGGACGGAGGGCCAAACGCTCCTCCTCTCAAGGAGGTTCACTCCATGGGGCTTGCTGCACAACATTTATTTTTATCTGCTGTACAGCCCAGGCGGCAAGTCCCTTGGGTTAACCCTTGATGGCATACCCGAATTATGACAGAGCCCTCAGCCTGTTTTCATAGGGACAAGCGATTGAAAAAAACGAACACCTTGAGCCTGGCACGTTCATCACAAACCCACACTAGTTAATGCTTATGAGGAACTTCTGGCCGCAAGTCAACATGATATGTCAGCTTGCAGCAAGAAGTTCCTCAGCCACATCAGCTCCAGCAGCTCCACTGTAGCTCATGGAGCTAATGTGGCTGCCAGCAGCTCCAGTGTCGATGGCAGCCACATTAGAAGGCTGCCATGGGCACTGGAGCTGATGTCAGCCTTCTAATGTGCTTAGAAGGCTGACATCAGCTCCAGTACCTTGCCGGGGTGAGCTTCTACCATTGCTGGTTCAATAATTTCAAATGTCTCATGCTTCATAATAACATACAGGGTTCAATAATGTGTTCATGCAGGCCTTACCTGTGCCTGCCAACGGACCAGGTCCCCGGCCACAAACGACGTGTGAGGAATCCGCGCCTGGTAGTAGCTGCTGCCCCCTGTTCAGGAGGTGGCAGGCATGGGGGTGCCACTGGTGGGGCTACCAAGGTAGTTGGTTGCAGTAGTTGTGCAGGTAGGTGGTTGAAACAGGTGCACAGGTAAAAGGTTGCAACAGTTGTGCAGGTAAATAGTTGCAACAGCTGTGCAGGTAGGTGGTTGCAACAGGGACAACAACTGGCTGGCTCCCTCCACGCATAAGGCTACAGTAGTGTGCTGCATCATCTCCTGAGAGCGACTTGTCCTGTTGCTCTGTTTGGAAAGGCCGTTAACAAGCCCAGTGATCAGTCTGCTTGACTGCTTTCACTCGCTTTTACGGAAGTCAGTGGCTGCTGCTGTTTCCATGCAACTATATGTTGCTGCTGCATGGGCAGTGCAACCTCTGGTGCAAGTGGCACAAGTCTTGACAGGAGCTACACGGAAGCGATGCACAAGGCTTGTGCAGGTCCTTCAATGCTCTCGCCAAATATCATTGGTTCAGACGTCTTCTACTTTCAGGAAGGTTCCAGGGGAGAGTTGATTGTTATGCTAGAACGGCCGCTTGAGCATGCAAAGAGGGGTCGTCTCCCTCAGTGGTAAGCTAACCTTCTGTAATATTTTCTTTTCCAACTTGAGCTTTCATTTGGGGGTGGACTTTGTTAGGCTCCCTAGCTTTAGACCCACTTGATTTTAGATCTCAATCCGCGGCAACAAGAGCCGTGACACCCCTTGAGAGACACCTACCATTGGACCCCTGAACGAGTGCGGAGGATAGGGTTGCCTCTGCACCAAAGTTGACCTTGTAAATTAAGTTGATGGCCGGAGGGGTGCCACTTGCGCCCGACGCGTCATGGAGGGCAGTGATGTTGATTAAGATATCGACCCCAGGCGAGGGCTGTGTGGACAGCTGGCAGGCCAATCTGTAGGAGCATGTAATGCAAGGTGGGGGGATGCTTGTCAGGTAAGCAGGCAGCGAGTTTTCTCACGCAGTTTTGCTGGTTTCAAATATGTACTGGCATGCATGGTACACACGGGATTGGTAGTTTTTTTATTGCAGCCGTGCACAAAGGCATGCTGCTCTTGCTAGGATCTGACTTTTTTTTTCCAGCCAACAAAAACACAAGCTGGAAACTCACTTAAGGTTGTCAGGGCCTGCCTGCCCTGGGGTCACCGGCTGACTCCACTGCCACACCGAGGACTCAGGGTTCCATGGTGTGCTGGACCCTGGGCAGCATTAATCAGTCCATGGGTTGGGACAATGAATGAAAGCTGGAATTCGAAATCTGTCCTTTCAAGTTTCAATGCACTGTCAACACAGGCTGAATGAAGGAGGAACCGCAGCAATTTTTGTGATTGTGGTTCCACCTAACAGCGATGCTACTGTTATTTGTCATTGACTTTTGCGTTGCCTTCTTTCCTAGATGGAGCGCTTTTTAGCTGTGGCCTCTGGGCAACCACAAGGATAAGATGTCAGCTAGCTGGACAGTCGTTGAAGCTCCATTCTTCCCTCTAATTGACCGATGAGCCAACGTTCATAGGGAAGCTAAGGCTTGTAGGTGGGTATGCCATAGCATACGGTATGTTAGAGACTAGCAGGTCCACAGCTGGCTAGCATTACCTGACAAAGTTGCGGTGGGATATACGGTATATGTGAAAATGGCCGGTATTTCTCACCCGTTTTCTGCTCTGTCGGTGATGCTAGAGCTTGCACTGCAGGTGTCTGCTGGGCCAATGCCGAGGAAGCAAGGAGCGAGATAAACAGCAGGCTGCTCGCTAAAGTCGTGGTTACCGCAGTGGCCGAAGGTGTCGAGCAGGCATCTCTGACCCTCACCGCGGCTGCTCGCATTCCGGGCGCCTCGAATCGTTCGATGCACCACAGATTTTCCAGACTGTCGCCTGGGTAGAGGCCAAGAGTGATTCGTGTTTTTCGAAGATCGTCCCCAACACCGGAAATTGCGAAGAAGGTCCCTTGTCTTAGTTCGACAAATACGGTTCGTCAGAGCCGCGGAACATCGATCGAGAAAGAATGAGACCTGTGCGCTGATTGACAGGGTAATATTACACTACCTTTCACCTACGCCCATCAAAGTGACAGCCAACGTTACCCCTGGCCTTGACCTTTTTACCCCGCAACCTCTGGAAAAACAATTTCATGTCCTCATTCTCTGACACCAACTCTAACTAGCCGGTGACGTAGTAGGCTACGCCCGTTTTTGTTGTTCATGACCCTGTAGTTGCGGTGTATGTGGCTGTTGGAAACCCCTGCTTTCGCCAAACCCCCTGCGCCAGATAGACTCCCAAAACCCCCTCCATACGGCGAGGCAAAAGCTTTGCTGACGACGTTCGTAACTAGCCGGCGAACGTAGGCTACGCCCGTTTTTGGTTCATGACCCTGTAGTTGCGGTGTATGTGGCATTGTGGCTGTATGTGGGCCTGTGGGGGCTAACGCTCACACCCTCTCACATAACGGCCGTCAATCAACGGGCGTGTTTGTCACCAGCGGTTTTCATTTCGGCAAACCCTGCTTTCGCCAAACCCCCTGCGCCAGACCCCGAAAATCCGCTTCGTACGGCGAGGCAAAATCTTTACTGACGACGTTCGTAACTAGCCGGCGAACGAAGCCTACGCCCGTTTTTTGGTTCATGACCCTGTAGTTGCGGTGTATGTGGCCGCTGGCCAGTGGGCTAACGCTCGCACCCTTTCACATAACGGCCGTCAATCAACGGGCGTACCGTGTTCACCAGCAATTTTCATTTCGGCAAACCCTGCTTTCGCCAAACCCCCTGCGCCAGACCCCGAAAACCCTGCGCCAGACCCCGAAAACCCCCTTCGTACGGCGAGGCAAAAGCTTTACTGACGACGTTCGTAACTAGCCGGCGAACGTAGGCTACGTCCGTTTATTTTGTTCGTGACCCTGTAGTTACGGTGTATATGGCTGTGGGCCTGTGGGGGCTAACGCTCACACCCTCTCACATAACGGCCGTCAATCAACGGGCGTGTTTGTCACCAGCGATTTTCATTTCGGCAAACCCTCGTTTTCGCCAAACCCCCTGCGCCAGACCCGAAAACCCCCTTCGTACGGCGAGGCAAAAGCTTTAATGACGACGTTCGTAATAATATTCGCAATTTAACCACGACAAAGTACAGGGCCATTTATAAGCAGGGTAGACCCCGACCCTGCTCCAGAAAATACGCTGTTTCCTACACTCGAGCAAATGACCGACTGTCTGTGAACATTTCGGTGCAAGCAAAGATTGAGCAAACGTGCATTCCCAAATATCCCGCTCTCCATGCTGCTTGCCCGCGCTGCTGCTGGCACAGTTGTTGGACGAGCTTTCCTTGGGCCAGGGCCAACCTATATAGCACAATCACCCGAGTGTAGGGCATGGTGGTGACGGAGTGGCCAGATTGATGGAGTCTCCTGACACCGGGCTTCTCTGAGATTTCTCACTGTCTCTGGCCCGTTTTTGCACACGGCAAGTTTGAACAACATTGTGATATGTAAAAGCTGTGCCTTTGGCGCAGCCCCCAAGTGACGTGGATGGGTTCGCGCTTAGTGAACCGTGGCTATGGCCTTGAGGCTGCGGTGCGAGACGTGATTTGGATTGCAGGCACACTGGGACGAGCCCCGGGTGGAAATGGCTGGCTATCTTACGGGATTGGGTAGTGGCTTTGGATGTGAATGTGTGGATCTGATGCGGAAATTGAAAGCACCATGCCGATAGTGTGATCTGAGCTCTTCCCGCTCACGCAAAGTTGCACTGAGACAAATGGCCAGCAGACCAGACGCAAATGATGGACGATATTCCAGCAGCATCACAATGGACTGATTGGGGTCGATGCCCTAAAATTTGTTAAGCAGTCAACAGTCCCATGTGGCTAGGCCAGTCCGGTTCAGCCAAAACTGATGACTCTTCCTGTCCCTTACAGGCAGGCCTGTTAAGGTCAGGTGTAACGCATAATTACCAGACGTGGTGATAGTGAATGTAGGTTAGTTTTAGTTAGGGTCCCAGTGTGAACGCTGCAGATCACAAACTGCTGCTCTTTTGGGGGCGCAGAATTTGCTCTTGGCGCAAGCCCTGCTGTGTACTAGATCCTGTGCATATGCCATGGTTTGGACCCTGTCTTTCGTGCGGCAGCTACTATGGTTGGTTGGCGGAAAATGTGTCCTAGCTAGTGGATGTTGCCATGTGTGGGAAGTAGGTGTGCCGTGGAGGCCTGTTTTTTTATTGAACTAGAAGGAGCCATGCATTGGCGTCATGCACACCTTGGAGAATGGCATAAAAGTCATTCATGCACAGGCCCTTCAGCGTCAACTGTCAACAAGCATGTGCACAGAAATTTGGAGTGTGTTGGCATGCTTGCTTGTCATTGCCGCTAGCAACTAACACAAAGCATGCCACTGAAAGTCATGTCTTGTTCACCAGCTTTACTGGGCATCTATCCCTTGCTCAAAGAGACCATTGCATCTGTTTCTTATGTGCGCAACCTGGGTGCCAGATTCAGTGATTCAGTGCAAGTAGCATTCTGCCATTTGCCAGGTCATTTGCATGCTGACACAACGCAGTTGACTGCTGCAGTTGTGGTGTGTCCGGCTGGCAGAGTATGTGCAAGCCATGGCACTATACGACCCTCTGTCGAAAGTTCATCGCAGTTCATGCACGGGAAACTGAAGCAGGCATGCAAGTCCGCCTTTCACATGTTCTGTAGTGTCAACTGTCATCCTGCAAGTTCAAAAACTAGTCAGCCGCTGGCTGCAGCGATGCGGATCAACGCGAGCAACCCTTTCATCACGTCTAACCTGTTCAAAGAGTTTGCGCTTAGAGTAGCACAACGCGAGTGCACAACACGTACTGTGCAGTATGGACTTTCGGTGAAGAAAGTCAAAAACCAACGTGGCCGAGGCCATGGCTGCCCCACCACGAGCATATACATTTCTAACAGACATGCAAATGAACTTCCGCCCAATACGAGGCAACGCGATGGCCTGTTTATGAATTCGGCACCACTTTTCACCGCAAACCCCTAGTTTTATAAAAATAGCATGCCCAAGAAAGTACGCCTCGTCCGATCCACTCGGCGCATCTCCGTTGCAGTGCACTGTCATAAGGTAGGGAAGCACGAGATACGCCACTGGAACAAAAGATGACTCGAAACACTGGGGCGACCGCGAAGAACGAGCCTTTCAAAACTGCGACAACTTTGGCGGTTGGGAACCGATGTCCCAGTAAAGCCAACTGAAAACCCAAACCCTACCCCTTTCCGTTCCTTTCAGTCACTCGGGTATTCAGTATGCCTGAGAAGGGTGTGGTAGCTGTGGTTTCTGTAGGCCAATGTAACGCATTTGGTCGGAGTACCGTAGGTTTTTGTTTGGCTGTAGATTTATGGAGGCCAATCTCCCTCCTTTGGAATATCAATGTAAGGCATTCCCTTTTCGGGCTCCTGCCTCCCACCAGATAAAGGGGACCCCGAATCCCAAAATCATGGAGCAGATTCAGTGCATCAGAATGGCTGAGTGCATGAGACCCACTGGGTGCATGATACAGATGCGGACATACAGTATATGGTGCATGGGACAGATTCGGTGCATGAGATAGTTTTGATGGGTAGGATAGTTTTCATGCATGGGACAGGTCAATGATGTAGGACAGGTAGGGAGCAAGGGACAGGATTGATGCATTGGACATGTTTCATGAATGGGACAGTTGCCCACAAGCCGGCTTGGGCAATTTCGTAACAATGGTGCTACTGTCGTTACATCCCTACTGCTTCCATAACTAGTTCCATACCTATCAATCTTGTGTTTGTGATGTTTCAGGTTTGTGATGCTTCAGATCAAATAGGACTATGGACAAGATTGCCAGTCCTTGCTTGCCTACCAAGCAAGTTGTCTAGTACAGTAAACTACCGAGATAGAATTGATAATGGGATTCAGATTCAGATGTGACAGCTGTCATGACAAGGATGACCCTCTGCTATCCCCGCAGCCACCACTGGGCATCAGGGGACCAAACCGTGACCAGTGCCGGCCCGAAAACCAGGGCCTGCTGAACCACGACTGCAGGCCGTGATGTGCCTGGATCGTTGCTTCTGCATCGTAAGATACACAGTGGTGCCCATCATTGTTTTGATTACACAAAACGTTGCACTGACGGTATCAGCTACAGAGGCGTCATTTTAACATTTACCTTTCCCTATGACAGAAATTCAAAACTGCAAGAGGGCAGATGCCATACTTAAGAACTTATGCATGGCTACTTCTTAAGAATATTACAGAAAAAGTTCACTGTAAGCAAGTTCACGCTCAAATACTGACCAACAGTCAAGTCAAGGGACGAATGCGTGACCGTCCCGTACAAAATATGCTGGACACGAACCCAGCATCCACTTCAAACTCCTTCAATGAAAGGCTAGACGTGATATATTGCCCACAACAGAACGAGAGATCCAGCCCCATTTGGGCATATATATCTTGAAGCACGCAGTACCACGCAATAACCAGCATGTGATTCATCATGTTTCATCAGTTATCACGGGATCGCTGTTGTCACAGCAAATGGCGGAACGACTCTGCAAGAAGAAACCAGAGAACCCAAGCTAGGTAAGGTCGACAATTTGGTTAAGTGCACCCTAGCCACGACTGAACTAAAGTACAATTTCAACTGTGCTTTGGCTTCCATCAGAGCGCATTGCTAGCAAAAAGAACAGCAATAATTGGACTGCTTCCCTTATACAGCAGGCACTGCTGCAGCTTTCAATTTATTATCTCACATGACTTGCCACCAGCACCAAAACAAACCAGTGGATCAAATGTTCAAAATCACTGCACATGAATTCAAAGATAACCTCAAATTCTTGGGTACAACGCATCTTATTTCAAACGCTTACACACTGTTAACTTAACATTGCCCATAACCAGACCCTGTCAATAAACTTACCATAAAACTAGGCAAAACAAATGGCAAATGCTCCAGCATTTGAAAGATCGCTAGGCGAAGGAGACCCACAACAGCCCAGGATGGAGCCCTCATTGCTCTTCTTGCGCCTCGTGCCTAGCAGATGCTCAGTTCCAGGCAGCGGCTGCGGCATAGGAGAAAGTTCCGGGCTTCAAATGATTCCATGCCATGGTGCGGCCCAGTCCCACACCCTTACTGCATTTGGAAACTCTGCGCCCGACCTTGATTGCCCCCATCACCAACCTTCCTCCTGACAACCAACAGTTCAAACTCTGTGGCCCTCCGTCATCCCTTCAACGCTAGGCCCTCACCAGTGTATATTTTAGTGTGAACTTGACTACCTTAGAGAGGCTGCCTGGGCAACCAACTATTGGATCCATGGGGCAACAGACCCTGACCGGCCCATGAGCAGCCGCCCAAGCAGCAGGGCTTACTGCCCCAAGCACTCTCAGCCGCAGACCAGGCAGTAGCTTCAGTGCAACTGAAGCACCCTCAAATAAGCAGTGGCAATCATACAAAAACGCTGGGCACTTCCTGCTGCACTCACCCCCCAAGGAACTGTCGGTTGAGGTCACAAACCGCTCGTAGAGCCTCTTGGCTGTGCACAAATGACAGCCATGCCTCCCCGCTCGGTCTCCCCAGGCTGTCCAGCCCTATCTGAAGAGAATCCGGTAGATACTGGTAACCCTGGAAGAAGCCGAGGATCTCCGCCGGCGAGGACCGGTACGGCAGGCCTCGAACCTTGGCAGTGCAGTTGTTGGTCCCTCCCGGGGGAACCATCTGCGCCTGTTGCCTGGGAGGCCCTGCTGAAGCTCCAACGGCCACAGAGTTGTACATGTGGGCCGGAGAGGAGGCCTG
The DNA here is from genome assembly GCA_037349105.1 of Limnomonas spitsbergensis. NCBI lineage: Eukaryota > Viridiplantae > Chlorophyta > Chlorophyceae > Chlamydomonadales > Limnomonas > Limnomonas spitsbergensis. The sequence goes on along the minus strand of JAYJMM010000007.1, from coordinate 316,829 downwards.
CTGCTGCTGTTGTTGTTGGGGTTGCATCATCATGGCTGCAGGATACTGCTGCTGTTGCCGCTGCAACAACTGTTGGTGCTGCTGGTGCTGGTGCATGTCCTGGCCCCGACTGGACAGGGTGCCGGGATAGCTGTTTGGGGCTCCCATCGACAGGTTTTGGAACTGGAGCATCAAGGCGGACTGAGACTGGGGGAAGCTCTGCCTGCACGTAGCAAAATCGACAGTGAGCTCACTAAGCCTCACGGCCAAGTATGGAAAGTCGAGCTCGTTAGGCAGAAATGCTCGTGAACAAAGCATGTTCATGTGCTTGTTGGTCGTATGCCTTTCCTGTTCCTGCTCGCCTTTTCTCAGCTGCCGACGAGGGCCCTATGCGCACCCGGGCTGTTTTTTGTGTGTTAGTGTCTCAGGCTTTCTAGGGTTGGGCGGCCGGCCTCACATCTTGTAAGGTCAAAAGAAAAGGTTCATTAATTGTGGGCTCCTTAGTAACCGAGGCAGGTTAATCCATTGTGGGCTCCTTACCAAGACAAGCTCATAGGCATCCATTAGCTGTGGGCTCCTTATCAAGGCATCCATAAGTTGTGGGCTCCTTACCAAGGCAGGTTCATCAATTGGGGGACGCTCAATGCAGCATGATATGTCAGCTTGCAGCAAGAAGTTCCTCAGCCACATCAGCTCCAGCAGCTCCACTGTAGCTCATGGAGCTAATGTGGCTGCCAGCAGCTCCAGTGTCGATGGCAGCCACATTAGAAGGCTGCCATGGGCACTGGAGCTGATGTCAGCCTTCTAATGTGCTTAGAAGGCTGACATCAGCTCCAGTACCTTGCCGGGGTGAGCTTCTACCATTGCTGGTTCAATAATTTCAAATGTCTCATGCTTCATAATAACATACAGGGTTCAATAATGTGTTCATGCAGGCCTTACCTGTGCCTGCCAACGGACCAGGTCCCCGGCCACAAACGACGTGTGAGGAATCCGCGCCTGGTAGTAGCTGCTGCCCCCTGTTCAGGAGGTGGCAGGCATGGGGGTGCCACTGGTGGGGCTACCAAGGTAGTTGGTTGCAGTAGTTGTGCAGGTAGGTGGTTGAAACAGGTGCACAGGTAAAAGGTTGCAACAGTTGTGCAGGTAAATAGTTGCAACAGCTGTGCAGGTAGGTGGTTGCAACAGGGACAACAACTGGCTGGCTCCCTCCACGCATAAGGCTACAGTAGTGTGCTGCATCATCTCCTGAGAGCGACTTGTCCTGTTGCTCTGTTTGGAAAGGCCGTTAACAAGCCCAGTGATCAGTCTGCTTGACTGCTTTCACTCGCTTTTACGGAAGTCAGTGGCTGCTGCTGTTTCCATGCAACTATATGTTGCTGCTGCATGGGCAGTGCAACCTCTGGTGCAAGTGGCACAAGTCTTGACAGGAGCTACACGGAAGCGATGCACAAGGCTTGTGCAGGTCCTTCAATGCTCTCGCCAAATATCATTGGTTCAGACGTCTTCTACTTTCAGGAAGGTTCCAGGGGAGAGTTGATTGTTATGCTAGAACGGCCGCTTGAGCATGCAAAGAGGGGTCGTCTCCCTCAGTGGTAAGCTAACCTTCTGTAATATTTTCTTTTCCAACTTGAGCTTTCATTTGGGGGTGGACTTTGTTAGGCTCCCTAGCTTTAGACCCACTTGATTTTAGATCTCAATCCGCGGCAACAAGAGCCGTGACACCCCTTGAGAGACACCTACCATTGGACCCCTGAACGAGTGCGGAGGATAGGGTTGCCTCTGCACCAAAGTTGACCTTGTAAATTAAGTTGATGGCCGGAGGGGTGCCACTTGCGCCCGACGCGTCATGGAGGGCAGTGATGTTGATTAAGATATCGACCCCAGGCGAGGGCTGTGTGGACAGCTGGCAGGCCAATCTGTAGGAGCATGTAATGCAAGGTGGGGGGATGCTTGTCAGGTAAGCAGGCAGCGAGTTTTCTCACGCAGTTTTGCTGGTTTCAAATATGTACTGGCATGCATGGTACACACGGGATTGGTAGTTTTTTTATTGCAGCCGTGCACAAAGGCATGCTGCTCTTGCTAGGATCTGACTTTTTTTTTTCAGCCAACAAAAACACAAGCTGGAAACTCACTTAAGGTTGTCAGGGCCTGCCTGCCCTGGGGTCACCGGCTGACTCCACTGCCACACCGAGGACTCAGGGTTCCATGGTGTGCTGGACCCTGGGCAGCATTAATCAGTCCATGGGTTGGGACAATGAATGAAAGCTGGAATTCGAAATCTGTCCTTTCAAGTTTCAATGCACTGTCAACACAGGCTGAATGAAGGAGGAACCGCAGCAATTTTTGTGATTGTGGTTCCACCTAACAGCGATGCTACTGTTATTTGTCATTGACTTTTGCGTTGCCTTCTTTCCTAGATGGAGCGCTTTTTAGCTGTGGCCTCTGGGCAACCACAAGGATAAGATGTCAGCTAGCTGGACAGTCGTTGAAGCTCCATTCTTCCCTCTAATTGACCGATGAGCCAACGTTCATAGGGAAGCTAAGGCTTGTAGGTGGGTATGCCATAGCATACGGTATGTTAGAGACTAGCAGGTCCACAGCTGGCTAGCATTACCTGACAAAGTTGCGGTGGGATATACGGTATATGTGAAAATGGCCGGTATTTCTCACCCGTTTTCTGCTCTGTCGGTGATGCTAGAGCTTGCACTGCAGGTGTCTGCTGGGCCAATGCCGAGGAAGCAAGGAGCGAGATAAACAGCAGGCTGCTCGCTAAAGTCGTGGTTACCGCAGTGGCCGAAGGTGTCGAGCAGGCATCTCTGACCCTCACCGCGGCTGCTCGCATTCCGGGCGCCTCGAATCGTTCGATGCACCACAGATTTTCCAGACTGTCGCCTGGGTAGAGGCCAAGAGTGATTCGTGTTTTTCGAAGATCGTCCCCAACACCGGAAATTGCGAAGAAGGTCCCTTGTCTTAGTTCGACAAATACGGTTCGTCAGAGCCGCGGAACATCGATCGAGAAAGAATGAGACCTGTGCGCTGATTGACAGGGTAATATTACACTACCTTTCACCTACGCCCATCAAAGTGACAGCCAACGTTACCCCTGGCCTTGACCTTTTTACCCCGCAACCTCTGGAAAAACAATTTCATGTCCTCATTCTCTGACACCAACTCTAACTAGCCGGTGACGTAGTAGGCTACGCCCGTTTTTGTTGTTCATGACCCTGTAGTTGCGGTGTATGTGGCTGTTGGAAACCCCTGCTTTCGCCAAACCCCCTGCGCCAGATAGACTCCCAAAACCCCCTCCATACGGCGAGGCAAAAGCTTTGCTGACGACGTTCGTAACTAGCCGGCGAACGTAGGCTACGCCCGTTTTTGGTTCATGACCCTGTAGTTGCGGTGTATGTGGCATTGTGGCTGTATGTGGGCCTGTGGGGGCTAACGCTCACACCCTCTCACATAACGGCCGTCAATCAACGGGCGTGTTTGTCACCAGCGGTTTTCATTTCGGCAAACCCTGCTTTCGCCAAACCCCCTGCGCCAGACCCCGAAAATCCGCTTCGTACGGCGAGGCAAAATCTTTACTGACGACGTTCGTAACTAGCCGGCGAACGAAGCCTACGCCCGTTTTTTGGTTCATGACCCTGTAGTTGCGGTGTATGTGGCCGCTGGCCAGTGGGCTAACGCTCGCACCCTTTCACATAACGGCCGTCAATCAACGGGCGTACCGTGTTCACCAGCAATTTTCATTTCGGCAAACCCTGCTTTCGCCAAACCCCCTGCGCCAGACCCCGAAAACCCTGCGCCAGACCCCGAAAACCCCCTTCGTACGGCGAGGCAAAAGCTTTACTGACGACGTTCGTAACTAGCCGGCGAACGTAGGCTACGTCCGTTTATTTTGTTCGTGACCCTGTAGTTACGGTGTATATGGCTGTGGGCCTGTGGGGGCTAACGCTCACACCCTCTCACATAACGGCCGTCAATCAACGGGCGTGTTTGTCACCAGCGATTTTCATTTCGGCAAACCCTCGTTTTCGCCAAACCCCCTGCGCCAGACCCGAAAACCCCCTTCGTACGGCGAGGCAAAAGCTTTAATGACGACGTTCGTAATAATATTCGCAATTTAACCACGACAAAGTACAGGGCCATTTATAAGCAGGGTAGACCCCGACCCTGCTCCAGAAAATACGCTGTTTCCTACACTCGAGCAAATGACCGACTGTCTGTGAACATTTCGGTGCAAGCAAAGATTGAGCAAACGTGCATTCCCAAATATCCCGCTCTCCATGCTGCTTGCCCGCGCTGCTGCTGGCACAGTTGTTGGACGAGCTTTCCTTGGGCCAGGGCCAACCTATATAGCACAATCACCCGAGTGTAGGGCATGGTGGTGACGGAGTGGCCAGATTGATGGAGTCTCCTGACACCGGGCTTCTCTGAGATTTCTCACTGTCTCTGGCCCGTTTTTGCACACGGCAAGTTTGAACAACATTGTGATATGTAAAAGCTGTGCCTTTGGCGCAGCCCCCAAGTGACGTGGATGGGTTCGCGCTTAGTGAACCGTGGCTATGGCCTTGAGGCTGCGGTGCGAGACGTGATTTGGATTGCAGGCACACTGGGACGAGCCCCGGGTGGAAATGGCTGGCTATCTTACGGGATTGGGTAGTGGCTTTGGATGTGAATGTGTGGATCTGATGCGGAAATTGAAAGCACCATGCCGATAGTGTGATCTGAGCTCTTCCCGCTCACGCAAAGTTGCACTGAGACAAATGGCCAGCAGACCAGACGCAAATGATGGACGATATTCCAGCAGCATCACAATGGACTGATTGGGGTCGATGCCCTAAAATTTGTTAAGCAGTCAACAGTCCCATGTGGCTAGGCCAGTCCGGTTCAGCCAAAACTGATGACTCTTCCTGTCCCTTACAGGCAGGCCTGTTAAGGTCAGGTGTAACGCATAATTACCAGACGTGGTGATAGTGAATGTAGGTTAGTTTTAGTTAGGGTCCCAGTGTGAACGCTGCAGATCACAAACTGCTGCTCTTTTGGGGGCGCAGAATTTGCTCTTGGCGCAAGCCCTGCTGTGTACTAGATCCTGTGCATATGCCATGGTTTGGACCCTGTCTTTCGTGCGGCAGCTACTATGGTTGGTTGGCGGAAAATGTGTCCTAGCTAGTGGATGTTGCCATGTGTGGGAAGTAGGTGTGCCGTGGAGGCCTGTTTTTTTATTGAACTAGAAGGAGCCATGCATTGGCGTCATGCACACCTTGGAGAATGGCATAAAAGTCATTCATGCACAGGCCCTTCAGCGTCAACTGTCAACAAGCATGTGCACAGAAATTTGGAGTGTGTTGGCATGCTTGCTTGTCATTGCCGCTAGCAACTAACACAAAGCATGCCACTGAAAGTCATGTCTTGTTCACCAGCTTTACTGGGCATCTATCCCTTGCTCAAAGAGACCATTGCATCTGTTTCTTATGTGCGCAACCTGGGTGCCAGATTCAGTGATTCAGTGCAAGTAGCATTCTGCCATTTGCCAGGTCATTTGCATGCTGACACAACGCAGTTGACTGCTGCAGTTGTGGTGTGTCCGGCTGGCAGAGTATGTGCAAGCCATGGCACTATACGACCCTCTGTCGAAAGTTCATCGCAGTTCATGCACGGGAAACTGAAGCAGGCATGCAAGTCCGCCTTTCACATGTTCTGTAGTGTCAACTGTCATCCTGCAAGTTCAAAAACTAGTCAGCCGCTGGCTGCAGCGATGCGGATCAACGCGAGCAACCCTTTCATCACGTCTAACCTGTTCAAAGAGTTTGCGCTTTTAGCACAACGCGAGTGCACAACGCGAGTGCACAACACGTACTGTGCAGTATGGACTTTCGGTGAAGAAAGTCAAAAACCAACGTGGCCGAGGCCATGGCTGCCCCACCACGAGCATATACATTTCTAACAGACATGCAAATGAACTTCCGCCCAATACGAGGCAACGCGATGGCCTGTTTATGAATTCGGCACCACTTTTCACCGCAAACCCCTAGTTTTATAAAAATAGCATGCCCAAGAAAGTACGCCTCGTCCGATCCACTCGGCGCATCTCCGTTGCAGTGCACTGTCATAAGGTAGGGAAGCACGAGATACGCCACTGGAACAAAAGATGACTCGAAACACTGGGGCGACCGCGAAGAACGAGCCTTTCAAAACTGCGACAACTTTGGCGGTTGGGAACCGATGTCCCAGTAAAGCCAACTGAAAACCCAAACCCTACCCCTTTCCGTTCCTTTCAGTCACTCGGGTATTCAGTATGCCTGAGAAGGGTGTGGTAGCTGTGGTTTCTGTAGGCCAATGTAACGCATTTGGTCGGAGTACCGTAGGTTTTTGTTTGGCTGTAGATTTATGGAGGCCAATCTCCCTCCTTTGGAATATCAATGTAAGGCATTCCCTTTTCGGGCTCCTGCCTCCCACCAGATAAAGGGGACCCCGAATCCCAAAATCATGGAGCAGATTCAGTGCATCAGAATGGCTGAGTGCATGAGACCCACTGGGTGCATGATACAGATGCGGACATACAGTATATGGTGCATGGGACAGATTCGGTGCATGAGATAGTTTTGATGGGTAGGATAGTTTTCATGCATGGGACAGGTCAATGATGTAGGACAGGTAGGGAGCAAGGGACAGGATTGATGCATTGGACATGTTTCATGAATGGGACAGTTGCCCACAAGCCGGCTTGGGCAATTTCGTAACAATGGTGCTACTGTCGTTACATCCCTACTGCTTCCATAACTAGTTCCATACCTATCAATCTTGTGTTTGTGATGTTTCAGGTTTGTGATGCTTCAGATCAAATAGGACTATGGACAAGATTGCCAGTCCTTGCTTGCCTACCAAGCAAGTTGTCTAGTACAGTAAACTACCGAGATAGAATTGATAATGGGATTCAGATTCAGATGTGACAGCTGTCATGACAAGGATGACCCTCTGCTATCCCCGCAGCCACCACTGGGCATCAGGGGACCAAACCGTGACCAGTGCCGGCCCGAAAACCAGGGCCTGCTGAACCACGACTGCAGGCCGTGATGTGCCTGGATCGTTGCTTCTGCATCGTAAGATACACAGTGGTGCCCATCATTGTTTTGATTACACAAAACGTTGCACTGACGGTATCAGCTACAGAGGCGTCATTTTAACATTTACCTTTCCCTATGACAGAAATTCAAAACTGCAAGAGGGCAGATGCCATACTTAAGAACTTATGCATGGCTACTTCTTAAGAATATTACAGAAAAAGTTCACTGTAAGCAAGTTCACGCTCAAATACTGACCAACAGTCAAGTCAAGGGACGAATGCGTGACCGTCCCGTACAAAATATGCTGGACACGAACCCAGCATCCACTTCAAACTCCTTCAATGAAAGGCTAGACGTGATATATTGCCCACAACAGAACGAGAGATCCAGCCCCATTTGGGCATATATATCTTGAAGCACGCAGTACCACGCAATAACCAGCATGTGATTCATCATGTTTCATCAGTTATCACGGGATCGCTGTTGTCACAGCAAATGGCGGAACGACTCTGCAAGAAGAAACCAGAGAACCCAAGCTAGGTAAGGTCGACAATTTGGTTAAGTGCACCCTAGCCACGACTGAACTAAAGTACAATTTCAACTGTGCTTTGGCTTCCATCAGAGCGCATTGCTAGCAAAAAGAACAGCAATAATTGGACTGCTTCCCTTATACAGCAGGCACTGCTGCAGCTTTCAATTTATTATCTCACATGACTTGCCACCAGCACCAAAACAAACCAGTGGATCAAATGTTCAAAATCACTGCACATGAATTCAAAGATAACCTCAAATTCTTGGGTACAACGCATCTTATTTCAAACGCTTACACACTGTTAACTTAACATTGCCCATAACCAGACCCTGTCAATAAACTTACCATAAAACTAGGCAAAACAAATGGCAAATGCTCCAGCATTTGAAAGATCGCTAGGCGAAGGAGACCCACAACAGCCCAGGATGGAGCCCTCATTGCTCTTCTTGCGCCTCGTGCCTAGCAGATGCTCAGTTCCAGGTAGCGGCTGCGGCATAGGAGAAAGTTCCGGGCTTCAAATGATTCCATGCCATGGTGCGGCCCAGTCCCACACCCTTACTGCATTTGGAAACTCTGCGCCCGACCTTGATTGCCCCCATCACCAACCTTCCTCCTGACAACCAACAGTTCAAACTCTGTGGCCCTCCGTCATCCCTTCAACGCTAGGCCCTCACCAGTGTATATTTTAGTGTGAACTTGACTACCTTAGAGAGGCTGCCTGGGCAACCAACTATTGGATCCATGGGGCAACAGACCCTGACCGGCCCATGAGCAGCCGCCCAAGCAGCAGGGCTTACTGCCCCAAGCACTCTCAGCCGCAGACCAGGCAGTAGCTTCAGTGCAACTGAAGCACCCTCAAATAAGCAGTGGCAATCATACAAAAACGCTGGGCACTTCCTGCTGCACTCACCCCCCAAGGAACTGTCGGTTGAGGTCACAAACCGCTCGTAGAGCCTCTTGGCTGTGCACAAATGACAGCCATGCCTCCCCGCTCGGTCTCCCCAGGCTGTCCAGCCCTATCTGAAGAGAATCCGGTAGATACTGGTAACCCTGGAAGAAGCCGAGGATCTCCGCCGGCGAGGACCGGTACGGCAGGCCTCGAACCTTGGCAGTGCAGTTGTTGGTCCCTCCCGGGGGAACCATCTGCGCCTGTTGCCTGGGAGGCCCTGCTGAAGCTCCAACGGCCACAGAGTTGTACATGTGGGCCGGAGAGGAGGCCTGCTGCTGCTGTTGTTGTTGGGGTTGCATCATCATGGCTGCAGGATACTGCTGCTGTTGCCGCTGCAACAACTGTTGGTGCTGCTGGTGCTGGTGCATGTCCTGGCCCCGACTGGACAGGGTGCCGGGATAGCTGTTTGGGGCTCCCATCGACAGGTTTTGGAACTGGAGCATCAAGGCGGACTGAGACTGGGGGAAGCTCTGCCTGCACGTAGCAAAATCGACAGTGAGCTCACTAAGCCTCACGGCCAAGTATGGAAAGTCGAGCTCGTTAGGCAGAAATGCTCGTGAACAAAGCATGTTCATGTGCTTGTTGGTCGTATGCCTTTCCTGTTCCTGCTCGCCTTTTCTCAGCTGCCGACGAGGGCCCTATGCGCACCCGGGCTGTTTTTTGTGTGTTAGTGTCTCAGGCTTTCTAGGGTTGGGCGGCCGGCCTCACATCTTGTAAGGTCAAAAGAAAAGGTTCATTAATTGTGGGCTCCTTAGTAACCGAGGCAGGTTAATCCATTGTGGGCTCCTTACCAAGACAAGCTCATAGGCATCCATTAGCTGTGGGCTCCTTATCAAGGCATCCATAAGTTGTGGGCTCCTTACCAAGGCAGGTTCATCAATTGGGGGACGCTCAATGCAGCAGGCCCGCCAGGCCGCCCATGAGGCATATCTGGGGCCCTATTAGGAGCCAGTGCTGAGGGAATTATCGTCTGGACCAGCGTACTGCCCATGTACACAAGTCTCTGCTGCTGATGTTCGCGCATGAGTCGGGCCCGCATCTTTGCTGCGTTGCCTGGGACAGCCGAAGTGCCCATCCGGACTTGCTCCTCCATTTCAGTGACATGGACGTGCAGAAGACGGATATAGCGTTCTCCCAGGAATTTGCCATTCTTTAAGGAGAGTGCCTGCAGTTGAATCGAGCAGTCGTCAACACAATGGCGCGACCGATGTTGTAATGCAACTGTTGAATCCGATACGGCAGCACCGAACTGACGCACCTTCAAAGCACCGTCCTTGCTCTCAAACTCTGCGAACGCCTGCAGAAAGATTTAATATTCATCGATGACATACAACAGCGTCAGCAGAGCTTAATTGCTGATTGTAGACAAGGCAGCACTCACCAATCCAGAGGGACGGCCATCTGGTTCAAAGACAAATTTAACACCTTGCACTGAGAAATCTTGGAAAAAGTCGCGCACTTGTGCCTCGGTTGCCGAGTATGGGAGTCCTGGCGTCATCAGTCAAGCAGGACGACACCAGGGTAGGTTATGTATGCAACTTGCGGATGACCGATATATTATTTTGAGAAAAGCGACCGTCCCCGTCACATGCAGCCCTACGCAGCTTGATTACCTTTCAGTTTCAAAATGGTGCTGGTCTCTGTGAGGAGCCTGCTGTTGTGTGCCGCAGGAACCACGACAAGGGCCTCATGACTTGACGGCAGCAGTGCCTCGGTATCCACAGCGAGGTCAGCGCTTTTTGTAGGCAGGCTCCCACAGTGATCAACAATGTTCGCAACGACATAATGATGTGGCATGACACCACCCGCAGGGCCAGGCTTTATTAGATCCAGTTGTGTTCAGCCCCGACTGCCGGGAAGCATCGGCATGATAGAAAAATTGCAGTTAATTGAAATTGGAGCAAAGCGACATATTAGGCAAATCACTTCAATGACGAGCTGCAAGGACATGAACGGCTTGATCCATCCTGACCAGGGGATCTTGTCAGACAAACCACTGCTTCGTCTCTCTTTCAGGCAGGTTTTTCGTCGTCAACTGGATTTTATATTCGCACGCGGTAGTAGCACGAAGGGGGTGGTACCAGGCACGTATGTAGTACTGGTCGGTACTTGCACAAAATTCCTTCCTAAACAGTGCTACCCTGGTGCTCCCCCCCCCTACTAAATTTCAAAGCATGATGGCCATTTCAATCGGAGCGAGGCATAAAGTCGTGAGGCGTTCAATCGATCTAATGTAGAAATTGGACCATGCACGTGAATAACTGACCTGGAAAATCTGCGTGCGTGCGTGCGTGCGTGCGTGCGTGACTTTTATTTTTGCGAGCAGGCAAGCAAACGGACCAGATCGCGTGTGACCGGAAGAGTGACCTGTCAAGCATATCTGATCCGCCGGGCGCAGGAGGTGCGAGTCGATGGCGACATAGAAAGAACACGATTCGACCAACCGCAAAAGCAATGCTAACACGAATGCGAAATGTGCGTGATAAGTGCCAAACATGCATAAACAATTGTCAGCGCAGAAAATGTGGCGCTGCCGGTTGGGCCCCCGTGTCGGAGCAACAGTGACATTGCACGACGTAGCTTCTAGAAGCTGCCGATCCCTACTGCCGATCTAAATTGGTGCTGATCGACATTATATCACACGCAATGCAGAGATCTCGGTAGAACAGTGCCAAACGTGTCGGAGCGCCATAGGACCGAGGCATTCAGGCATCAACCGTGTCGGGACGGTATCCCGTCATGCAGAATCCCAGCAGAAGCCTAGGGAAGCCTGTAGGTAACATGCATGGCACCATGCACCAAGTGCCATGCACCTTCCCGATTTACTACACACTGCTTTTCCATGCCTACCCTTGATCTCAACTTTCCCATGCCTCGCTTCTGCCCCTCATAATTCCTCCGGGCAGCGAGCTGAAAGTGAGCACTTGTGGTACGATACTACAACAAGACTACAATTTGTGGGTGGTCGGTGGGCTATCCAATAGGGTGGTTGACTGGTTGTCCTGCGTCGTCACAGACTTGCAGTACATGCTGCTAGGACAGATTGGGTCATTTGCACCCACAAGTTGGGTGGTCACATACACAGGGGGGTAATTACCGGTCCTGCGAGCGATGTCAAGACCGGGATACCCCCTGCCCTCATTCCAACGTGTCCAAGATCATGGTAGGCAGGTACATTGTCCACGTCTAGCAGACTAAGAGCTATTCCAGTACCAGTGTACAGTAGTATGGCCTTAGGCATCGGCTTCGACATAGGGATGGATGGCCGCCTGCTATCTATTAGTTAGTCATGTCCCCTGGTCATGTTGCTTATGTCCAGCCAGCTTCTTAGTTGTTGCAAGCGGCTGAGCCGCCGCTTGCAAAAACTAATAAGCAGAAGCAAGCAGTAGGCTGGCCATGGCCGTATGTCTGGCTACGTGCCTGCTACACAAGCAATAATACGGTATAAGACTTGTTTGTCGTTAGAAGCAATCAAATAAGGACGAAGTTGCTTGATAATACACGCAAGTGAGCATACCGTGGCATGAATCACCCGTCTTATAACCACAATCTTCGTCAGAACCTATCCAGGTGCAAAGTTTTCAGATCAGATATTTGACCCTAATTGAAACTAAACCGCGTTAACGTATTCGTGTGGGTTCACCATGTTCAGATCCAATCCCACCACCACTTTGGACCCAGCATGTTATAAGGACCTGCCAAGTGCCAACCATGTTAAAAACGTAAGGTCTTATCCCTGTCAGCGTTCGCATCCCCCCTGCCCCCACCTCCCAAGCCCAAACCCATGCCCCTGCCGCCTGCCCTGCCACAGACAACGCCCGTGCTCAACAAGGACTCTAAAGTCCCCCACCGCTCTCAAGGACCATAACATCCATTAAATCCCCCGGGGCCGCAAAAGTCCCAACTTCCGTCACTTGCGTCACATCCAGCTGGCTGATGTGCACCAGGCCCTCACGTCCACGACACATCTCCACGAACGTGCCAAACATTTGAACGTTGGATACGCGCCGGGCCATGCACAAGACAACACCAAGAGAGGGGGCCCCCACCTAATCAGCAATCACACCTGGTTTGCAAGCCGCTGCGGAGAGTGAACAGACCTGCCTATCAGCCTTGGCCTACCTAGCCACAGACACCATCAATCATGTATACAAACAAAACCGTTGTTACCGAACATCAGGGCAGGACATCGGCAGGCAGACATATGTCCAGGCCCTCATATGTTACAGTGTCCATCAGGCTGGCAAGCATTCGGCATGCGCATACGTCACGCAGCTGAACACCTTGCCCGCTGGAGGGTCCTCTTCAATGAGCATGACGTAGCCTGCCGCCATGTGCGCTGCCTCGTTGGTGGACGCTGTCACCTCCACACCCCCGGCCTCATCCATGTCGGTACAGGACGCGCCGGTAGTCTCCTGAATCTGGTGGATGATGCGGCCGCCAGGGCCAACAATCTGGCCCCTCCTATTAGGATCAATCTGCACACATTCACAGGGAAAGCTCAAAAGGGTTAAGAAACAAGATCAAGCAAACCTGAGAAACACCAGGGATGCTGCTCAAGATTCATTTGCTTGGACTTTACAAGGGGTGAGGCCGGCCGCCCAACCCTAGAAAACGTGAGACGCCAACACAAACAAACAGCCCTGGACGGCGGTCAAGATGGTGGTCCCCCATTAGCCTGTTTGTGTGTTCACCATCCACACCTTCATTCAGACGACCTTGGGGAAAGCCCAGAGCGTGGCAGGGGGTGGCACCTGGCCATCTCCATCAAGATATCAAGATATGTCACCGCCTGTCCCCCACTTGCTGAGCCAGAGCCTTGCCCATGATGTCCAGCGTGACAGCATTGGGTTGCCCTCGACCTGAGCAACACCGTCACACTTTGCAAGCCACCTCTTGACAAACGTATCTCACACATGGCGACCATTGCAATGAAAGTGTGGAATAACAGGAGGCTTCAGCAAAGTTAGAGAAACACGCTGATGAAATTCCAATGGAGAAAAGCGCAGCCATACGATTTCGCTGTGTAGCTCCGCTAATGGACGTTCGTCTTCGAATGCCACTTGCAGCAGAAAATCAACAAGAGGCTGGGTGTAGCACGATAATCGTCCCACCTATATGTCCTAGTTTTGGGTTTAGGATTCAGGGTTTGGGGCAAGACAGCCGTCCCACCTACATGTCCTAGTTTAGGATTCAGGGTTTGGGGCAAGACAGCCGTCCCACCTACATGTCCTAGTCTAGGATTCAGGGTTTATGGCACGACGGGTCGCCCCACCCACATGTCCTAGTTTAGGAGTTAGGGCTTAGGGCTTAGGGCATGACAGCCATCCCACCGAATTGTCCAACTGGCATGCTGTGATGGACTGGTCATCCCCTGCTAACATACCAATTTGTGCCGGCCATCATGAGGTCCAGCATGCTGCGCTCCATCTCCTGAAGGCTAGGATTCACATCAAAGCGCTTCTCGGAATCGAGGTAGGCGACGCAGGCGCCCGCAACAGCCTTCTCAAACGGAATGTCTGCAGGTGCCAGGACAGGAGGAAACCGAGTTTGCTTCGGTGCATGCCATATCACCCTTGGGGGGCCCCCGGACGACCACCGACGGGCCAAATGGGACCACAACTTTGACCAGCCAAAGGCTGCTGGCGGCTCAAGCAGCGGGCACTTTTCTAGTGCAGGATTTTGGGTTTGCTTACAGGCTTTAGGGTTAAGGGTTTGCTTACAAACCTAGTTTAGCGTTTAGGGTCCTCTCCTAAGACACTCCCTGGTTGTAGCTCCAGTGACGCTGAAGCACCCTAAAATGAATGTTATCCTGTGCCCATGAGTTCCTCTCCTGACCTGATATGAGGAGTGCTACTGCTGCCGCAGTGATGGCCAGGGGCTCAGGGGAGTTCATGCCGTCAAGTATAACTCATCACTAAATTAAGCACCTGCGGTGGAAAAGAGGGCATGTCTCCGTGGAAAGAAGGGCATGCCTCGGTGGAAATGAGGGCATGCCTCAGTGGAAATGAGGGCATGCCTCAATGGAAAGGAGGGCATGTCTCAGTGGAAAGAAAGCATGTTGTAGAGGAAAGGAAGTATGCCATAGAGGAAAGGAGGGCATGTCTGGGCCATGACAGGAGCATTCGGGATGGCCTAGGACCAGGCTCTGCGTCACTGTCAAGGTGCTTAGGACACGATTCAGCTACACTTTGGCCAACATCCGAGAAGCCCTGGTGCAACATGACCGGTTGCCTGGGCCAATGGATCTGCCTGGATCTGCCGGGGCCAATGGATCTGCCTGGATCTGCTGGGGCCAATGGATCTGCCTGGATCTGCCGGGGCAATGGATCTGCCTGGACCTGCCTGGATCTGCCGGGGCCAATGGATCTGCCTGGATCTGCCGGGGCCAATGGATCTGCCTGGACCTGCCTGGGCCAATGGATCTGCCTGGACCTGCCTGGGCCAATGGATCTGCCTGGATCTGCTGGGGCCAATAGATCTGCCTGGACCTGCCTGGGCCAAAAGATCTGCCTGGATCTGCCGGGGCCAATATATCTGCCTGGATTTGCCGGGGCCAATGGATCTGCCTGGACCTGCCTTGGCCAATGGATGCAGGCAAGGCAAGGTTTGGTCCCCATAGGCCCAGCTGTGGCCGCCCAACGGCCCCTCAAAGGAGGTTAGGGTTGCACTAAAATGGACATTGCTGCGCACCTGCATCTCATAGGCCCAGCCAGGTGTGAACACGGGACAGATGGGTTGGTCCAAGACAGGAAATCAGCATATCGGTGTCTTTCGGCCGTCCGCCTCGCTTTATGAAGCCTGAGCTGTGAGAAGAGCGGCAAGTGAGGCAGATGTGATTTCATATAATGTGGTTCCTTACCAGATGCCTGGCCTAATATATTCTGGCACAGTGATTCAGTAAGCTGAGTGAAATTTGAATAGACGTGGTTCCATGCCAGAAGCCAGTCCTGTTCTGGCGCTGTGATTCAGTCAATCCAGGGCTGCACCTCGACACAATTGGGTAGGGCACAAGCTGACAGTAAAGTGCGCCGCAGGTCAGGCAGGAACGGTGGGTTGGCAGCATGGGCAGGGTGAGCTGCAGGTGGGACAAATGGGCAGGACTGGGGACCCGTGCCCGAAGGGAGGGTGAGACACAGGAGATCACCCTTACCCCTCCTATGCAGAGCATAATTGGCAGCACTGCTGCTTTCGCTCCACTTTTCTTCTTTTTGACTCGATAGATTCATGTTGGCGAGACGCCGGACTGAAGCCATGGCCTCTGGGCCCTGGGTGTCGCCATCCATGCTGCCCCGGCAGTCGGCCCCAAACGGGCCTGTAGCAGCTGTGAGGCGGCCTGCCAAAGGTGGCCTCTCAGCCGGAGAAAGAGACACTACCCCCCCCCCCCCTCGCTCCTTCTAAACCCTTAACCCTATACTAGGCCACTAAGCCGGAAAAGGAGGCACGACCACCCGCCTACCTTCCAAGGCTGTCATCAGTCCACCTTGTCTGTCCGGCGGCGCTGGAATTCTCCTGATAGTTGACTGTCAAGGGTAAGAACTGGCCATCGCCAGTCGTGGTGGGGCTGCAACATGCCGTCGAGAACAACATCTGTGATGGGAGCAAACCAGCCTCAGAGGGACACACAGGCAGCCAGGAAGATTTAAGGGTTTAGGAACCTGTCCACCGCTGTTGCCTCCTGGGTGCTTCAGCTACAGTTCAGCTACATCACGGCCTATGGTCTTGGGAGTTTGCGTCAGGAAGGAAAGACGTCGGGAAGAGACAGAGCCCCCATCACGCTGCAATCGTCTACGCAGGTTGCAGACCACAACGTTTCTCCACATGTCGCCATGATGGATGCGTTGACCTGACTGCCTATCTCACCAGTCTCGAGGATAATCTGAAAATGTGGTGTGGTATCGGTGTGGTATCGATGCGTGTTTTTGGAATCGGTAGCATGCGCATACCCACCTATCATGGACGTATGGCACCCTGCACTTATGGCACCATGGAAGAAAGTGACGATGAGCTCCACCCACCTCCTTGTGTCCAACTTTCAGCACAACACGCTCAGCCTGAAAAGAAAGAAAAGAAAAGAGAACGCCGATGCGGCGTGAATTTTGGGAAGTACAGGTTGAAGCAGCTGGTAATGCCATGTCGGAGCGACCATGTCCGGTGAGGCTTCCAAGAATCCGAGATACCCGCACAGCGCATGGGCCTGATGTACGTCTGTCGGTCGCATGCCGGTGACCCGATGCAAGCAAAATCCCCATCGGTATTCTCGTTTATTTCCCAATGGCATGTTTCACAAGGGCTCCATGAGCACCGCATCGATTAACGACAGATGGCCGGCATAGTAACCTGAGCTTCTGGTATTTTGATGCAGCAATGCTGGCGTAATTATTGTATGCCCTGAACATTCATGCCGGTGCAATCTGCTGCTTGGTGTAACCAGAGCACCTGGCACCAGGGGCGGGGGGCAGGGGATACCTGCACATGGCTGACTCACTTGTCTGCCACACTTGTGTCTCCTCCACACCCACACCCTCCGCCGTTTCGTGGGGCCTCGAGCCCAGCACGCTCACCAGATGCTACCTTGATGCAGCTGATGCATCTAGTTTCAGAGATCAAGTCGCATTGTAGGGCAGACAAACTTCTATCAAAATCCTGCGCTAGCTACTGGAGCCAGCTTGAGCTTTTCGTCACTCAGGTCGGCAGATTCAACACGCTGAGTCCATATCAAAACATTGAGATGAATAATCATAAATGCCCAGGTCGCATCCGTTCCTACCTGGCCATCATGGATGTCTTTCCCATGCCCCATGCGACATGTACGGTACTCGCTTGCCATGGCATGATGGTGAAGTGTCCGATACAACCCCAATTGAATGATCAAAACATGTCTTGATCCTTCACAGGCAAATCCCAGCCGATGCTACAACGCAAACTGTGAGCCACGAGCGGCCGCCCGATGCGGCATTGCGGTGTGGGTTAAGCCCGATCCTGGCTGCTGGATTCCTGAAGCAAAGGTCTCAGCATGGTGGCCCGGCACTCTATGTGCAAGGCCCATGGCTGAGGCATCGCACAACCGTCAGTCGTGTGCATCACAGTTGAGGGTGATGCCATGCAGCGAAAAGCAGCTGCCAGCTCTCCCTGGATCCTGGGTGTGGCGTCTGCCCTCAGGAGCCCCCCTGCGCCTTCAAAGCCTCCCCTGTGCTACCAGACCTCAGACTCGGCACCATGACGGTTCTCAGCAGCTGCGGGATATGTACAGTACGACACACCACAGCACTCGAGACAGCGAGCGCAGCAGCCCCGGGCGCAAGAGCCGCGAGCGCAGCAAACGCGAGCCTTCCCTCCTTCCTGCCCTCCTTCGCGGAGTGATGCCTTCAATGCCGGGTCGGGTTGTTCCGGGAAAGCTAGGGGGCGTCCTCGAGGATCTCCGGCTGACCCTAGTCCATCAGATCAGAGCCGGACTCAGCCCCTTTGCGGCTCAGACGATGCCGACAGCCGATCCTCTCATGCTTAGTAGCGCACGCGCTTTGGACAAGGTGTTGGGCCTGCTCAGGTCCAAGTTGGCTGTAAATGCAGAGGCCGATGAGATAAATGACTTCCTAGTGGAGGCATGCATGCTGCTGCGAACCCTGCCCGCACATTTTTACAACCTGAGGCTTGCTTACACCCATTCATCATCAGATGCAGTTGAGGATACATCGGGGCGGTCCTTTCACCCGGCGGCTCCGGGGCCCATGATGGGCTGCTGGCAGCTGAGGCCGAGGCCAAAATGGGCCATGGCCAACAGGAAGTTCCTTGAGATCACCGAGGCGCTGCTCAAGCTGGTGCACTCCTACCTCAGCGATCCGTCCCATGTCCCGAGGCCGTATCACTTTGCGCTGAGCATCACGACATTAGGTCACACCCTGGGCAAGGTGCAGGCGGCAGAGCTGCTGGGCGGTGCGCTGCGGCGAGCGGCGGTAAAGCGGAACGCGTGGCACCCCAAGACTGCCTCTACAGGCCTGGCGGTCATCGCCGCCGCAGAGCGCCCTCTGAGACTGGACAGTGCGCTCAAAGCTGTCGGGCAGATGTACATGCCTGAGGGGGGAGATCTCAGGCTGAATGGTGACAGCGGCAGCAAGCAGGAGGGCGCCTTGTCATTGTTCAACCCAGAGGGCTCGCGACAGGTGTGTGCTGAGGAGGCCTGTCCCGTGTGGAGACCTGCCTTGTGAATGCTGAGGAGGTCTGTCTTGTTGGAGGCCTGTCAGAGAGGGGGGGGGAGGATGCCTTGTGGCAACCAGGTGCTGACGGTGGGAAGGGCACCACTTGTTCTGTCTATCAAAGAAGGCTTTAGGGAGGACGCGTAGACGCTTGATCAACAACAACTGTCATTGAACACCTCTATCCTCTCCATGTTCTCACCCCAGGAATCGGCGCAGCTGACGTGGCCTCCTGCCCTGGCTGTTTTGCCAGGCGCATCACAGGACAGCAGCCTCGTTTTGACAGGCGCAGAAGCCAGGGTCGCCTCACACTCGGGCCCCTCTTTTTGGACCCGGCCAGAGGTGCAGGTGCGCCTCCGCCGGGCGCTCATGTTCAGCAACAGCCTGCAGCCCTTGTCCGACCCAGCCGGGAGCACACACACCCCGGTAGCGGAGGCGGCGAGCGAGCTGTGGTGGTCGCATGCCTGGCAGCCTGAGGAAATAATCGCGGCGGCAGTGGCTGCGTCGGGGCTGCAGTGCTGCCGGGATGTGGAGAGGCCTGGAGCCTGCCCGCTTGTCCTCCAGGCTTCCTGTTACGGCACTTTGGGAGGCCCAGTCCGCAGCCCGCGTCCAGCGGGAGGGATGAAGCTGCATGCAGGTGCAGCGTGTACATGTCAGCCTGCCTTGCTCAAGTAAGTGTGCCAGCAGCTGCTGCCTTGATTAGGTTTTCTTGCCACTCCTTTGCCTCCCTCTTGCCACCCTTCTGCCAATCTTTTACATATCCTTTCCCACCCTGTTGCCACCCTTCTGTTACCCGTTTGTCACCCTTTCACCACCCTGTTGTCATCCTCTGTTACCCTGTTGTCACCCTTTTACCACCCTGTTGGCATCCTTCTGTTACCCTGTTGTCAGCCTTTCGTCTCCCTGTTGGCATCCTGCTGTTACCCTGTTGTCACCCTTTCGTCACCCTGTTGTCATCCTGCTGTTACCCGTTTGTCACCCTTTCGTCACCCTGTTGTCATCCTTCTGTTACCCGTTTGTCACCCTTTCGTCTCCCTGTTGTCATCCTTTTCTGGTACCCGTTTGTCACCCTTTTGTCACCCTGTTGTCATCCTTCTGTTACCCGTTTGTCACCCTTTCGTCTCCCTGTTGTCATCCTTCTGTTACCCGTTTGTCACCCTTTCGTCTCCCTGTTGTCATCCTTCTGTTACCCGTTTGTCACCCTTTCGTCACCCTGTTGTCATCCTTCTGTTACCCGTTTGTCACCCTTTCGTCTCCCTGTTGTCATCCTGCTGTTACCCTGTTGTCACCCTTTCGTCTCCCTGTTGTCATCCTTCTGGTACCCGTTTGTCACCCTTTCGTCACCCTGTTGTCATCCTTCTGTTACCCGTTTGTCACCCTTTCGTCACCCTGTTGCTATTCTTTTTATATCCTCTTGCCACATCTTGTCAAACTCCTTTGGCCACCCTTTCGTCATCCTCTTGCCACCCTTTGGCCCATGCGGTGTACACTTTGGTCTATGTGCTTCCAATCCTCATGCAACAAGCAGCATCTACCTGCATTAATCTACAGAGCTAGCAGTTGCCCAGTCTTGCCTCTCCGCCCTCTGAGCGGCGCCTCGCCGCGTGCCCTCCTTGCTGCTTCAGGGAAGTTCACAGCCTGGCCAATCTGTACTTCTCAAAGCTCAGTCTAGAGCAGCTGATGCAGCTGCTGGTGGTGCTCAGGGGGCGGATGGACGGCCGGCTCAAAGAGGCTGTGTTGGCCAAGTTACATGGAAACATGCCACTGGTAAGCACACCGCCGAGGGAGGTGGCTGAGCAGATGAGCCATCTGAACGTGCGGCACATCGGCTTAGCCGCCTGACTGTTCTGCAGTCCTGCGCTTCTGGCTGCCCTTGGGTCACCGGAGCGGATAGCAAAGGGTGACCTACCGTCCTCCATCCTGCGCATAGGGTTTCAACGCGTAAGCTCATCCTTGAGCCCTAAACCCTGAACCTCAAGACCTACACTCTCTCATCCAGTACCTGACCCCTCCACCTCGTGTCCCCAGCTCCCGCTGCAGGCCCTGGTTCCGATCGCCTTGTCGGCTTGCATTCCAGACCTGCCACTGTTGAATGAGTTGGAGGCGCGGACCAGGCTAGGCAGCGCGCCGGGCCCAGCTCCTTTGAAGCAGGTCCGCATGTCCCTCAGCCATGCCGCGGCCTGCCTGCACCAGAGGCTGCTCATGCAGGCCAGGGTGAAGGGAGGGGAGGTGGCAGAGGAGCAGCGGAAAGAACTCGAGGAGTCTTACAGGTGTGTGTTCGGCAGTGGATGCTGCCGCACTGCATGATCCAAGGTGTTGCAAGTGTAGCTGTCCCTGCTGCAAGTGTAGCTGTCCCTGCTGCAAGTGTAGCTGTCCCTGTTGCAAGTGTAGCTGTCCCTGTTGCAAGTGTAGCTGTCCCTGTTGCAAGTGTAGCTGTCCCTGTTGCAAGTGTAGCTGTCCCTGCTGCAAGTGTAGCTGTCCCTGTTGCAAGTGTAGCTGTCCCTGCTGCAAGTGTAGCTGTCCCTGTTGCAAGTGTAGCTGTCCCTGTTGCAAGTGTAGCTGTCCCTGCTGCAAGTGTAGCTGTCCCTGTTGCAAGTGTAGCTGTCCCTGCTGCAAGTGTAGCTGTCCCTGCTGCAAGTGTAGCTGTCCCTGCTGCAAGTGTAGCTGTCCCTGCTGCAAGTGTAGCTGTCCCTGCTGCAAGTGTAGCTGTCCCTGTTGCAAGTGTAGCTGTCCCTGTTGCAAGTGTAGCTGTCCCTGTTGCAAGTGTAGCTGTCCCTGTTGCAAGTGTAGCTGTCCCTGCTGCAAGTGTAGCTGTCCCTGCTGCAAGTGTAGCTGTCCCTGTTGCAAATGTAGCTGTCCCTGTTGCAAGTGTAGCTGTCCCTGTTGCAAGTGTAGCTGTCCCTGTTGCAAGTGTAGCTGTCCATGTTGCAAGTGTAGCTGTCCCTGTTGCAAGTGTAGCTGTCCCTGTTGCAAGTGTAGCTTTCCCTGTTGCAAGTGTAGCTGTCCCTGTTGCAAGTGTAGCTTTCCCTGTTGCAAGTGTAGCTGTCCCTGTTGCAAGTGTAGCTGTCCCTGTTGCAAGTGTAGCTGTCCCTGCTGCAAGTGTAGCTGTCCCTGTTGCAAGTGTAGCTGTCCCTGCTGCAAGTGTAGCTGTCCCTGTTGCAAGTGTAGCTGTCCCTGCTGCAAGTGTAGCTGTCCCTGTTGCAAGTGTAGCTGTCCCTGTTGCAAGTGTAGCTGTCCCTGTTGCAAGTGTAGCTGTCCCTGCTGCAAGTGTAGCTGTCCCTGTTGCAAGTGTAGCTGTCCCTGTTGCAAGTGTAGCTGTCCCTGTTGCAAGTGTAGCTGTCCCTGTTGCAAGTGTAGCTGTCCCTGTTGCAAGTGTAGCTGTCCCTGCTGCAAGTGTAGCTGTCCCTGCTGCAAGTGTAGCTGTCCCTGCTGCAAGTGTAGCTGTCCCTGTTGCAAGTGTAGCTGTCCCTGTTGCAAGTGTAGCTGTCCCTGCTGCAAGTGTAGCTGTCCCTGCTGCAAGTGTAGCTGTCCCTGCTGCAAGTGTAGCTGTCCCTGTTGCAAGTGTAGCTGTCCCTGTTGCAAGTGTAGCTGTCCCTGTTGCAAGTGTAGCTGTCCCTGCTGCAAGTGTAGCTGTCCCTGTTGCAAGTGTAGCTGTCCCTGTTGCAAGTGTAGCTGTCCCTGTTGCAAGTGTAGCTGTCCCTGTTGCAAGTGTAGCTGTCCCTGCTGCAAGTGTAGCTGTCCCTGTTGCAAGTGTAGCTGTCCCTGTTGCAAGTGTAGCTGTCCCTGCTGCAAGTGTAGCTGTCCCTGCTGCAAGTGTAGCTGTCCCTGTTGCAAGTGTAGCTGTCCCTGTTGCAAGTGTAGCTGTCCCTGCTGCAAGTGTAGCTGTCCCTGTTGCAAGTGTAGCTGTTCCTGCTCCGCACCAGCGGGGTATGTATCTTCGTCTAGGTGTTAAGAGTATGGGGTATGGCTGAAGTGGGTGCATACTGTTCTCGAATATGTGTAAGTGTGACAACTGTATAAACTGAAGTGTGACCACTGCAACCAAGTGAAGTGTGGCAACTGAAATAAGCCAAAGTGTGACCACTTTGACAAGCTGAAATGGGACCACTGTAACAAGCTGAAGTGTGACCACTGAAGTAAACGTGATTAGCAGAACCTCCTCCAACTCACAGGCTCGTGCTTCCTCTCGTTGACACTTTGGATGTGACCATTTCTGCGGCCCTGCTCAAGTCAGTGGCGAGCTTCCATCCACGCTCCCCTAGTGACCATCCCCACTCCATGGTCGACTTACCTCCCTTCCCCGGCCCCAAGAGTGGCTTGGCGCCCGGCATCGCATGGCTGATCAAGACCTTGGCCCCGCAGCACGGCCGCCTAGCTGCTGCCCTGCTTCAGCATCTGTCCCACTTGCTATCTCTATCTCAGCACGAGCCCAGCCGCTCCTCACAGACTGCTGATGACATGGCGGGCATGTCTGCGGGGCTGGCTGCATGGTGCACCTCCAGCCTGCCTGAGTGGCAGCCCGCCGAGCCACCTGAGATGAGCGGTGGTAAGGGCGGTGCGAGCAACGATGCTAAAGCTGCAGGTGTGGTGGCGGCACTGCCTCAGCTCCTGTGCGATTGCTTGCTGAGGTTCCTGTGGCGGGACGGCGAGATGAGCGTTGCGCAGCTGGGCGCCTGCCTGGTCAGCCTAGCACGCACTCGCGCCTGCAATGAGGCTAGCCTGCTACAGCTGCACCGACGGCTACACCGGAGGATCCACCGCTGCCATCCAGCTGAAGCTGCGGGCCTGCTGCGCGCCCTCGTCGGGGCGGGGGCTGTTCAGCGGGGACTCCCTGCTAGCGGGGTGGGCCGGCGCTCGGGTCGCAGGCTGCTCCTCAGCTCTGGGCTGATCAACGGGCGGCTGTTGGAGGCGGTGGCCCTGATGGTGTCACACGGGGTGTACGACCTGACAGTGGGCCAGGTGAGATGTTTCACTGCGGGATAGGTGTGACAGGGCTGGGTGAAGTTTCCGCATCTCTCCGTTCTTCTTCTTGCGCAGCACAGTGACAGAGGGAGGCTCCTTGCTGCACTTATCCTGCATTTTCACACCGGTCTGGCAGAGCGTTGACAGAGAAGGCCCCCCCTGCTGCAGGCTGCCGATGTCGTTTGTTGCCTGGTGGAGCTGGGCTACTGCGGCGGCACCTCTGTTGGGGCACCAGTGGGAGACGAAGAAGGGGACGGCGACGAGGGCGAGTGGACAGACCCCGTGGACGTTTATGTGATTTTGTGTGATCGGCTGCTGTATCCAGACGCTGCCGCCTCCTCTGCCACGAACGTCGATGACCCGGGAGGGTTACAGGTTGGATCGCATCTGCTCCAGCTGGCCTTGCCCGAGCTGGTCCAGCTGGCGGGGGCTGTCGCCAAGGCGGATATTGGAGAGCACCCTGTGATGAACTCCATCGCCAATGCTCTTGTCATCCATTTGGAAAGCATGGAGCATGAAGTCATGGATTGAGTATTCCGAACCAAAGACGGACTTTCAGTGGTGTCCTATACTGGTACGGTACCGCATGGTTAAAACATTGTAAATTTGTCAGACCGTCCTGCATCTTTAGCAAGGTGCCTTGCCATGCCTGTTGCTTACAGTGAAGTACAGCATGCTTGCCTTTACAATGATGGTTGGCAAGTCATGGGTTATTTCGGCGCCCGCTTCTGTGCATTTGCACAGCTCCACTGACAAATCACGATGCATGCATGCCAGCTGCACGTTTTTTGATTGCCAAGCTCTAGCGTTATGTGCATGTGCCCCTTGTCATTTGACCTGTCGATCGCTGTAAGGCATCAGCACTTATTATAATGTCCTAGTTCAGGTGATTCCGGGAGCTCCCGCGGACTCGAGTCGAGAGATGCATGCATGCGCTGTATCTCAACACAGGGCAGGCGCAAGGGCGGGGAGCACGTCGCAACAGCGACCACTCAACCAGTGCCTGTCCCATTCACATCTCTCCCCACAGTTGCGTCCTGTCTCAGCCTCCTCCCTTACCACCATTGCTCTCTAGCTCATCTTTATTTGTTTCAGCCTTGCAGCAGGGTCTCCCAGCAGGTCCTCGATGGCGACGGCTGACCTTCTTGTCTTCTCGACCCCGTGTGATGCGTGCGAAAACAGCACGACCCAATCCATCCCTGTTTCCCCGCCTGTTTCCCAACCTAATATGTGAACCTTCCAACAACAGTTGCTTCCCGTTAATAGTTGTTATTCCCCCATCACCCGGCCGCCGACCGCCCGCAGCCGGTGGCTTCGACCCGCGTGACACCCGCCCGCGCCCGCACCAGGGATGCAACTCGACGAGACTGCAGCAGGGTGGACTGGGTGGATCAACTTGCAACAATGGGTTGCTTCTCAAATTAATTATTAAAAATATAAATCGGTGTTTTTGTCACTAGGAACTGGCTGGAAGGACAGAGCAAGTGGCATGTCACCAGATGCTACACGCATGCATGCATGAATCCACGATCGAGTAGCACCGACAGCGCACACGCCATGAGAATGAAACACTCTGAGGCCGCACCCACCCTAACGTTGACAGTGGACTCAGTAGTGCTGGGGCGGGAGGAGGTCTCACCGCCAGCAGCATCATCTAAAGAGCATGTTGACTGCATTATCGTGGACACGACCTTGGATCTTGGCAAAAGCAGCCTGTCAGACCTACAGCCGGTCACAGCGAAACGCACCTGGTTCTCGAGCAAATACCGGGTGGGTGACAATGAGGATGGATGCTGGTGCAATGAAATGAAGAAAGAAATGTCACGCCAGAGAGCGTGGCTTTTGAGGGAATACGGCAGGGATACCACTCATCAGGTTGAATGAGAAGGGATGGTGCCTCGTCGTTGCGCTGTCATCTATCCCTACCGTGCACCAGTGCGATTGGTGATCGACAATGACGGATGCAACAGATTGGCAAGCGCGTATGTGCTCGTGTTAATACCTGCTACTCTCCTATGGTCGGAAGAGGCAGGGGATGGACCGGGCTCCATGGCTGTCGATTGTCCACATCGTGTCTTGGATGAGGGCAAAGGGTAGAAACTTAAAATCTGCGGGTTGTGCCCACAGCGGGCACTCATTTTTCTTTCTGCATTGTCCCTTCCAGAGCGAGGCTTGTGCTAGGGTCATCATGCAGAGCCGTCTCATGCCTTACCTCGCCCGACTGCTGCAGTAAATTTGTAAAAGCTGTGCCTATGGCGCATGCAGCCCCAAGTGACGTGTCTGCCCTGAAATCTGCTACGGTGTGCTAGGCTGTCTATTTGCTGAGTTTGTCCCCGCCTCTGTTTGTGTTCTGAACATTTGGGAGATGGTGTTACTTTGTTGGTTGAATGATGAGTGGTGCTGGTGATGTGTGTGTTGTGTGTGTTGCTTGTGCGGTGGGGTTGTAGGTGTTGTGCCTGCATGTAGGGTACTACTGCTTGTGCAAGTGTGCCTAGTTGCTGCTGGAAGTGGTGTTCAGTGAACACAGTACAGATGGGCAACAACATTCTTCTGACATCTGTCATCTCCTGAACAACAGTGACCTACTGGCATACTCTGCTTCTGCTCTGATTCTGGGGCCCAGCGTGCAGCCCAGCTTGATGCCTTTGGTGCAAGGCGTGGGCCAAGTTCTTTATGGCCATTTCTGAGCGTGTAGATTGCCCACTCCTGCGAACACATATCACCCAGCATGCGCTTGCTGCATGTGTTCTGCAAGGCACATTGCAAGTTGCGCCACCATGCCAGCTTGAGTCCCTCAGCTGTGTCGCACCATAAAGCAGTAACTGCAATACTATGGTAAATACCGTAAACTCCGGTCAGGACACCTTAGAGAGGTGTCCTCTACTCACAAACACGGTACATCACCGTACACTCATGCTCCTTGTACTTCAGACAAGAGTGTGTCAACAAGATAACTGTAACTGGAAGTTCCTAACTGGATGTCTCTGCATAGAAGTCTCCGTCTCGTGGGTACCGCCCCTACTACTTTACTCGCGATGTGCGCTTCAGGTCCGTGGCGGACTTATTTCCTCACGGCAGTGACGGACGCCTACGGGCAGACTCAGTGACTACACACTGGCTGCGAGTGCTCAGCGAGTTAAGCAGCAGAGTCGGATATTTGTATGTCTAGCAATTGACTATGGTAGCGTAGGCCTTCTGGCCTTCTATCTGGGCGCGATCCAGCAGGGCTATGTTAAGGGGCACTTACCGCGCGACTCGCGGCGGAGTTGCCGAGGCGTAGACTGCGTACTTCTTCTTCTGCAGGGCCTCGGTTCTCTTTACTGGGTACTTGTCTCCAGCTAGTTCGACTGAGGCTGAACTAGTCTTGACTTGTGTAGAGGTACTGACTTATTGGAGTGCTGAAGGTCTCATGCGCTGATGACGGCCGTTGCTTGTTACAATAGAGGTCTGTCCTTTAGAAAGGGACGAAGTAACTAGCCTAGGCAATTGCCGGGATACAGGGACCCGGCAGGCCCAAATCAGAGTACGGTACAACCTGTCAAATCTCCCTGCGTAAGCGGGTTTCTAGGTCTTAGTTCAAATCCGGAGACTCCGCAGAGAAGCTGCGGAGTCACCGAGACCGCTAACTGCGGTCTAAACGGTTCTGTCGCGTATACTGTAATATACTGTGACAGCTGTCGCACCATAAAGCAGTAACTGCAATACTATGGTAAATACCGTAAACTCCGGTCAGGACACCTTAGAGAGGTGTCCTCTACTCACAAACACGGTACATCACCGTACACTCATGCTCCTTGTACTTCAGACAAGAGTGTGTCAACAAGATAACTGTAACTGGAAGTTCCTAACTGGATGTCTCTGCATAGAAGTCTCCGTCTCGTGGGTACCGCCCCTACTACTTTACTCGCCCCCCGCTCCCCAGCGTTAAGCCCTCCAGGCATGCGCGGGGAGCCGGAAAAGGGGTGGTACTGAAAGAACTTCTTGAAAAATATGTACGGAGAAGCTCAAATCATCATCTGCAAATATGCCTGGTTCCGGCCTTCTACAAATCTGCCTGGTTCAGGCCTTCTACAAATCTGCCTGGTTCAGGCCTTCTACAAATCTGCCTGGTTCAGGCCTTCTTCAATCAGAAATAAAAAAAATCAACCGAGTTTCGGCTGAAGCGCAATGCGCAGCACCCTACAAATTCAAGCTGTTCAGCCCAC
Source organism: Limnomonas spitsbergensis (assembly GCA_037349105.1). NCBI lineage: Eukaryota > Viridiplantae > Chlorophyta > Chlorophyceae > Chlamydomonadales > Limnomonas > Limnomonas spitsbergensis. The sequence goes on along the minus strand of JAYJMM010000007.1, from coordinate 288,942 downwards.
TACTGGCTAGCAAACAGGGAAATGTCAAAGTTATCAGGTCAAGCTAAGAACAACCGCTGCTCTCGCCCCACTGCGCCATAGCCGCCTGGTCCTTAATGGCCACAGGAATTGTGCGCCGTAGCAGCGTGATCCGCCTCCTACTGTGCTGTCATTGCCCGAGTTGACTAATTCTCCTCGCTCATCATTGTCATAACAAATGTACTACCGTAGTCTTGCTGCTATGGTGTTTTGAGAAACAAATTTTCACTATGCTGCTGCGATAGCTTTAACTCCACTCCTGCATCTTCAGTCTTCGGTCCGCTGGCTGCCGGCCCACTGCCTGCCGGGTACTAGGACAAGCCGCGCTGCGTCTGCATTTCTGCTCTGTAGGTGCCTGCCCGCTCCTTGCCAGTTACGGCGTGGGTGACGTCACGTGCTCAGCGGCCTTGCCGCTCTGGGCTCGGCCTCAGGTCTCGGTAAGCTCCTCAAGAGCTGACTCCTCTTCCTCCCTTGCTGCTTCTTTGGCCACCTTAGCCCTTCTCGTAACTGCTCTCGGGGTGACATTGGCCTCTCCCCGGCCAGTGGTGTACGAGATGTCGTACAATCCGTTCGCCATTGGTCTTGCGATGCCCCGCTCCATCTGCCTTGTTGCTGGGTTGGTGGCCATGACTTCCACCTCAGGCCTGTCCATGACGTTGGCCTCCTCGGCTGTCCTGGCAGCCGCTCTGGCTGCCGGGCTCGGCCGCCCCTGGACCTGCACACTGCAATCCTCTGCAGCGGGTCCACTGGCAGATGCTGCGGGCTCAGCTCCCTTGTCCTCAGGAGCGCAAGTTGGGCACAACCACTCGCCCTCAGGCACCTCCTCAAGTACTGGTACCAAGCAATCCATGTGCCAACCCGCGACTGGCAGTGCCTCTTTGATCCTGGCCACTCTGGCCAAGAGCAGGTCTGCTGCCTCCTCTGCTGTTGCCACCTTGGCTGTGCTCCAGAGGTCCGCCCCCACTCTGGAGGGGAAGGTGGGTCTCTGTCCGAACAGCACCTCGTACGGCGCCATGCGCGTGGCCTGCTGCGGCGAGCATCGGAAGCCTAGGGCTACCCAGGGCACCATCTTGTCCCAGGACTCGTCGCTGCTGCCCTCCTCGCAGCACTTGCGCAGGCCTGCCTTGAGGGTCTGGACAGCCTGTCACGACGTATGACTGCACCGTGCGTTTGACTGCGCCAACTGCTTTTTCGGTTGGAAGTTATGTGTGAACCTGAACAAGTGTGGGTGCCGACTTAGAGGAGTCCGATCTGGGTCCTTTACTTTTTCTTTCTTACTTTGATCTCACGGCCTACAATAGACACCTAACGTTTCTAGCTATTGTTCCTGATTATCAATCTGCAAGTTAATCGTCAATCCAAGTCTTACTAAGGGGAAACTGGCAGAGCAACTAGGCCAACAGCGACTCTATAAGCAATCAACAAGTCTCCTGATACGAAGCTGGCAGAGCATCTAGGCCAACAGTCGACCATCAGCAGCAATTAGCGTTATTCCTGCCTCTTAACAAGGCATATCTCCAGTCTACAGCTGGATATTACCACCAACCCACCATCACACCTCCAATCTACAGCCTTTCCTTTGGCTCCAAGTCGACCGTCTGATTTATCAGAGATATCTTCACTCATCAGAAGTCGCCAAGCAAGCGACTCATCACACAGATCAACGGCCACAATCGCCCAAGATCGTCCCAAGAACCCCATAAGTACCTCAAGTGTCGAGGCTTTACGAGATCTTGTCAACAGTATCGAAGAAGTCCAGGTGAAGTAGCAAGAGCTATCACCTGTTATCGAGCTGATTTCACTGAGTTACAGCAGTGGATCGAGAAGCTCTTACTATAAGCTCTGTAAGAGTTTATTAGTACTTGTTTAATGTCTTGTGTTCTTTTCGCTTGGTGCACCCATTCCTTAGGGTCCACCTCTGTGCCGCGACAAGCCCTCTCTGATAGCCCGTCTGCCTGGTTCCTGTGCCGCATCGGCCCAGTCTGCCGCAGCCGATTCTCCCAGGCACTGCCTGTATGACGCGGCCACCTCTCCGCTGCCAGAGCATGCGTTTCCTCCAAAGGGCTCGAAAAGGACGACTCCCTCGGTCTCCATGGCCCGCACAGCCCCACCCGACAGGCAAGCTGTGTCCAGGCCTGCATGTGAATGAGGGGGCGTCACCCGGGGCAGGTCAGCAAGAACATCACTGATCATTGTCCTGGCCCGCTCCCTGTTGCTGAATGCCTGTTCTGCTGTACTGACAGGCTGCGCCTGCTCATCGTCGTCAGTGGCGGCAGAGGATATCTCCTGCCCCACCGGCGCTGTCACGCAAGCTGCCTCTGCAGCTCGCAGTATCTGTACTCTTCTTCTGCCTTCCTGTGCCATGCGCACCATCTGGTCTGCATGCCACTGGTTCACTCTGCCCAACCCCGTGAGTAAAGCTACCTGCTTCCCCCCTGCCTCTTCCTGGGCTGCCGGCTCGGGAGCGGCTGTATCAAGCCTGGCCCCCGTGCGGTCAGCTGAGGATGGGAGTGGCGATCTGGACGGGATGTCCGCATTCTGGTGGCATGCCCCTGAGCGGTGGACAATGGTAATGTCCAACTCTTGAAGCATGAGAGCCCACCTAGCGTGCTGGCCCACCAACGTCTGATTGTCCATGAGGTAAGTGAGCGGCTCATGGTCAGTGATGAGATGCACCTTGCACCCAAACAGCATGTGACGGTATGTGCGTGCTGCATACACTGCGGCCAGCATCTCCCCCTGGAACGAGGAATAGTTCCTCTCGCTCTTGTTCAGGGATCTGGACGTGCATGCCACCATATACTCCCGCCCGCTGTCGTCACACTGCCCTAGCACGGCACCTATGCCCTGCTTAGAGAAATCTGTGTACAGCAAGAACGGCCTTGGCGGCCCCTTGCCGTCTGGCCCTGTCCCACTGTAATCTGGCCTGCGCAGAACTCTTCCGCCCTCGCACATCTCTGTTTTGATCAACTGGAACGCCTGCGACTGCTCTGGCCCCCACACAAACGGGACCCCCTTGACCAGCAATGCGTTGATGCATGCCGCCTTTTTCGAGAAATCCGGGACGTAGCACCGGTAGAAATTCAAGAATCCCATGACCTCCTGAATGTTTTTCACCGATGTGGGCTCTGGCAGCGCCATAACCGCTGCTATCTTGGCTGCGTGCGGCGTGAGCCCCTGGGCCGACACATTGTGACCCAGGTACTCTACCGTTGCACACCCAAACAGGGACTTGTCGGGGTGCGCCCTTAATCCTACACTGTGGAGCATGTCTAACATCAGTTCCACATGCCTGATGTGTTCTGCCGGTGTGTCACTGTACACTAGCAGATCGTCAATGAATGCCACGCAGAACGCACTCAGGCCTGCCCTGGCAATCTCCTCTTCCATCATACGCTGAAAGAAGGGAGGTCCATTGCGCAGACCGAAGTTGAGCTTTGTGTACATCCAAAGCTCAGGTCCCATCCAGAAAGCTGTCTTAGGCTGGTCCTCGACTTTTATAGGGATCTGCATGAACCCCGACCGGAGATCAACCTTGCTGAATATCTTGGCAGTGCCCAGGTTCTGAAAAATAGTCTCCATCCTGGGGATTGCAAACTCCTGCTTAGCCGTACGCAGGTTTAACCTGCGCATATCGTGTGCTATCCGGTGGTCAGTCCACTCCCCAGTCTCAGCACTCTTCTTGGCTGCTACTACTGAGTTGGCCGCAAACTTGATAGGCCCCCCCTGGGGTACTTTGACGATGATACCTGCCTGTATCATTGGCTGGCACTTTTCTTTAAAAATGGCTGCTTTGGGTGGCGGCATATCCCTGGACTTCTGAAAGCACGAACTGACCTCGTCTTCTAAAGCCAGCGTAAACTCACCCTGCGTGCCGCAGTAGCCTGGTAGATCATCCATGGAGTAAGCGAACGCTCCTTGGCGATCCCTGAGGCTCTGCTCCAGGCTCTCCTGCTGTTCCGCAGTGAAGTCAGGGTGCTGGCCCAGCAGCCACCCCTCCTTGGTTTTGACGTACTCCGCGGGCGGCTCCACTACTCCTCCCGGCTGGAACATGTCGATCATCTCAGCCGCCTGCGGGTCGTCCTCCGCGGGCGGCTCTTCCCTGCCAGTGTCGTTGCCGCTTTGCCAGCTCTCCTGCTGGCTGCAGGCACCCCTCCTGCCAGCACCCCCCATGGGAATGACTGCTGGCGGGCGCAACCATCCAGACGACAGCTTCGCTGCTGCCTCCTGTCCCGACACAAAAGCCCCTTGGCCTGCTGTAAATCCTCCTCCTCGTACCCCCTGCTCGGTGGCTCGCGCCCCTGGCACACACACCGACAGCAGGAGCCACACCAGTATCAGCTGGAGCGTCCCCGTAAGGATCCCCTTAAATGCTGTACAGGTGAGGAGTCCTCTGCAAGCTGGCATCTGCCTCGTGGGTTTCTGCGGTAGGTGTTCTGCGGGCTGTACGCATGGCTCTGCGCTCTGCGCTGGCCTCTGCTGCCCACTGGCCCATGTGATCTCCAGATCCACCTGGCTGATCCTGAGTGGCAGGACTGGGCAGTCCATTCCTGGTCTGCTGCCACGGTTCCTGTCCTCGGCTGCCCTCTGCGCCTTTCCCGCGCGCCGCCTAGCCTTTTTTGACTTTTTCCCCCGCAACTCGGCAGTGTCAGCCCAAGCCGCACCGGCCCTTTCTGGCCCTGCTCCTGGTATCTGACCTGTGCCGCCCTGTGCCAGCCGCTCCTGTCTGTGAATGGCGCGCTGCACAGTCTTGCTGCTGCCGGCACCCGCGGGCTCCTCTGGCCCACAGCCTTGTCGCATGGTTGCCCGAGCGCTGGCAGCCCTCCTTGCCAGGTCCTCCCCCCTGCTGGTTCGGGCCTGGCTGCTGCGGCTGTCCGAGGGCTGTTGGGTGTCCACTCCCTTTGCTCCCATCTTGTTGAGGGCTGATATTCTCTCCGTCAGCTCCTCCTGTAGCTCCCTGACCGCCCTGCTGTAACCTCCCATCCTGGGGTTCGGATCGGGCTGTGGCAGCATTCTGAGCCGGAAAACTAGGCTAGCCTCCTGGCTTGCCTCTTGCTGCCCCATTTCCTGCCTTCTTAGCACGTCTAGCTCATCCACGAAGTGCCTGAGCACTGCCACCCAGCGTTCCGTGCTGTATGCTGCTGGATCGCCCCAGGGCTCCCTTGCTGCTGCCTGTGCTGGCGGGCTGGTCTGGGCGTCCCCTATGCTCCTGCTGCTCGCCTTGCCTGCTGCTGCCCCCTTGGGCTCGCCAGCGCACTTGTCTGCTGCCTGCCGCGGGTTCACCCCCACTGCGACCTTGTGTGCCTTCTCCTCTAGCGCGACCTTGCTGCTGCGTTCTATCTCGGCTCTCCTGGTTCTGCGCTCTTCCATGGCTGCTTGCTCCTGAGCAACCTCGCGCATCCACTCCTGTCGTAGCTGTAACAAGTCCTCCTCGCGGCCCCACACTGGACTACCTGGTCCAGGGCCTGCATTGTATGGCTCTTCCATCCCATCTGCATCCCCGGCATCAGTTCTTGTGAGGCTGATCCTTGCTGGGCACGGGCTTCTGTCAGCGCCCCACTCATCCTCCGACTCTGAATCCTGCACCAGTGATGGTGGCCCTTCCGAAGGGTCTTCATTCTCTTCTCCTAGCAGTCCCCTGCCCTCATGGCTGGGGCGAAGCGCATTGCTGGACCATGGCTTCCTGCTGTCCAGGTCTCCTGCTAGTGGTCTGCTGGTACTGTCCGGGGCTGTCTGGGGCTCCGCCCGATCCCCGGTCTCAGCCTCCAGGGCTGACACCTCCATGTCCTCCATGGGCTCCAGCCACTCCCAAGAGGATGCTGTTGCCCCGAGAGTGGTGACAAAGGCGACATGGCCCTGCTCTGTTGGCTCCTGGTATGTGTCCTGGATTGGTCCGTCACTGATGGCAGCGGGATCCCAATAGCGGGAACCCCATCTGCCCACCCTCCAGCGCCCCGGCACAGGCTGAGTCCTCAGCTCCTCCAGCTCCTCCATGTAGGTATCCGACCCTGCTCCTCTGAACAGGGGATGCAGAGTGCGCACCCCTGCCGGGTGCGCCTGCCTCCATAGCTGTACTGTCATGCTGTTTGCCTGCCAATACGGGACCACGCTGCTGGCCCTGTTGTCGCGCCACGCTCTTCTCTCCCAGCGCACCCACTGGTGCACGCACGCTTCTAACCGTTCCACTGCGAACGGCGAGCGCGCGAACTCCTCCTCGTCTTCCCACATGGGTCCATCCGCTGGCGACCTCTGGGCCCCATATGGCCATGTGGGGCAGTCTGTCATTTCCAGCGGCGCCCACTGATCATCCACGCCCCAGACGTGACGCATGGCTGCTGACAGCTGTCCCGGAAGCAGAACTCGTTGCAACGCCATGAGCATGACTGCCCATGTTGCTGGGTCTGCTCCCCTGGCGTGCGTGTGCGCGTGGAACTCTGCCTCGTCGACTGATGCACACCTGGTGATCGTCACATTCCCTTCGCACCTGGCGAACAGGAAGACTGGCATATCATCCCGCGACGCATGCATGTGGATCCATGCTGCTGGAACCGGCATCTCTCCCTCTTCCAGCTCCTCGTAGTAGTAAGTTACCAGCTGCTGAACTGGGATGGCTGCCCTGGCCTCCCCAGGGTCCATTCCCCATGGTACAGCTTGCCCTGCGACCATCCTGGGGATGGTGACCGACGCCTCAACGGTGGCCTCACACCGCCGTGGCCTATCGGCATGGCACAGCCCTGCCCCGCTGTAGGTTCCATCCTCGGACCTGTCACCCCCTCCGTGCTCTCCTAAGGCCTGCACTGGCACGTAGAAAGCGCGGTCTCTGAGAGCGGGGTGCTCCATCAACTGGCGGACGCAGTCCTCCGCCCATGGTGTGCGCATGAACCCGGGCTGCGCACCCTGCCACGCCCCCTCGGTGCGCGCGCTATCCGGCACGTCTGGGTGCGCCCTGTCGGCTGCGGCTACTGCTGTGATGCCTTCTTTGACGGCTAGGTCCAAGATCTCGCCGACGCTGTATGCGTAGATGGGGTGCCTTGACCATCCCCTCTGCATATAATCCTCCATCCTTGTGCTGGGCTGTATGAACCCCTTGAGTGCTGCACCCAGCAAGACTGCTGTCACCGCGTCCCATGGAAAGATCAGTCTGGCCACTGCCTGCATGGCTGCCGCAATGTTGACACACGTTTGCGACCTGCCTTCCAGGAGCCTGTGGTTCTGCAACCTACACAGCCCATCTTTGGACTGTGCCGGCAGAGTGATCATAGCCTCTGAAGACGATGCCTCTGGCATTTCTTCCCCCAGGCGGTACCATTGCACGAAGCACCTGCTCTCTGGCAATCTTGGCGGGTCTGGCTCAGGGCGGACCCGCCCTCTGCTGCCCGACCTGCCCCGGCGCCCTGTACCGGCCTGGGTGAACTGGGAATCCTCATTCCCTGCAGCGGGCCTCTCGCCCCTGCTGCGGCTGCTCTGCAGCCCTCTGTCCTCCTCCTCCCATCTGGCAGCGCTGGACCGAGAAGTGGTACTGTGATGGGTCCTAACGGCCCCCGCCGTATTGTCCTCTGGACTCATAGCTGCTGCCCCCTTGGCCCCTGGGTGGTGATCCTGCCTGCTGAGCCCATTCCGGGTTCCAGCGGCTGCTCCCGCTACCTCGCCGCCTGTGACCGCGTTGCCCTCCGGGGTACCTGGGCAGAGCATGGCAGCTTCCTCCTCACGCACTGTTAAAGGAGCTTGAGGCTCATAGCCTTCCTCTGAGGCGCTGGTGCCGTCCCCACCGGAACTGGTTTCCCATTCGTCTACCCTGTGCTGGAGCCCTGCCTCCTGCTCAAACCTTTCAAACTCATCCATCTGGGCATTGTAGATGTCCCATTCTTTGTCGAGAAACTGCTGGAGAATGCCAGGCCATCCCTCACATGGGGCCGGGCATCCCCTTTGCTGGAGGTTCCTGAGAAACTCCACTGCATGTGCCATGGACCTGGCTGACCCTGCGGGCCGAGTGCCATAGTGATTCATGGCTAGGGCCTCTACCACCATCTGCCAGTGGTGCCTTTGCTGGGCCACCTGCCCCTCTGGCACCACCTGGAACGTTACAGGCATTGCTGCGGCCTGGTAGCTCACAACCTGAGTCGCTGCGTTCTGCCCAAACCCTTCATGGACCGACATCATGCACGTGTGCCTCTCCTGGCTGACCCACCTGGAGTTGTAAGACTGCCCCGCTGGTCCCGGCCGTCCTGGCGGGCCTGGCAGCTCACTCGGTCCAGCTGTCTCCTGCTGCCTTTTCCACTCTTCAAAGGAGACCTCCTTGGCGGCCTCGTAAGCTCGCCTCATGTTGTCTTCTGACGCCTCCTGGCTCCTGCCTGGTCCCCTGACTCCCCAGCTCCTTTCCGGGCCTCCTGCTGCCCGTGATCGGTCAAACTGGCTGCTGTCCCCAGGATGCGAGGCCTCTCCCTGCTCTGGGCACGCGTTAGCGAAGTGCCCTGGCTTCTGACAGTTGAAGCACATCGTGGGGTCCGAGGACATTCCTCTGTCCCCCCATCCAGCTGCGCCCTGCCTGGGCCCTGCCCGGCGGACTCTGGCCGGAGGTTCCCCTTCTATCCTGCATTCTCTGTTCTAGCTGGTATGGCCTGGCGTGGCTACCTGTGCCTCGCTCTTGCGACCTGCCCATGGGCTGGCTCCCACGATCCCCGCTGGGTGACTGCTGCCTCCTGCCTCTAGGCCGGTCGAAGCTATCATCGCGGTCTGGCCGCTGGGTTCGAGCCTCCGGTGTAGGCACCGCCCCGCGGCGTTCAGCACTGCGAGCCCTCTGCGCGCTCCTGCTGCGCTCTCTGGTTTCTGTATGTACAGCGTCATCTGGGGTTGACCCCCTGTGCCGCACTCGCGTTTCCCCGCTGGCCTGCCTGGCCCCGCCACTGCCCCCTGGTTCTTGCTGACCGGTGGCTTGCTGCTCCTGTTCCTGCAGCTTCTCCTGGCTCAGATCCTCGTCCTCCTCTGCGAACTCGGCCACGGTCTGAAACATGGCTTCCATATGCTCTGCCAGCTCCGGGTCACCTGGGATTGTGGACTGCAGCGGCTCTCCTGCCTGCTGGTTCCCCAGGTTGGCGTACAGCGCTCGCAGCTGGTCTGCACGCAAGATGTACTGCTGTTGTACCTCCGTGAGCCGTATATTGGCGTCCTGGAGGCCTGTCCACCTGACCTGCAGCAACCTCAGGTATTCAATTGTTGCAGCCGCCTGGCGGAACAGCAGCTCTTCCCTTGCCCTGACGTCTTGCTGCAGCAACTCTACTTGTTGCTGCAGCCTCAGCACATGCATGTACTTCGGGGTCCTTCGATCATGGACCTCTTCCTCCTCTGACTCCTCTGATACTTCACTCTCCTCCCTGCCGACAAGCTCCTCCTGTCCGCGGTTTGCTGTGATCCCTTGCGTTCCTTCTGCTGCTGCTGGGGCGTCTTCCCTAACGCCCCCATCAGCCGCACCGGCCCTCTCGCCTTTGCCAGGCACCTGCACCTCCGAGCGCCTGCTGGATCCTGCTGGCGCAGCTCTTGCTGCTGCGGCTCCTCCAAAGCCTACCCGCCTTTTGGCCCCTGGTGATGTCCCCTGGGCTGCGGGGCCTGCCGCAGGCTTCTGCAGTATCTTCCGGATTCTCTGGTCACACTCCTCTGGTGAGTGCTGGCCAGGTTCTCCGCACAAGACACATGGGTAGCGTGGGCTTGCCTCCACACATCTCCTAATGATCTCCTTTTCGTATGCCGGCTTTGACTCTGCCTTGAGTGCCATTGCTACCTCAGCATTGGCCTCTGCCTGTGCTGCTGCCTGGCCTGGCAGTGACGCAGCGGCCTTGGCATCCACCTTGACCTCCCTGGGCACTGCAGCCTGCGCTTGCCCGCACTGGCGCGGCCTGGAAGTGTTCTCCTGTGGGCCCCCACGGCCGCTCCTGTTCGCATCTGCGGTGCTTCTGCCTGCACCTGCGGCTGTTCCGCGGTTTTGTCCCATCTTCTGGTTTGTCCTCATGGCAGCACCTGCGTGTGTGGCCATGGCATGCTGTAAGAGTGGCTCGTGTTCCTCCTCCACACTGGCCGCGGGCCACCCTTCCCGTTCTGCAAATCCACACTGGATTCCTGCCCATGCTACTGCTGCTGCCTGGTACCCCCCTGCTGGGGATGCTAGGACCAACGGCAGCGTCAGGTCCCTGACCCTTCGTACTGTCTGGGGACCATCTCTGGGGCGTAAGGTCAGCCTTCCTGCTGCCTCTAAAACCCCATTGTACTTGAGAAACTCTGGGTTCCCCACCAAGTGTTCGTATGCATCGGGCGGTGTTTTTACGACCCTGACCACCGTGGGTTCCATAATAGCATTGGGCCCCCCATATCCGTACACCACATAAATGAACAGCACCCCATACAGATCTGCCCCTGCATTGTCTGTCGTGCGGATCTTCTCATCCGTCCTGATCAGCTCTGCCCCCATGGCGACTAACTGTTCTGCAATGTTGACTGTGATCACATGACAGGAGCACGCTGAGTCCATGAGGGCCTTCTGAGCCACCAGGACCTTTCCTTTGACCATTAGGCCCACACATTGCTCCAGGTTGCTTCTGTCGTTCTTAAAATACTGCAGCCTTGGTGCAGCTGTGACCACCTTGCTTTCCTGCCTGCCCTTACTGGCCTTACCCCTGTGGTCTTCTGAACCCATGGGCATAGTGGTAAATGACAGCGCCGTCAGCCTCTCGTTCAACTTGAACACCTGCAGTCGGATGTCAGACATATCGTCAGCTAATTTGCTCAAAACCAGTCTCTTTGCTCCCTTCCTGGAGGCAGGTTCCACGAGCCTTTGCTCAGGTTCCTCCTGTGGACAGGGTTCTGGCAAGAATGATCTAGGACGAGCGTTGTGAGCCGCCTGCTTGAATCCTGCGGATTTGGGCACTAGCCCAACCTGCGTCATGAGTGCTACAGACTCGCTGAGCATCTCTGCCATAGTCTGTTGCCAGCCCTCTGGCTCGGCTTGCCCCGTTGGGCTGCTTAGGTGAGACACGTGTGCCGCTTGCTGAGCCTGACCCCCCTGGCCAGGCCCCGGCCGTTGATACTGCCTGTTGTTCTGATTCCGCTCGTACGGTCTGCCTGCAGGCTGACCCTGCTGCGGCCTTGGTGGGAGCGGGTACTGCTGCTGCTGCGGCCTGGGCTGCCCAGCTGTAATGTCAGCAGCAAGTGGCGTTGGCCTGCGCTCATCCCTGGGTCTGGGTGCCCTGCAATCCCTGGCCAGGTGCGCCGTGCTACCACATTGGTAGCATGCCTTGACTGCCCCTGCAGCGCCTTCTGCGCTGTAATTTGGTGCTCCTGATTGATCTGCCCAGGTAACCCCTCTGGGTTTGTCACTCCGCTGTTGCTGGGCAGCTGCTGCTCCTGCGGGGTTCCCTGCCCCTTCAAGGCGTGTCCGCATCTCCCACTGTCCTGTTCTCTCCTTCCTCGTTCTGTTGGACTGCGTCTCCCCCTGGCCAGGCCCCCTGGCCATTTGTTTGAGGCTTGCGCCTCCTAGATCCCCCATTTCCAGGGCAAACTTCTCCCACAGCACCACCTGCTGTGTGAGTACTGCAATCTGATCTTCGTCTGTCATGCTGAGGTACCCTGGGACGGTCATAACAAACTTGCTCAGTTTGGCCTTAGCGAGCGCTGGAAGTCCATCATGGAACAGATGCGAGACCGAGTGCCTCCTGCCGAAGTGGTCCACTGCATCCCTTGAGATCTGCAGCAACTCTGCTGTCGACAGCACTCTGTGAGCAAATGCTTCCACCGTCTCCTCTGGCTTGACGTCAGGGTCGAGAGTGGTCTTCACCCCTAGCCTGAGGTTGGAAATGGCTGTCCTCTCATCCGAGGTTGGCTTTCCCACTTCTGCTTGAACCACTTTGATCCACAAGGTAAGCAGTGAGGCCTCACAACACTGCTCCTCTGCTGGGGCAACCCACATCCCCCTTATCCTTTCTGCTTCTCTGGCAGCCCTGTCTCCTGCATGGGGCGCCGCCCTGATGGCTACCATCAGCGGCCCCACGCTAGCCGGCTTGCTGTCCCATAGCTTGACCAGTGATTTCACCAACATCGTCATGGCTGATGGCGACTGGCACGACCCAGCTATTTCTCCGGCCACCACAGCCAGCGCTGGCGGGTCATCTGACAGCGCCAGCCTGTTGTGCGATCCCCAATATCCACATGCCTGGCAATATTTCCTGGCTGCAACCGCGCCTGGGTGCGACATATCCAACACTGGTACGTTGCCTTGGATGGCTGGGATTTTGGTGAATTTGGCTACCCCTGCCAGCTGCAGGACCATCTGCTGCTGCAGCTGCAGGTTCACCCTTGCCTGCTCCCTCTCGAGCCTCTTCATTTCCTGGTCGCTGGACTCCTGCCTGGCTCCTGGCCTGCGTCTGTCCGCTCCTCCTGGTCCCGAATCAACTGATTCTGACCGCGACCTAGATCCTCCACCACGGCCCCTCGATGGGCTGCGACCTGAATGGTATCTGTCGTGTCTGTAATAATCCTCCTCTTGATCATGATCTTCTCGTGATGGCTGCCTGCCTGCTCTTCCTGCAGAGCTTCTACTTCCCTCGGGTGGCAGCCGTTCTGATTCGCTTCTGCCTGGTCTGCTGTCAAAGTCAGGCCTCCAAGACTGTGCTCTGCCAGGCTCTGCCTGTCCCCTGGGCAGCTCCTGGTCTTGCCGTTCCTGCCTCACCCTTCTGCTGTGTTCCGCCGGTCCCCTGGGTTGCTCCTGGCTTTGCTGGCTTGGCTGTTCCCTGCCATCTGCCTGCTCTCTGGGCGGCTCCTGGCTATGCTGGCTTGGATGTTCCCTGCCATCTGCCTGCCCTCTGGGCTGCTCCTGGCTATGCCGGTTTGGCTGTTCTCTGTTGTATGCCTGCCCCCTGGGCGGCTCCTGGCTCTGCCAACCTGGCTGCGTCCCGCCTGTGTAATTCCTGGCATAGGAATCAGACTGCGTTTCCTCTCTGGCTTCCTGCATTCTTGGACCACTGCTCCGTGCGCTGCCTGCAGGCTCATTCCTCCTGGTTCCACTTGCTGTGCCCGCCTGCCTGTTCCTCAGGAATTCCTTGATGTAATCCACCTGGTTTTCCTGGCATGTGTTCTCTTCGTCCTCGACTATGCGTAGCAACGCATAAGACTCTTGCCTGCTTGCTCTGCGCGTTGCTGTGCCTTGCTCTGCCATCCTGGCAAGTGATCGGCTAGTCAACTCCGCCCTTTCGCTGGCGGCTGGACTGTTGGCTCTGGGCGCTTCCCTGCCCCTTGGTCGCCCTCTGAGGCTTGGCTCGCTGCTGACCTCGAAGGCCTCTGATCTGAGTGTTGGGGTTGGCGCGGCTCTTGCCTGCTGCTGCCACCTTTGCACCTCCCTGAGCTCCTCCGGCCGCTGCCCTGCTGTTTCAAATCCTTCCCATGCCTGGTCCTCCTCCTCTTCTGGCTCGGATCCAGGTTCCACCTGATTTCCTGTTACATCGTTGCACCACTCGTCTGCGAAGGCCTTAACAGCCAGTGCTGCTTCGCGTCCCGCCCTTCCCTTGGACACCTGTCCAAGGGCGGCTAACAGCGTTGCCCTGTCCTGCCCTGTGTGGGGGATACCCAGCATGGCCTTTGTTGCCCATCCCCGCAGATGATGGGCCTTGAACTCCTCAATAGCTGTGACCTGGTCCTGGAAATGCAAGAACGTCCTGGAGCAAACTTGCTTCCACAGGTCCGTTGCCCACTGCAAAATTCCTGCCCACCCGATCGGCTGCATATGTCCTTCTGACTCCTTTTCGCCGCACACTGCTCCCCCAGCCTTGGAGCGCTCTGGCTCACAAGGGCTGGTATCCTGCGCTCCTGATGGATCGTGAAAAAACCCTCGCAGGGTTTCCTTGTGGCTGTCGTCTCTCTGCGTCAGGCTGCTAGATCCCTCCTTGGATTTCTGCACAGGTCTGCCCACACTGGGCGGAAACCTGGACAGCGGCGTCCCATAGACTGTGGATCCAGCTCCTCTTCTAACCAGCACCCTGCGCGGTCGCAGCTGCTGCCTTGGACGCAGCCCTGCCTTAGACTGCTGCCCCTTCTCTTCTTGAACTGGGTCTGACAGTTCTTCCTCGGATATTTGGTCAGCCCAGGGCTTTCCTACCGGCACAGCTGATTTTTCCCTTTCCTTGCCGCCCTGCGAGCTCTGCCTGCCCGCTGCTGGCTGGGGCTCAGCTTCCTCGCGTTTGACCCCTGCAGGCATACTCCTGGCCTCCATTTCCTCTGCTCTCATTCGCGGTTTGTCTGGGCAGGCTTTATCACAGCCTGCAACCCCTCTTGGTGCTGCAGCTTCCTCGGCCCTTTGATCCGGCTGACTGGGTTCATCTTTGACCCGTTGCGCGACCCTGGCCACCCTGGGCGGATTCTGCTGGGGCGCGGCCTCAGGCTCGCAGTTCTGCCGCGTATCACAGTTCTGGGACACTTCTGTTGCTTGATCCAAAATCAGCTCTGGTGTTCCAGCTTGAGTCTGCCACTGCTCGAATTCCAGGCTGCCCCTGAAATCGGCGGGCACTGGACCCCCTCGGCCGATGCCTTTACGCGTCACTAGCGCTGAGCCGTCTGCCTGCGCCCCTGCCTCTCTGGGCGGTACGCGACCCGGCTCTGGCACCTTGCAGTTTCCTGCGGGCGGTTCCACTGGCCCTGCCAGCTTTGCCGCCACCAACAGTGCTTCTGCAGCTAGCTCATCACTAGCCTCCATCAGGTTTACACCCGGCTCCAGCCCCCTCAGACGCCCACTTCTCCGTTGGGCGTCAGGGTGCTGGTGCCTATCGGGGTTTAAATCTACTTCTGTCATTCTACAGGCAATTAGCGAACCGCACGGTCCTGCAAGCGTGATGGCGACACCCCCTACAAGATCTGCTAACACTAGGCTTCTGCCCCCTTGTTCCTACTGCAATCTGGTGAGTGCTTGCAAGTCAAGAACGGATGGCAGGTACGGCACTATGCAGGGAAGGCCTCGCCTTCCTGCTTTTCTGCTCACTAGTTTCAATCTGGCGGAATCCTCCTTCGCCCTCTCAATTCTTCCCACCTTGCTGGCCGGGCTGCTTCTAGATGTCTCACGTCCCGCGTGGATGTCACACGCCCTGCGTGGGTGTTGCCTTTTGCGCAGTGTCCGCTCAGCTCCGCGTTCCTGCGGGGATCCTTTGGCACACCCACAAGATTTCAAACTTGGATGTTCTATCCACAAGTTCACTTCTGTCAATGATGACAAATTGGATCCACCTGATCTCAATCCGCAGTCACACAGGAAAGTATCTGCTGGGTGTATAAATCCACAGCCAGATCTTCAAGCCACTTCTGGACTCAACACTAAGCTGCCACGCTCAGTGATTCTCAGAGTTTAACTTGGCAATCTCTCTCTGGAGATTACCACAGCAAAGTGCAGTTCAAATGCTGTCCAAGGTCGTTTGCATGCAAACAAATTTCCAATTTTGCTGCACAAGCACCTTTAGCAGGAATTGGCAAATCAAGCTGATCAGGCTAAATCCACTTCGTCCCTTTCTAAAGGACACGCGATGTGCGCTTCAGGTCCGTGGCGGACTTCTTTCCTCACGGCAGTGACGGACGCCTACGGGCAGACTCAGTGACTACACACTGGCTGCGAGTGCTCAGCGAGTTAAGCAGCAGAGTCGGATATTTGTATGTCTAGCAATTGACTATGGTAGCGTAGGCCTTCTGGCCTTCTGGGCGCGATCCAGCAGGGCTATGTTAAGGGGCACTTACCGCGCGACTCGCGGCGGAGTTGCCGAGGCGTAGACTGCGTACTTCTTCTTCTGCAGGGCCTCGGTTCTCTTTACTGGGTACTTGTCTCCAGCTAGTTCGACTGAGGCTGAACTAGTCTTGACTTGTGTAGAGGTACTGACTTATTGGAGTGCTGAAGGTCTCATGCGCTGATGACGGCCGTTGCTTGTTACAATAGAGGTCTGTCCTTTAGAAAGGGACGAAGTAACTAGCCTAGGCAATTGCCGGGATACAGGGACCCGGCAGGCCCAAATCAGAGTACGGTACAACCTGTCAAATCTCCCTGCGTAAGCGGGTTTCTAGGTCTTAGTTCAAATCCGGAGACTCCGCAGAGAAGCTGCGGAGTCACCGAGACCGCTAACTGCGGTCTAAACGGTTCTGTCGCGTATACTGTAATATACTGTGACAGCTGTCCTAGCAGCTGACCAGTCCTGAGCAGCAGGTCCCACACCTCAATCAAAACAGTGGGAGGTGCCAATCTGTTGACCTGTGAGAGTGCATATCTGTTTCTGGTTAAGCTGCTGCAGTTGTGGTGTGTCAGCCTGTCAGGATGACAATAGGTGCATGGCACCGGACGCTCTGTCGAAATGTCATCGCACTTCATACACGGGAATCTGAGGAAGGCAAGCAATTCTGCCAGCACTGCCAAAACTTACAGACAAAACGTGTTTGCGCCTAACGCAAAGCTGCACGATAGTCCCTACGATGGTCTTTCGCATGTCCTGCAGTGTGAACTGTCATCCTGCAAGTTCGAAAACTAGTCAGCCGCTGGCTGCAGCGATACGGATGAATGCGAGCAGCCCTGTCATCACGGCTAAGCTGTTCAACGAGTTTGCGCTTAAAGCAGCGCAACGCAAGTGCACAACATGTACTGTGCAGTATGAGCTTTCGGTCGACAAGGGCGAGAACCAACGTGGCCGAGGCCTTGGCTGCCCCGTCACGAGCATTAACATCGCATACGGACATGGAAACGACTTTGCGCCCAATACGAAGCAACGCGGTGGCCTGTTTCTGAAATCGGCACAAATTTTCACCTAAAACCCCCGCAAATAGCATGTCCAAGAAAGTACGGCGCGTTCGATCCACTCTGCGCGCCTCCGTCGCAGTGCACTGTCATAAGGTCGGAAGCCACGAGATACGCCAGTGGAACAAAAAATGACTCGAAACACTGGGGCGAGCGCGAAGAAGGAGCCTTTCAAAAAGGTCATCACTTTGGCGGTTGGTAACCGATGTCCCAGTGAACATAATTGAAAACCCAAACCCTATCCCTTTTCGTTCCTTTCAATCACTCGGGTATAGGGGAACACGAAATGTGAAGCGCTTTGCCCCTCTGCCATGCTGCAGGCGCTCAAGATGAAACCTTGGTGGCTTGCCGCTGCCTTCTGTGTCTGCTTGATCGCTATGGGGTTCGGTGAGGCAGGCATGGAATCAAAGCCTGGGGGAAAACTGTGTTAGTTTTAGTTCACTGAGCAGTAACTACTGGGCCCATTAGGACCAAACCTAATGGGCCCAGTAGTAACTGCTCAGCCCCTTGACCGGCCTACCGTGAGCCTATGGTAGGGGGCCCAAGCAAGAGGGCTTACAGCACCAGGCCCCACGGCCAAAGGCAGTGGTGTAGCTGAATTGCAGCCAAAGCTCCCGTATACAGCCATTGGTCAGCACCATGCCATGCATATTCCCTGATGCCAAGCTATGCGGTTATCATCCACTATTAGCCCTTGACGTTGTACACTGAGTTCAGCGCCCTGTCCTTTCTTTTCCCCCGAAGGTGTGTGGGGCGTCATTGCATCAGCAGACAAGGAAGTGACAGTTCGCAATTAAGTTTTGTTGGAGGACCAGCACTGGCACCTACAGGCTTGTGCCAGGATTGGCAATTTACCCCCCGCGGCGTGTCTGGCATTTGTCACTTCGTCACCCTTATCTCTCACATTCACATAACTGGCATCTATCACCAGTGTCTCACTCTTGTTGTCTCACACTTTTTGAATATTCCTGTCATGTCAGGACGACGGTGATGACAGCTGCCAGCGGGAAGGCGCTGAATATCAAGTCGGTCCTGAGCGCAGCTCTCAACCCTTGCATCACCATCGCCACACTCATCAAGTGGGTGCTCCGAAGGGAATCGGGCGCAAATAGGAGCTCCGGGGGAAATGAAGGAGCTTCTTTGGGAAAACCCGAACAGGGCTTGGCGGTCTGCCTAGTCCACCTCTTCATTCTTTGGGGGGAAATGTACTGCTTTGCATTTTTTTTTCTGGAAGGATGTACTGCTTAGTATTGTAGGGGGTGGGTCTTAAATCCTCGCGTTTGGGATCCCTGGCCTCTGGTCACACTTGGCTTGAAGCTGGGCCGAAGCTGCCCTTAGCAGGAATTTGAACGCTGCACCATCGACCAACCATGAGCTTCAGCAAAACGCTAGTGAGTGTGAGCAACTGAGCATACTGGTACGAGGGGAATGAGCAGGGGTGCGGGTGTGAGCGCGCAGGATATGGCAGTAGTAATTGGTGAGGGTCGACGCTGGGCCGACGGCCTGGACCTTCAGGACCAGGATGCCTGACCCTGCATACCGCTCCCCCCTTCCAGACCCCTCAGATTCCAGCACGGTGTTAAAATCCAACCAGGTTTCATGGATACGTCCCTGTGGTTCACCCCCCTTCCTGATTTCCTGCTTTCTTCAATTTCCTTCAATTTGTTTTCCATTCCTTGTTCTCCCCCACCCCCCCAGCCAGACAATACCCTTTCGAATTCTAAAATGTCCTACCTGGTATATGATCTCTTACCATAGAGTGCATATGGTCTCCTTGTTCTCCCACCCCTGCCAGACGAGACATTTCAAACCCTTAAACGTGCTGCATGTTTTCCTTGTCCTCATTCCATCTCTTCCTGACTACACCCTTTTACTTTTACCTCCCATGATGCCACCTCGTATCACACGGGCTATGATGGGTGCCCCCCTGAACATTGGCCTCCGAACCCTGAATCCTTTTGCTCTCCTTCCCCGCTCTCTAGGCAAGACCTTTTTACTGGCCCTCCCTGAACGCCACCTTGCTCCATTTGGTGTATAATGCGATCCCCCCCTGAACATGTGTCTCAAAACCCTGAACCCTCTTTTGGTCCCTATTTTTCTCCTTCCCGCCCTCTAGATAGGACCCTTTCAATTGGGCCTCCCTTAACGCTACCTTCTACCGCGTGGCGAATGATGTATTCCAGCAGTCTGAGACTATCTTCAACGTGCAGCTTGTGCCCAACGGCATCATCTTGAGCCTCATACCAATATCAGGTTTGTTGTTGTTACAAAGTTAACGCAACCACGCAAAGCCTTTTTCGAAAGTGTCAGGCAGAGCGAGAACCAGGTGGAGACCTGCAACCACCAAAACAGCTAGGGGGCCATCTCCCTGGACCTGCGCGTTGTCCCAGAATGGGTCTAAAGTTACCCTTAACCCTAATGCGCATGCCTCTGCACTCTCTCTGGATCAATTCATTGGGCCATCTCTCTGTACCTGCTTGTTGCGCCAAAATGGGTTAAAGGTTACCCAAGACCCTGAACCGCATGCCACTGCACTCTCTCTGGATCAATTCATTGGGCCATCTCTCTGGACCTGCTCGTTGCGCCAAAATGGGTTGAAGATTGCCCAAACCCTGAACCGCATGCCACTGCACTCTCTCTGGATCAATTCATTGGGCCATCTCCCTGTACCTGCTTGTTGCGCCAAAATGGGTTAAAGGTTACCCAAGACCCTGAACCGCATGCCACTGCACTCTCTCTGGATCAATTCATTGGGCCATCTCTCTGGACCTGCTCGTTGTGCCAAAATGGGTTGAAGATTGCCCAAACCCTGAACCGCATGCCACTGCACTCTGCAGGATTCCAAGGGGCCATCTCTCTGGACCTACTCGTGGCGCCCAAGTGGAGGCCCAGCATTTTGTCCACCATTAAGGCAGACTCCATTCTTATGCAGGGACCCAGCTTACTGCAGATTGTGAGTTCATTGGGGAATGGGGCTGGGGGGAGTGACCTGGGTGCACGGGCGAGGGCTGAGGGTGCAGGGTTGAGCATCTTGGTCAATACCCTGTTGTTAAGAAGCCTAACAAGGGTGGGGGTGAGGATGTAGGGTTGAGCACCTTAGTGAGTAACTCAAGCTTAGATGGGTGAGGGCTGAGGGTCTAGGTTTCATTGGCAGACTGGTAGTGTGCTTCAGTTAAGACTTTAAGCATCCGTGCTCTATGCCTGTACAACAGCCAACACGGGGGCCAGGCGGGTCCATACTAACCACCACGGGGGCCAGGTGGGACCACACTAACCACCACGGGGCCAAGTGGGACCATACTAACCACCACGGGGGCCAGGTGGGACCACACTAACCACCACGGGGGCCAGGTGGGTCGATACTAACCACCACGGGGCCAAGTGGGTCCATATTAACCACCACGGGGCCAGGTGGGTCCATACTAACCACCACGGGGGGCAGGTAGGTCCATACTAACCACCACGGGGGGCAGGTGGGTCCATACTAACCACCACGGGGCCAGGTGGGTCCATACTAACCACCACGGGGCCAGGTGGGTCCATACTAACCACCACGGGGGCCAGGTGGGTCCATACTAACCACCACGGGGGCCAGGTGGGTCCATACTAACCACCACGGGGCCAGGTGGGTCCATACTAACCACCACGGGGGGCAGGTGGGTCCATACTAACCACCACGGGGCCAGGTGGGTCCATACTAATTACCACGGGGGCCAGGTGGGTCCATACTAATTACCACGGGGGGCAGGTGGGTCCATACTAACCACCACGGGGCCAGGTGGGTCCATACTAATTACCACGGGGGCCAGGTGGGACCATACTGTAACCAGCCTTCAGCCAGAGACCCTAGCAACAGGGCTAGCTGCACCAGGCACCTGCAGCCAAAGGCCCTGATGTATATGAGTTTTAGCTTCAGGTCCCTGAATCTTGTCCTCCCTAAACCCTAAATTGTTAACCCCAAACCCTAAATTGTTGCTTAATCTCTCTAACGGTGACAGCCACTGCCTGCTTCCTGCCCATCTGTGCGGCGCCAGGGCCTCCGTGGCCGTTTGCATCTTTCCTTCTGCCGGCGTTAAGTGTCGTAAGGGAGCTCGGATGGTAACCAGACCTGACAGAACTGCCAACATAAGATGAGAGACCGCCCCGGACCTTCTGATGCGCACACATCTCCCATGTTGAAGGACTGTCCACTTGGCCCCTGGTGTGCACCCGTCTCCGTAGTAGAGGGACTGTCCCCTTGCCCCCTGATATGCACCCGCCTCTTGCCCTTCTGTCCAGGGGGTGTTCGGCCTCATCGGGCGGATCCCAGTCTTCATCGAAGGCGTCGATGTCGATGAGACGTTTGGCTTCCAGAGCGTCCTTAAAGGACCCCCCACCTGGGGGCTGTATAAGAACGGCACGTACGACAATGGGACCCTTGACAGTGAGTCAGCAGGGGCTGGGGTGCTGTGTTGATTTCACTGTTAAGTCTAGGGACACATGGGATCTGTAAAAGAATGGCACGTACAACGAAGGGATCTTTGACAGTGAGTCAGCAGGGGTTAGGGCCTCCCACCGTCTGTTCCTTTTACTGCACACCAGAATACCGATAGTCCCGGGGGCTGCCCATGTAAGGTCTGTATAAGAATGGGAAACATGGTTATGAGACCTTCAGCAGTGAGTCAAGGGGCGGGGACCTATGGACCGCGGATCAGCTAAGGTACAAGCAGGGGTGGAGGGGAGCCTCATACTATTTGCATGTAGGCTTGAATCAGTACTGTAGATTTGCTTTGACCCCCTCTCAAAAACAACATAGGTTAGCGGTGATGGATTCATTACAATACTCATGCTCGATTTGCAGCACCAGTTTCAGCCTATTTATCGGCCCAAGCAAAGCATATCATAAACACTTTATTCGTACCCAAGGGAAGGTAATTAAATTCGATGGCATGTTGGGCATGCCCTCAGCTGCTGCTAATGTTGAAAGAAAGAAAGAAAGAAAGAAAGCCACACCCAATGGGTGCCTTGGCGTCAGAGTCAAGGAAACAGCGCAGCCTGGGTCGAAGCCACATCCGCGCCATTACCATGAAAGACACAGAAAAAGCTCATGTGGTCTCTTGTTTTTGTTTCTGTTTACCTCTGATTTTAGTTGATCCGGTGGGGCAGTACTGAATTCCTCGCCTTGTCTGTACAATGCTCCTTATGATCCTGAAAATTTAATGTGTTTTAATAAATCTCTACTGGCCTCTGGCCAAGCCTTGAATGTCTCCTGCCTCTGTGCTGAAGCTGCCCCCCCCTCCATATGCCGCAGGAGACTTGTTTGCGCCGGAGCATGGCAACTGCAACATGAGCCTCTCCTACCGAAACGAAACACGTGCCAAAGTAAGGCTCCCGAGCTAGAGGGCTATTTGACGCACGGTTGAAAATCATGGACACTGTATTCCAACAGGGCAGACCTGAACGCACGTTCCCCTCCTTTCTCACGCAAGGATGTTATCCTGCCCAGAGCTGACTATGAAGACATGCGTCCTCTTTGTGCATTTATGGGCATGTGCCTAGTTTGAAGCCCAACCCTGAACCCTGAAGTCAAATCTCAAGCGCTGGGCGTTCCATGGTGTGTATGTTAGTCCCTTGGAGGCGAACACGCACCGAAGAACTTGAGAATTTGAATCCTAGTTGCTCCCTCCCTCCTTCCCCCCCCCTTTCACTCCCTTCCTCCCTCCTTCCCCCCCCCTTTCACTCCCTTCCTCCCTCCTTCCCTCCCCCTTTCACTCCCTTCCTCTCTCCCTCCCTCCTTCCCTCCCCCTTTCACTCCCTTCTTCCCTTCTTCCCTCCCCCTTTCACTCCCTTCCTCTCTCCCTCCCTCCTTCCCCCCCCCTTTCACTTCCTTCCTCCCTCCTTCCCCCCCCCTTTCACTCCCTTCCTCTCTCCCTCCCTCCTTCCCTCCCCCTTTCACTCCCTTCCTCCTTCCCTCCCTCCTTCCCTCCCCCTTTCACTCCCTTCCTCTCTCCCTCCCTCCTTCCCTCCCCCTTTCACTCCCTTCCTCTCTCCCTCCCTCCTTCACTCCCCCTTTCACTCCCTTCCTCTCTCCCTCCCTCCCACCTGATCTTCCTCTCTTGCTCCCTCCCTCCTCACCTTCCTCTTTCGCTCTGTTCATCCCTCCCCTCCCTCGCTCTCTTGCTCCCTCCCCCCTTACCTCCCTCTCTCCTTACCCCCCCCCCCTTCTCCAGTTCTGGGGCCTGGCTGATGTGTTGTGGGGTGGGAGGAATCCAAGCAGCAGGCGGGGCTGTACGACCTGTGTAGCCAGCACGGTAAGGTCAGGGTAGGGCAGTACAGTAAGGTCAGGGTAAAATTGTACGGTAAGATCACGGTAGGGTATCACGGCCTAAGATCACGGCCTAAGTGGTTCAAGGGTTCCGTAATTCCAACCCTAAAACCTTGCAAACAGACCAAGGTCAGCGTTTTAACCTTAATTCTTACCCTTAACCTTCCCCTCCTCCCCTCCCCCCCCTGGCAGACTTCATTATGATGTACCCAGACCAGAACGGCGTCCCGAATATCCCGATTGCCGAATGCAGCGACCAGCGGCTGAATCCCACTGACATCAGCTCATCCCGGGGAGGGGTGATCTACAACAGCTCCATCGACCAGGTCTCGTTGGACGAGTATATACACAGGTAGGGCGACTGGTGGGGCATGGGCTAGGGGGGACATGGGCTAGGGGGGTACATGGGCTAGGGGTACATGGGCTAGGGGGGGACATGGGCTAGGGGGGGACAAGGGCTAAGGGGGCATGGGCTAGGGGGATGGGCTAGGGGGGGACATGGGCTAGGGGGGGACATGGGCTAGGGGGGGACATGGGCTAGGGGGGGATGGGATGGGCTGGAGGGGTACATGGGCTAGGGGTGACATGGGCTAGGGGGTGACATGGGCTAGGGGGGGACATGGGCTAGGGGGGGACATGGGCTAGGAGGAGACATGGGCTAGGGGGGTACATGGGCTAGGGGGGGACATAGGCTAGGGGGGCATGGGCTAGGAGGAGACATGGGCTAGGGAGGGACATGGGCTAGGGGGGGACATGGGCTAGGGGGGGACATGGGCTAGGGGGGGACATGGGCTAGGGGGGATGGGCTAGGGGGGTACATGGGCTAGGGGGGACATGGGCTAGGGGGGTACATGGGCTAGGGGGGGACATAGGCTAGGGGGGCATGGGCTAGGAGGAGACATGGGCTAGGGAGGGACATGGGCTAGGGGGGGACATGGGCTAGGGGGGGACATGGGCTAGGGGGGGACATGGGCTAGGGGGGGACATGGGCTAGGGGGGGACATGGGATAGGGGGGGCATGGGCTAGGGGGGGACATGGGCTAGGGGGGGACATGGGATAGGGGGGGACATGGGCTAGGGGGGCATGGGCTAGGGGGGGGCTTGGGCTAGGGGGGGACATGGGATAGGGGGGGACATGGGCTAGGGGGGGACATGGGAATATGGGATAGGAGGGGACATGGGCTAGGGGGGGACATGGGCTAGGGGGGGACATGGGCTAGAGGGGGCATGGGCTAGGGGGGGACATGGGCTAGGGGGGGACATGGGATAGGGGAGGACATGGGCTAGGGGGGCATGGGCTAGGGGGGGGCTTGGGCTAGGGGGGACACGGGCTAGGGGGAGACATGGGCCATGGGCTAGGGTGGGCCATGGGCTAGGGGGGGACATGGGCTAGGGGGGGACATGGGCGAGGGGGGACATGGGCTAGGGGGGCATGGGCTAGAGTGGACACGGGCTAGGGGGGGGACATGAGCAAGGGAGGGACATGGGCTAGGGAGGGACATGGGCTGGAGGGGGACATGGGCTAGGGGGGGGGGGACGTGGGCTAGGGGAGGGACTTGGGTTAGGGGGGACATGGGCTAGGGGGGGATGGGCTAGGGGGGACATGGGCTAGGGGGGGACATGGACTAGGGGGGGACATGGGCGAGGGGGGGACATGGGCTAGGGGGGGACATGGGCTAAGGGGGGGACATGGGCTAGGGGGGGACATGGGCTAGGGGTGGACATGGGCTAGGGGGGACATGAGCTAGGGGGGGGGACATGGGCTAGGGGGGGACATGGGCTAGGGGGGGACATGGGCTAGGGGGGGGGCATGGGCGAGGGGGGACATGGGCTAGGGGGACATGGGCTAGGGGGGGGGCATGGGCTAGGGGGGCATGGGCTAGGGGGGATGGGCTAGGGGGGCATGGGCTAGGGGGACATGGGCTAGGGGGGATGGGCTAGGGGGGCATGGGCTAGGGGACATAGGCTAGGGGGAGATGGGCTAGGTGGGCATGGGCTAGGGAGGATGGGCTAGGGGGGGATGGGCTAGGGGGGATGGGCTAGGGGGGGATGGGCTAGGGGGGCATGGGCTAGGGGGCATGGGCTAGGGGGACATGGCTGGGGGGCATGGCTGGGGGTGGGGTGGGGTAGCGAGATGTGTGGTTGGGGGGATGGCTGGGGGTGGAGCGGTTATATGTGATATTCAGGGGGTGGGGTCCAGCTCGGTATAATCTTAGACTGGGGTGCTCTGAGAAGACGAAAATCGCCGTCTCCCCTGCCCTCATAGGGATCCCATCATGGTGGACGTTTATGCCTTAAACACTAAACACTTTACAAATTTAGTGTTTTATGTTGAACACTTAACACTTTACATTAAAAACTAGACGCTTAACTCTTGCAGGGATCCCATGGTGGTGGACATCCATGCCCTGAACAACAAGTGGACGCTCAGGGGGGTGGACTCGCGGGGATGGGTGCCCACATGGAGGAACCCTCTGATCGCGGTGGTGGTGATTGCCTCCTTTATCTTCACGGTCATGGTGGGAGGCGGGAGGGCATGGGAGGAGGGAGGTCACAATGAATGAGGATGAGCTAGGATGGGTGAATTGTGTTTTTGGGGGGAGGCCAGGCCGCTTGTCCGGACTGCTCGTCCATGCGCCCATGGTCAGCAGAAGCCGCTTGAGTCCGACTGCTGCCGCCAAGTTGTAGGAACTGGTTTAGGGGCCTCCTTGGGCGTGGCTCGTGGCCTCCTTGAACAGTGGTCCAGGGCGTCACTGGGCATGGTTTCGGGGCCTCCCAGTGCTGAATTTGAACATGCTTGGCAGGCATGTGCGGAGTCACCTCTAGAGTGGGGCCACAAATCTCTGAACTGGCACTGCCAAACCCAGGAAAAAGCCCTGATGGCCTGGCCATAGGAGCCATGAGCCAGGAAGTTTCCGCCACTCAATTCACTCACGACTCATCAGTGGGGATTTCTTGACTGAATGCGAGGTGTGCTGGCCCCAATGCCTGGTGCACCTGTGCTGTACCGCCTGGTGCACCTGTGATGTACTGCCTGGTGCATCTGTGATGTACTGCCTAGTGTGTCTGTGATGTAATGCCTGCAGCTGCAAGGCTCGCTGCGTTATGTCAAACTTGACGGGCACCAAACGCCACACCCAAGGGTGCGCCAGGTCGGTGTCTGAATTCGAATTTGAATTGTGATTTGAATATGCAGATCTTGCTGGTCATGGCTTCGCACTTAGAGGCGCACGTCCTGCTGAAGGAGCAGATGGCTACTGTCTGAAATCGACTTTGAATTGTGATTTGAATGCGCAGATCTTGCTGGTCATGGCTTCGCACATGGAAGCGCACGTTCTGCTGAAGGAGCAGATGGCGACCATCTGAATTTGAATTTAAATTGTGATTTGAATGCACAGATCTTGCTGGTCATGGCTTCGCACATGGAAGTGCACGTTCTGCTGAAGGAGCAGATGGCGACCAACGTGCGCCTGGAGGAGACAAAGGCCGTGCTGGTGGGGGAGAAGAACATGACAGACGCACTAATCACAAGGCAGCTCAACCTGATCTCCTGTTTTGCCGGTGGGTATGCTACAATACCGGCCGTGAGCTTCTTTTCAGGACTTGGCTACATGACAGCTACACTCCGGCCGCTGACCGGAGGCCTTGCTCGTGGCCAGCCTTGCCGTTTTGGTCACCAGTGGCAGGCCGGTCCAGGTTTGGCCCTAATTGGGCCTTTGGCGGCCGCAGGGCGGCCTGACCAAGTTCAACTTGTAGCCGAAAATACAGACATTGGCAGTTAGACAGCCTAACCTGGTCTCCTGTTTTGTTGGTGGGTACCGTATGCTACTATGCTGGTAATGAGGCCGCTCAGCCTGGTCTGCTGTTTGACCAGAAGGTGGCGATGTAGATCATGGTGCATGGCAGATGCACACATCATGAGGCGGCTGAACCTGGTCTACAAATTAATCAATTCATCAATACACCCTGAGGCGTAAATTAACCTGGTTTACTGGTTTGCCGGTGGGTGTGCCGATCATGAGGCAGCTCAGCCTAGTATCCTGCTTTGCCAGTGGGTGGCGATGTAGATCATGGCGCCAGGTAACGCGGTCACAGCAGTCCTGGATGCTGCTCAGGCTGAAGCCTGTATTAGGTCCTTATCCGTTTACTTTTAAGCTTCCTTCGTTACCGGGAGGCATTTTCTCAATTTTTCGTAAGCCTGGCTACATGTTTTAAGAGCATCAGGAATAACAAGCAAACGCGGAGACTGAGGGGCCTCAAGGACCTGAAGCTGCAGCATCCCCCCTAACCTCACTACCCAGAAGCTCCGAACCAATGATCAGAGCTCAGGTCCCACAACCTGCCATCAACTCATTACGTATTGTTGAGCCTGGCCTCCTGCCATCAGCTCAGTGCACAGCATGTTTGGATCCTGGGCCCGCACGCCTGCTTTGCACCCTTTGTATTCTGAGCCCGTCTCTGCCCCCCTCAGGCGCCAATGGAGCCACCAGGGGCTCCGCCAACAAGAAGAACGACTCTCGCTCCTCGATGTAGGCGTCTACCCTGGGTAAGGAGTCTGCGTAGGTTAGGGTTCAGGTTTTGAGTGCGCGCGTAGGTTAAGGGTTTAGGGTTGATATTCCTTGCCGGTGTACCCTGAAACCCTCATGCACCTCCATGGAGGCATCCATGAAACATATGCAACGCCGGGGTGCATGTCTATGGAATCCACCTCACCACCACCACCTTCATCAGTAAATGTGTTTACAGGTACACATGGGGATGCGCCTCGTCGCGAGCCTCTGTTTTACATAGAAATATACATATATAGACATAGACACAGACATAGACATGCATAATGCTCCAGAAAATGGATTCATTCATGGGTAGGGGTCAAGGGTGTGAGTTCATCAGCCATTAATGGCAGTCAAGGGGGGATTGAGGGTGCCTCAGCCTCTCCAGGAGCTTGGTAGCAAGGCCGTGCAGGGCCAGGAACTTTGCAGGCAAGGCCGCGCTGACATATTGCAGGCGTTTTACTTGTTTGACTGTTTTGTTTCTAAGCCCTGAAAGTGTGAACAGAGCAGGTATGTTTTCTGAAGTCTGCCGTGCACTTTCTGGGCTGCATGCTTGCGGTCTGAGGCTCTAAGCCCTTCCTCTCGCTCGCCTCCCGCCACGATATATTTCCTGCCCCCCCCCCTCCCCCCCTGCACTTCTGATGCCGGCATATCGCATCGAGGCTGAACAAAAACATCGCCCACTTCCTTAACCCTTAACCCTGAACCCTGAACCCTAAATCCTTAACCCTTGTAGGCCTGCAGATCGTATTGAGGCGGTACGGAGGCATCTGGCAACCACAGAGCGGGATAGCGAGGAGATCCAAATCATAGATCTGCTGGGGGTCGGATCTTTTGGAAAAGTGTACCGAGGGCTGTGGCGGGGGTCTGAGGTTGCAGTCAAAACGGTGAGAGGGGCAAAGGGGGAAGCGAGGCAGATGCGGGGGTGGGGCTGAGGAGGAGGGGGAGGGGGGCATGGGAGAAAGCGTGGTACAGGCGGGGCATGGGGGAGGGAGGAAACAGGCGCGGCTGAGTTGTTTTGTCCGCTTCATGTTTCTTGTCCCTCTGAGTACTCGTGTGCCTCACATGAGTTGTATCCAGAGTTTGTGTCCCTCTGTTGTCCTTCTCCTTTTTGTCATCCTGAGCTTTTATAAAAATAAACATATTTTGAGTTGTTGGTCCTCCCGAGTCTTTTCGCCTTCAGACATTTGTCCTGCCGAGGTTTTTTCTCCCAGGTTTTTGTTGTCCTCCCCATATCAATGTGTTTGGTGCAGGGAGGTCGGTGTACCTAATGCAAGGGGGAGGAGCGCTCCCTTCCAAACGTACAGGGAACTCGATGCATCCTCTTGTGCTCCCTTTTTTCAACCGTAAAAGGGGCTATCAAAGCACATTGTGTCAATATGTCCTTTGTTTTTTAACTCCTCCCTCCCAATTGGTTCGCACATGAGCAGATGATGCTTCCTGCGAATATGATCTCCTCCCTCCCAATTGATTTGCATTGGTTAAGAAGGAATTGCCCTACTCCCAATTGGTTGGCATGTGTGCAGATTGTGCTCCCCGCGGCCATGGGTGCATCTGCTTAGCGTGAGAAGATGGCCATCATGGAGGCGGCCATCAGCTCCTCGCTGATACACCCGAAATAGTCCAGGTGGGCAGCAGAGGGCCATCATGACTTGGGCTCTGCAATCTTGTAACCCGAGTGTATTGCAGTCCCCTGGGAACAAGGTACGGCTTTTCGGAAAGGACAGGTGTAGGAAATGTGCAGGGAAGGTGTAAAGAAGGTGTCGGGAAGGTGTAGAGAAGGTGTCGGGAAGGGGCAGGGAAGGTGTAGGCAAGGTGTCGGAAAGGTGCTGGAAATCTGCACTCTGCAGGGAAGGTGTAAAGAAGGTGTCGGGAAGGGGCAGGGAGGGTGTAGAGGTGTCGGGAAGGTGCTGGAAATCTGCACTCTGCAGGGAAGGTGTAAAGAAGGTGTCGGGAAGGGGCAGGGAGGGTGTAGAGGTGTCGGGAAGGTGCTGGAAATCTGCACTCTGCAGGGAAGGTGTAAAGAAGGTGTCGGGAAGGGGCAGGGAGGGTGTAGAGAAGGTGTCGGGAAGGTGCTGGAAATCTGCACTCTGCAGGGAAGGTGTAAAGAAGGTGTCGGGAAGGGGCAGGGAGGGTGTAGAGGTGTCGGGAAGGTGCTGGAAATCTGCACTCTGCAGGGAAGGTGTAAAGAAGGTGTCGGGAAGGGGCAGGGAGGGTGTAGAGGTGTCGGGAAGGTGCTGGAAATCTGCACTCTGCAGGGAAGGTGTAAAGAAGGTGTCGGGAAGGGGCAGGGAGGGTGTAGAGGTGTCGGGAAGGTGCTGGAAATCTGCACTCTGCAGGGAAGGTGTAAAGAAGGTGTCGGGAAGGGGCAGGGAGGGTGTAGAGGTGTCGGGAAGGTGCTGGAAATCTGCACTCTGCAGGGAAGGTGTAAAGAAGGTGTCGGGAAGGGGCAGGGAGGGTGTAGAGGTGTCGGGAAGGTGCTGGAAATCTGCACTCTGCAGGGAAGGTGTAAAGAAGGTGTCGGGAAGGGGCAGGGAGGGTGTAGAGAAGGTGTCGGGAAGGTGCTGGAAATCTGCACTCTGCAGGGAAGGTGTAAAGGTGTCGGGAAGGGGCAGGGAGGGTGTAGAGAAAGTGTCGGAAAGGTGTAAAGAAGGTGTCGGGAAGGGGCAGGGAGGGTGTAGAGAAGGTGTCGGGAAGGTTCTGGACTTTCGCAGGAAGATGTAAAGAAAGTGTCGGGAAGGTGTAGAGAAGGTGTCGGGAAGGTTTCGGGGAAGGGAAAGGAAGGGAAGGGAAGGGAAGGGGCAGGGCACATCCTGCCCAGGGTCCAGGGTTATTACATTATTCAATAATTCAATTCAATTAAATTTAATTCAATTCAATTGATTTTAATTTTTCAATTCAAAAAATGATTCAAGGCCCTGTTCATCAGACCTAGGACAGATTAGTGCAACCCAGTCAAGGGAATCAGCATCGCAACTTCCGCCGTCATAGCCAGACATGCCTCGCAATCCTCGCATCCAAGAGGCAACACGTAGCTATGTTGATGTGGTGTGGAGCAGACAGCGGCGGTGTATGATCTGCCACGTTGATGCCCCTCTGATGGCGTGTGGTGTGGAGCAAAAAGTGGAAGTTTTCCCCTGCCACGTCGATGCCTACCTGATGGCGTGTGGTGTTCTGCTGACCTTGTTCGTGTGTGGCCCATTTCCTGTCTCATCTGCGATTATGCTCCCCGAGATTCCTGATTCCAGGAGTATGATTCCTCCACAAACCTCGCCCTCTATGTCCTCCAATCCAATCTTTGGCATTCCACCCTCATCTTCCTCGTTTGCCAACCCCCTCTTGGGACCGTTCCTCCTCCCCTACCTTATACTCTTGTCCCTCCTTCCTCCTCTTGCCCCTACCTGCCCCCTGCCCCCCTCCCACTCTTGCCCCTACCTGCCCCCTTCCCCCCTCCCACTCTTGCCCCTACCTGCCCCCTTCCCCCCTCCCACTCTTGCCCCAACCTGCCCCGCTTACTGCTCGCAGACGTACACCTACTCCATTAAGCCCATTAAGGACTCTGTGGACTTCGTCAAAGAATCCCTAGGTTCACTTGCACAGTGAGTACACGGGCTGGGGCTGGAATGGACGCTACAGCCTATATTCAAGCATGACCTGCATCGTTTTTCAATGTGGCTGTGGAGAGAATGGACGCTACACCCTATATTGAAACTTGACCTGCCTTGTTTTCAAATGTGGCTGTCAGATAAATAAAAGCTGCACCCTGTGTCAGCCCTGGATACTTGTGTCTGCCCATGACTACATACGGATGACTTTTTGTGGATCGGGGGATCAGCGGGCTGTTAAAGGCAGACCTATGGACCAGCGTGCATGGGGGGATTGGAGGCTCTCAAGCGAGGGAGGGGGTGCGGCCAAAAATGGGTCGGCCCCCCAGCCTGGCTTGAGAGCTTGCTAACCCTACACCTTTTTGAGGCGTGGCAGGATATCCTGAAGCCCATCCTAAACTCTAAAAAGGAAACACACAATTGTTTAGTGCTGCAGGATGTCCCCAATGTCCGGTGCACAAAGCCACTGCTCTCCCCATTTGAAGGAGGGTAGATTGTGTATTGTTGGTGTAAGGGGCTGCAAGGGGATGAAAGGATCCCTTGGGGAGGTGTGATCACCAGTGTCTCTTTTAGTGAGTGGTATATTACTGCCGGCTACAGTTCAACTACACTGTGGCCGCCAGCCACAAGCCCCTGGTGGGGCCAGCCCTGCTGTTTAGGCCACCAGCCGGCCCTGCTGTTTAGGCCACCTCCCCCCCTGTTTCTTCTCCCCCTCATGCCTCATCCTTCCGTCTCCCCTTCTTGCCTCCTCCCCCCCCCCTCTCCCTCTCCTTCCTCCCTCTCCTTCCTCCCTCTCCATCCTCCTTCTCCTTCCTCCCTCTCCTTCCTCCCTCTCCTTTCTCCCTCTCCTTCCTCCCTCTCCTTCCTCCCTCTCCTTCCTCCCTCTCCTTCCTCCCTCTCCTTCCTCCCTCTCCTTCCTCCCTCTCCTTCCTCCTCCTTCTCATCCCCCTCCTTCCCATCCCCCTCCTCCCCCCCCCCCCCCCTCCTTCCCCCCCCCTCCTTCCCATCCCCCTCCTTCCCATCCCCCTCCTTCCCATCCCCCTCCTCCCCCCCCCCCCCCCCCTCCTTCCCCCCCCCTCCTTCCCATCCCCCTCCTTCCCATCCCCCTCCTTCCCATCCCCCTCCTTCCCCCATCCCCCTCCTTCCCATCCCCCTCCTTCCCATTTACCTCCTTCCCATCCCCCTCCTTCCCATACCCCCCCCCCCCCCTCCTCCCCCCCCCTCCTTCCCATCCCCCTCCTTCACATCCCCCTCCCCACCCCCCTCCTTCCTCTCCCCCTCCTTCCCATCCCCCTCCTCCCCCCCCTCTTTCCCATCCCCCTCCTTCCCATCCCCCTCCTTTCCATCCCCCTCCTTCCCATCCCCCTCCTTACCCCCCCCCTCCCCCCCCCCCCCCCCCCCCCTCCTTCCCCCCCCCTCCTTCCCATCCCCCTCCCTCCCATCCCCCTCCTTCCCATCCCCCTCCTTCCCATCCCCCTCCTTCCCCCCTCCCCCCCCCCTCCTTCCCATCCCCCTCCTTCCCATCCCCCTCCTTCCCATCCCCCTCCTTCCCACTCCCCTCCTTCCCATCCCCCTCCTTCCCATCCCCCTCCTTCCCATCCTCCTCCTTCCCATCCCCCTCCTTCCCATCCCCTCCTTCCCATCCCCCTCCTTCCCCCCCTCCTTCCCATCCCCCTCCTTCCCACCCCCCTCCTTCCCATCCCCCTCCTTCCCATCCCCTCCTTCCCATCCCCCTCCTTCCCATCCCCCTCCTTCCCATCCCCCTCCTTCCCATCCCCCTCCTCCCCCCCCCCCCTCTCCCCCTCATGCCACCTCCTACCCCCCCCCCCCCCCCTCTCCCCCTCCTTACTTCTCCCCCCTCCCTCCCCCCCTTTTACTTCCTTCTCCCCTCCTCCTCCTTCTCCCCTCCTCCTTCTTCTCCCCTCCTCCTCCTTCTCCCCTCCTCCTCCTTCTCCCCTCCTCCTCCTTCTCCCCTCCTCCTCCTTCTCCCCTCCTCCTCCTTCTCCCCTCCTCCTCCTTCTCCCCTCCTCCTCCTTCTCTCCTCCTCCTCCTTCTCCCCTCCTCCTCCTTCTCCCCTCCTCCTCCTTCTCCCCTCCTCCTCCTTCTCTGTGTCTATTCCAGGGCACGCTCACGCATATGGCCCCGGAGGTGTGTGCACATGCCAGTCAGTTTAAGGAATGGGTCATTGACACGCCCTGGGTGTGTGTGGAGGGCACCACCTGGCCTTGGGCCCAAGCTGAGAACTCTAAGCCCTAAGTCCCAACCCTTGGCCTTAAGCTATAACCGTAAGCCTAAACCCTGAACCCCAAGTCTGAGAACCCAAAGCCTTAACCGTGAACACTAAGCCTGAATTCTCAACCCTGATCCTTTAGGCCGAACCCTGAACCCTGCACTTACACCCTAAGGTAGGCTTTTGGCCGCGGCTGATGTACGTTGGGGTGAGTCATTTCCTTCGTCATTTATTTTTTACAATGCAGACATGTGACTCTGTGCCTTCACTCATCTGTGCCTATGGAGGAATATGGTTGGAGAGGGGTAGGCAGACCATTTGTTTTTTAGGGTGCTTCCAATATAACATAGCCGCACCTGGCCCACTGCCAGGGGGCCCTGTTGTATCCAGACCTGCTGCAAAGGCCGCTGACTGTAGGCTGGCCAAGGCTGGGACCAGCAATTGTTGTCCGATGGCTTATCAAAGGTCGAGGTGTGCACACTAAAAGAGGCCATGGCCTGTTGTTTGCGCATGACAGGACAGAACCTCTCTACGCCTGCACGGGTGCCTCCAGGTCTCCAGGGGACAGGGCACCCCATTGGGACAGGGCATCCCACCCTAGCCTGCCCAGAGACTTCCACGCTTTGAACCAGGGCAGGCGAGGGTGGGATGCCCTGGCTGTTGTGGAACATGTGGTAGATATCGTTGAGGACGCCTTGAGCTGGCCCCACCCTCCCCGTAAGAAATTTGGCAGGAGCAGGACAGCCGGGGGTGCCTCCATGGGGTCTGCTGCAGGATCCTACGCCTGTCAAATTGTGCGCTTGAGTGCAGCGGGGCGCTTCTTAGGTCTCCGTTGCTATCAATGAAAACATGAAAGATTCCAGCATGGTATTGAGAAGGTGTGGCTGGGATGCCTGACGTACAGCCTGCCGTACAGCCTTGGCGCGGGATGCCTGATGTACAGCCTGACGTACAGCCTCTAAGCGTGGCACATGCGCTGTTTGAAACCTGAAAGGCTTCTCTACCTCCGCCCTCTGAAACCTGCCAAAACAACTAAACCCTAAACCTTGAACCCCACCTCCTTGACCTGCTACCCACAGGTAGTCATGAAGGGGACGGCGAGCAAGGCGGCTGATGTCTACGCATTCGGCATAACGGTGAGAGGCAGGCTAACTGGGTTTAGGGTATAGGGTTTAGGACTTTGGGCATCACAGTGAGAGGCAGGCCAGCTAGTCAGCTATGTATGCCCAGAATTACAGGCCAGCTAGTCAGCTATGTATGCCCAGAAGTAAAGGCCAGCTGCGTCTGCATAGGCCCGTCCATGCAGGCTTGCTGCGTCTGCCTGACCCAGGACTGCACCAGGGGAGCCTCACTCCTCCAGGCCAGGAGGTGATGCTGAGAGGACTGGCTGCAGGCCCGCTCCTCCCCGCTCATGTTTGCCTGCACTGTCAACCTCTCCCACCCTCCAAACAGAATGCTGACCCCTTGACCCTCTTATTTCCAATTTTGGTGCCCACCCCCATGTGGGAGCTGCTAACGGGCCGCCTCTCGCCCCTCCTCCCACTCCCGTTGTTGGTACGCCTAAACAGATTGCTGCCTGGACTGTTGTCCTTCACCCCCCTCCCCCTGAGATGTGGGAGTTTTTCATGAGTTTGGTCCCCTTGTCCGATAACCTGCCCTCTGCTGGTGCACCGCCCTCCCTGTGATGTGGCTGAAGTGCAGTACATTCTCTAGACCTTCCTCATAACTAACGTTGTTTGGGGGTGAGGGGCGCATTAAAATCCTATTCATCGATCGTGGACGCAAGTTATAAGTTGAAAGTCAAGAGTTTGGGTCAAAAAAAGGGCAGAGAGCACTGAAATAAGTAATGCATTAACATCTGGAGGAAGGCAAATCAAATATTTGGTACGCTGAAAGTGACACCCACACCCTTACCCTCACCCTCACCCTCACCCTCACCCTCACCCCCAGATGTGGGAGCTGTTGACAGGCCAGCTACCCTACGCAGACATTCCGACGCCATCACCAGCGGTCAGAAGCGCCCTATCTTCTCCATGGTCAGCCCGGTAGCCAACCGGAAGCTGGCCGAGTCCTGCTGGCAAGAGAACCCTGACCTGAGGTGATAAGCAGCACGGAGGGGCTGGGGAGGGGGGGGCGGCAGGGAGGGGCTGGGAAGGAGAGGGACGGCAGGGAGGGGTTGGGGAGGGGGGGGCGGCAGGGAGGGGCTGGGAAGGGGAGGGGCGGCACGGAGGGGCTGAGGAGGGGCTGGGAAGGGGAGGGGCAGCAGGGAGGGGCTGGGAAGGGAAGGGGCAGCAGAGAGGGGCTGGAAAAGGAGAGGCAGCAGGGAGGGGATGGGAAGGGGAGGAGGGGCGGGGAGGGGCTGGGAAGGGGAGGGGCAGCAGGGAGGGGCTGGGAAGGTGAGAAGGGACGGGGAGGGGCTGGGAATGGGAGGGGCAGCAGGGAGGGGCTGGGAAGGGGAGGGACAGCAGGGAGGGGCTGGGAAGGGGAGGGACAGCAGGGAGGGGCTGGGAATGGGAGGGGCAGCAGGGAGGGGATGGGAAGGGGAGGGACCGCAGGGAGGGGCTGGGAAGGGGAGGGACAGCAGGGAGGGGCTGGGAAGGGGAGGGACAGCTGCGAGGGGCTGGGAAGGAGAGGGGCAGCAGAGAGGGGCTGGGAAGGGGAGGGACAGCAGGGAGGGGCTGGGAAGGGGAGGGGCAGCAGGGAGGGGCTGGGAAGGGGAGGGGCAGTAGGGAGGGGCTGGGAAGGGGAGGGACAGCAGGGAGGGGCTGGGAAGGGGAGGGGCAGCTGCGAGGGGCTGGGAAGGGGAGGGGCAGCTGCGAGGGGCTGGGAAGGGGAGGGGCAGCAGGGAGGGGCTGGGAAGGGGAGGGACAGCAGGGAGGGGCTGGGAAGGGGAGGGACAGCAGGGAGGGGCTGAGAAGGGGAGGGGCAGCTGCGAGGGGCTGGGAAGGGGAGGGGCAGCAGAGAGGGGCTGGGAAGGGGAGGGACAGCAGGGAGGGGCTGGGAAGGGGAGGGGCAGCAGGGACAGGCTGGGAAGGGGAGGGGCAGCAGGGAGGGGCTGGGAAGGGGAGGGGCAGTAGGGAGGGGCTGGGAAGGGGAGGGGCAGCTGCTAGGGGCTGGGAAGGGGAGGCACGACAGCATTTTCGACTTGATTTTACATTTAGCGATCGTTAGACATTTGGGGAAAACGGGCCCAGCCAGTGGGGGGGGGGGTACTGTCAGCCTGGAAGGGGAAAGTGGGCTTGGAGAGGGCGGGGCGGTAGACTGGTCGTCAGTTTCATTTGCGCGTGTGCTAGATCACCTTGGAGGGGCCACCGGGTGGCTACTGCTGGGCCAAAGGGGTCCGATTCTTGATCTGCCTATGGGCGTTTGCCCAAGCAGTGTGGCTTGCTGCACCAGGCCCCCACAGCCCTAGCCCAGGAGTTCCCTGAATTGTAGCTGAGGCACACTGAAACAACAGATATTGTGTGAGGGACTGAGGGGCCAGTGGACGGGTTTCACCAAGGTATAATCCCATTACAGCACTTTCACATTTTGCTGTGTGCGGCGTCCTGCTAGCCCGATGGATTAGGAATGAATGCATGGAACTTGCGTCCACTGGAGTGACACTGGTTCTAGAAGCTCTCCCTCTCCTCTACATCTTTTGCATCATGCATTCGTAATAGGGCGAGGATGATGGCATGCCCTGATGTCGAGAATCCCTGCCCCTAGTACCTTGAATCCGGGACCTCTTTTACCCTGTTACCCCCGTGCTCACGCCCTGAAACCTGAACCCCATCAACCCTGCCTCCCCCCCCCGGTCAACTCTGAATTCCCATTTCCTGCCCGCTGCTCTTAGGCCGACGTTCGAGACGTTGTTGAACAGCCTCATTGCCATGCGCAAGGAGATGCCCGGGGAGACGCCGGCACTGGACACGACCAAGCTGTCCGCAAAGGAGGGGTCGGTCTATAGCAAACTAACCCACCAGTCGTCACTGGGCCAGCCGCAGCCGACACAGGTACTCATTTTGCTGCCCTCACTCAAATCTAATTTTGCCCATACCTCCCCGCATGAACGTCAGCCTCCTGCTTGGGCCCCCGGACAAGGTTTGGACCCATGGGCATGCTGGCCATAGGCCAGGGTGTGGCTGAAGTGTAGCTTGAAGCACCCTAAGCCCCGCACTGATCTTGATCACACAAGCGTGCGATCATCCATGATCTTTCTTGACATGCCCTAAATGCCCTTCATCCTGAACCCTCTGTGTCCTAAGAATACATTATTGACTTTTCCGCCTCCGCTTTAAGTCGTAAATCCTAGGGAGCCTAGGAGTCCTTTGAATGATAAGAATGCATTAATGACGTGCTCTTCATGCCTCAAGTCCTGAATCATCGCTCCCAGAGACCTGCCACCTGCAGCTGCCACCACAGAGTCCTCAGGCTTAAGATCCCACACCCTCAATCCCCCCGGTGCCATGGCTGGCTGTAGAACCCAATACCCTCTAATCCCATTTGTTCGTAGGCCTCAGCAGAACTGGATATCAACGGCCGGCAGCTGGGGGTCATTCTCGAGACAAGCGGCCTCGCCGCCTCCACACCTGATGCCAACAGGTGGGAGGAGAGGTGTGGGCTCGCCAGATATACACATTGACCTGTGTGTGATGCATTCTCCTCCTCCTGTGTCATTTGAGCTCGTTGCCGACCACCTGCTCGGACCAACTGCCCACCAAACTCCTGCCAAGGGTTGCGCTGATTGTTGAAATGGGGTTTGTACTGCACTGCCGCTATGCCATCTTGACAATCTTGTGCAAGCACCATAACCATACCCCAGCCCGGCAAAAATCGGCCATCTGGCTGACCCCGGTTACTACCTTGCCAAGCAGGATCGCCCAGGTGTGCCACCTGCTCAAATGCATACACCGTGGTCCTATGTCAGGCACGTTTACTCGAATCCCTCATTTTCTTATGAAAGCTTCGCTGTTTTTAGAAAGGAGGACCACGAGGGATTCAGCTGGAGCATGCCATGAGATGCAGTTTCCTTATTTCCTCATCCCGTGCGTGTTGTTGCGTCTCCTTGTGTTGATGCAGCCGCTCTGGAGTCATGCGAGCTCCTCCTCTTTCAGCCTCGGCTACGGCAAGAAGGTGCGGCTGCAGGTCATACAGACAGCGGGGACCCGCACATTGCACATCAGGGGGGGGGGGCTTGCTTTTACAGTTACCTTAGTGAATGGAATTGTTAGTGGACATTGGAATTAGGAGCTCGTATGTTTGATAGCCTGTCGGCCTTGCCATGGGGGTGGGTGAGCATGAAGGGCGGCAGTCCTGGAGGTACCAAGGGTTTAGGGTTTGGTGCCCAGGGATGGCAAGGCCAGGGCACAGCTGGTACTGCGGCTAGCATAATGCAGCTGGACCCTGAATTCCTCAGGAGCAAACCCAAAACCGCAAGCCCTAAACCACAGGCTCGGTGACCAGCGGAATCCTTGCACAGCAAATCCCAATTTTGCCTCTTGTGCTCCCCCCCTGGACACGATCGTGTTATCTCTGAACTGAAAACAGATGCCTGATGTCATGATGTGTGAAAGTGTGGAACCTGTTTAAGTGACGACTGGGACTAGTTTGATGCCTCAAACGGGTGTCATCAGGAGAGCTGCCGCTGGCCTCGCTCTTTCGTTCGTATCGTGGGCGTAAGCGTCACCCTCCCCTTGCCCCAAAGAGCGTCAATAACTAGCCTGTGCCAGTTTCTTCGCCCCTGAAATGGTGGTGGATTTCCTGTGTGACCTGTAGCAGTGACACTACCGTTTCAACGGCGAAGTATCTCCTCTCTTCCCCCGTTACTGTTTCACCACCCTTTAACCCTAAAACAAAAACATTTCTCCACCCCGGCCATAGTAGCCTACCTAGTGCTAATAAGTTGGAACGGGTGACTTCCTTAATCCAAGCCACACATTATTCATCTCTTTTTTCTCCCCCCCCTGGCGCAGGTCTATCCGGAGCATGGTGCCCATGGGCGGCATAATCATCGGGCCATGCAAAGTAGAGAGCGAAGACAGCGATGTCAGAGTGGGTCTGCTGGGGAAGCCGCTGGAGAACGTCCAGGAGGCAATGAAGTAAGCTTACTGACCAGCTTTAATTGTGAGTGCCACGCACATTCACACCAGCCCTTGCATCACACCCATCACACATTCACACCGGTCCTTGCATCACACCCATCACACATTCACACCAGTCCTTGCATCACACCCATCACACATTCACACCAGTTTTGCATCACACCCATCACACATTCACACCGGTCCTTGCATCACACCCATCACACATTCACACCAGTCTTTGTATACCGACAGCCGTGTAATGGAACAAGGCGTGGGGTGCAGCCCACCTCCTTGCTCTGAAAGTGGGCAAGAAGCTGATTGTGTCGGGACTGTATCGGAGCGTCATTTAGTCACCAGTGTCAGGCGTTGCACTTCCGGCTCTGTGGTTACGGCCTGCCTGGGACGTACAAAGCTGACCTGGCACCGGGCGACAGTGCATATTTGAGGGTGCTTGGGCTACAGTTAAGCAACATCACGGAGAACGACCAGGGCAGCCTGGTGCAACAAGCCTTGCTGCTCGGGCCCTCTGGCCGTAGGCCAGGCAAGGTCTGGCCCCCCTGAGCCCAGTGTTGGCTGCCCAGCGGCCACAAAAGCCGAGCTGACTCGTCGCGATTGGGAACTTAAGTGGGGACCTTGTGTCATGCTGAGTCAGCAGCCTTGAGGATTCAAATCTGAACACTCTGTGGTGGAAGGATTCTACCCAACCTGATGTGATCACCCTAAACCCTGGCATGATCACCCTAAACCCTAACGTGCCCCCCCTGAACCCTAACATGCTCACCCTTTTCATGCTTGCAGCTATAAGGCTCTGCAGGTTGGAAGACAGCAAGCGGTAAGCGGCTTGGAGATAGATTGGCTGGCGGCCCATGGCAGTGGAGGTAGATGGCTGTCTGTATGTGGGCAGATCGGCGAGCTAGCCCTCAGCTGGATCTCTGATTCTCTAAGGATCCGAGGCGGAGCGGCCCGCCAAAGGTCGACTGGTTGCCGAGCATATAAACGCTGCTCACCTGGGTGCAAGGCTGGCAGACAGGAGGGCCATGTGCTGCTGGGCAGCGGCGTTGGGCCTAACGCTGCCCGGGGGAAGCTTTTGCCTGTTTCCCGGGGACAGATATCCAGAGGTCAGGGGAACGGCATGAACGGGGCTTCAGTCCTCAGCTGAGCTCCTGAGCTGAGTCCTGAGCTGAGCTGTGCCCTTCACCCGGATGCCACTGGTGGTATAGTTTTCTTTTCTTTTTCTATCCAGGGGTTTGGGGCGGGAGGGTGATGGTTCCCGCTAGTGGTGATGCAACCCGTGCGTAGAGGATATTTATGGCCTGGCCTCTGCCCGGGCAGATTATATGTCGAGGACCGTTCAGGAGCGCGGCGGATGCTTCTGCACTGCCCCAGCAAGGAGGGTGGTGGGAGGGAAAGAAGTGGGATGTGGGAAGTGATCAAGTGTGCTTCGGCAGAGAATTCGAATGCATGCCGCTCACATTGGCGCTTTGCAGATGCGCACATGCGGGTTCATCCAATCCTCTGCTGAGATGTAGTATTTCTAATGGAGGCCAAAGAATATTATCTGCATGCCGGCATTATCTAGCTATAGGATGTCCCAACACGAATAGTATTGGCCTATGGGCAGGCAGCTGGCAGCCTTTCCAGCGATTTTTTCAATCAGATACCTGACCCCTTCGACATCTAACGCCATGGATTTTTTATCTCGCCATTCTTATTCACCTTTGGCGTGGGATGCCAAAACTATCAC
This sequence comes from Limnomonas spitsbergensis, assembly GCA_037349105.1. Taxonomy (NCBI): domain Eukaryota; kingdom Viridiplantae; phylum Chlorophyta; class Chlorophyceae; order Chlamydomonadales; genus Limnomonas; species Limnomonas spitsbergensis. The sequence continues at coordinate 247,631 of JAYJMM010000007.1, read as the reverse complement.
TATATATATGTTTTCAGTATCGAGGCCCCTGTGCTTTCACCTGGTCATCATTGCTGTTATTATGCCGGGCGTCCGGACATGAACAAGTTTTGGGTTTATGCCCTGAACCCTGTTGCGTCTAAAAACATTTTGTGCTGCCCTGGAGGGAATGGGCTTCTCGGGTATTCGGGAAGGAACGAGGCATGGCCTTGTTCTTGACCATATTGACGAGCGGTGTGCATGTTAGGGTATCGTGCAGGTTTATCTGGCACGTGTTGATAGGTTTTCATTTCTTCGTGAATGTCAGGGTTATGTGCATGGCCATCTGGCCAGTTGATTGAGGTTGCAGGGCAGAGAAGGGGGTGGACCTACCCCTCTGGGGCTGCTGATTACTTGTTCTAGTTGATTAGCTGCCCTCGTCAAGCATCCTCTCACTTACTTGATAAGACGCCGACTGATGTGTGTGGATCCTGCTGTCCATCATGCAGATTGGGGGGCTCAGATTAACAACCATCTCTTAGTGAGTATCAAATGATGCTTCAGCATCATCATTGCCCGTTTGTATAGGGAGTCGGGTTAAAAGTGTGGAAGTAAAGAAACTGGTTTCCGTCTGAAAATCTGTCCCGCGCTTGTTCTTTGTTGGGGCTCAGGTTATGGTTTCAAATATTCACTTCTGGCCTCCAAAATCTGGAGGCTTTGCGTATTACTACTCACGCGCTTTGCCTTTGTGGCCGTGAAGGTGGAGCCCTTTGGTCCTCTGAGTGTTGTGTTTTACAGCATAGGGTGCCGTGTGCTCGAGTGTGGTGGTGAAATTTAGTGGCCCATGAAACCAAGTCCAATGCATCGGTGGTTGGTTCGGAACATTTAGTTCCTTCTGCTGGGACGCGTCATAGGCCCTCTCGGCGCCCTGAGGAGGTTTCCTGACACAAGAAATGTAAATACCGATATGAATACGGTTTAGTGATTCAAGAAGTTTATTTCACTGGTGCTTTTTCTCTCGTTCCTGTTCGCTCGTTCGATGCCCAGCGGGGGCACTGGTTGATCTTTTAACCCGTTTCACTTTATTTAACTGCTTGTACGGGCGTCTGTCCCCTGCATCAAATTCAGAGAATCTCTGATCAAATCCAATCGTCCGTTGTAATGATTTTTTCTCAAAGTCACTGGAGCACATTGTTATGGATGTCTCATTTTGCTGTGTGACTAATTATTTTTCATTGGGGCACGGCAAAGATCACAGCCGCTACATGTCCATTTTAACCTCTTTATCTTCCCCAGCGGTTTGCCGCGCCCCATTGCCTTTCAAGTCTCACATCCATAAGGGACGCAGTGCTTCCACCATTCAGGACCATAGAGCAGGAGCCTGCTGTGGTCAAGCAGATCCAGCTGGCGATACAGCATATGCCTTTAAATATTTTTAACAGGTTCACCTCTCGGAGAGGTTTTACACATGGCGTGGCTCGAAAGCCCGGTCCGGATAGATAGAAGGTATAGATATGCAGCAGCTCGGGTAGACCGCCACTTCGAGCAGCTGTGGGGTCAGGGCATATTTTCTACTCATTTATTTCAGTACGGTTTAGGTAAGTTACATTTTGGGAATTACTGCTTGCCTCCAGCGGGCAAGCACATTTTCCCGGGCGACGGACCAGAGGCAGTACATCTGTACATGGCTAGGTCCCCATCCCCCAAAATGTGTTATGATGAAACAGACTCTGCGAGGTGGGGAGATCCTAAGCGACACAGACTGGGGAAGCGGCCGATCTACTACCTGGTGGGAAGTGTGTGAAGCTTGCAAGCGACTGGCTTGACACCATGGTGGTCACACTTCCCACCAAAAAGCTTGCAAGCCAGTTGCTCTTGATGATGCAAGATACGAAGACCAGAGTAGCACATCTGCTGAGCTAGGAAATGTAACCTCCGGTCTGAAAGGTCATTCACCTTGCATTTATCGAGGCAACGTTCGTTTGGCAGCATGAGTGCCCGGGGAAAGTGATGTCTTTCGATTGCACATGGTCAGTGTCAAATTTAGCAGATACAGAACTGAGTTGTTGCTCATACATTTGTGTACTGCTTGACATGGGATACTCGAAATAGGGCACAAATGGTAAAACATTTTAAACAGAATGATTGATTCCGCAAGTGCACCCCAATCTTTGCATCCTATGAACTGAAAAACAGAATGAAAAAACACTGCATTGGTTGCACATATACAAGATGACCACTTCCGCTACCCTAGTTTTTAGCCCAGTCTCAGCAGGAAGAGGCACACAAACATTCATTCAATTTTGTTTAACCCGTTCCCCTGTTTCTGCAACAAAGCTAGTGTTTTACCTCAAGCATGACCATGTATGTGGACACTGGCGTGTGATGGTGCGGTACAATGGTTGCTGGTAAGTAGTGAAAAATGATCACTGCCTAACTACTCTAAAGAAAGACTGCCTGAGTGGTGTGAATGAAGAAACATAATCTAAATATAATATATTCAACAGTACCAGCAAGGCCAACGGTGGATTCATAATATTATTAAACTAAAAAGAATAAGCGCCACCTTGTGTCCAACAAGACAGTGAACAGTTCGTCGCCCACGCGGCCGAGCCTTCTTGTGCTTGGCCCAGAGGTGTAACGTCATGGACCTAGTGTCCACCAAGACCAGACCATAGGAAAATGCAAAGCTGGCCGGAAAACCATGCATGGCAAGCTCTCTGAATGCAAGTTGAAGCATACCGTACACTTGAAAAATACGCGTCAGGATATTGTTGGCAAAAAGAATAGAAGAGCAGAGTTCATACTTGCAAAATACACATTTGAGAGGTTCCAGAGCCCAGTGTGAACAAGATCAAGCCTTTAAGGCAGTACTGACACCCTTCTTACGCTCAGGATTCTTCGCCTCGAAGCGCACAGTGTCCAGCTGCATCCTGTGGCAAACAATGCAAGTGCAGCCAGCAGCAGGGGTTACAATTCATCACCCATGGAAGGCAGCAACAATGTGAGTGAATGTAAGGACCCACAAAGAGAATGAAACTTCATGAGTTCATGGGTGACAAGGAATGTACCCATGCCAATTGAAATAGCTCAAACGGCAAGGTCTTCATAATCAGCACCATCACTGAATTCCACTGATCCTTTAAGAGCGCCTCAGCTACAGTTCAGCCACATGACGGCTTATGGCCGTGGGGCTTGTTGCCACATACTCTGCATCTTGCACCACCTGCTGAATGCCATTCAAGGTTTGGTCCCCATTGGCCCAGTGGTGGCCACCCAGTAGCCTCCCTAAAGTGGTCTCGTTCGCACTGAAATAAAAAACTTCTGAATGCCGGCACCTGCGCCTGATCTCTTACCTGAGCAATGCAGACAGCTTCTCCTGCAGCTCTGGACTGAACACCACCTTGGCCGCTCTATGAGTGCCCACCAGCTCGGCCCTCACAAGCCTCCCACCCGCCACCACAGCGCGGCTGCTCCCCCACTCCGTTGCAGCGCAGCGTTGGGGTCGCAGCTGCCAGGAGCTGTGCTGCTGATGCATGTACACCGTCAGCGGGGCGCTGGTGCCCCACCTGCCGTCGCAAGAGCTCACTTGCCGTCGTCTTGGTTGACCCTTCTTCCCCCCAGCGGCCAGCGGGGCCAGCTCGGAGCTGGACCTTCGCATGCTATCATGCCCAAGAAAGCGGTTTGTGCGGGCCGCCGGGAAGCTTGCATTTCGAGACAAAGCATACTTGGGTGCACGATATCCTGAGCCCAGTGCAGGCTGAGTTGCCTGGGAAGATGTGCGCTGGGGCAGCAACGTCTTGGACGCAGTTTGATCCGTGGATGCAGCAGCAGAGATTCGTTCGCTCGCAAGCTTACTGTTGGCTGGACAGCTCTTCGCGGCGATGAGCGTGACACGTCTGGTTGCGATAGCCCTTGCTGCATGCGCCATGTGGGGCGTGGACTGCGCTTTCTTCTTCCCACATGGAAGGGCTCTGGTGCGGCATGTGTGAACAGGCACTTGACACTGGCACCGGAACGCCTCGTGAAACATGTCAAGCTGCTGCTGTTCCAGGTCGTCGATGAGGCTTCCCGAGAGTTCTTGGGCTGCATGCTGGTACGATACGTAGTCGACGACTCGGGAGCACATAGCTCGAATGATCTCCTGGTCCTCCTTGCCCCCGCCCGTGGAAGAAGCAGTGCAGGTGGGGTGGAGCACGTGACCTACACTCTCTGCTTTGTCTGTTAGACCACTGGGTGCCATAAACGGGTAGCTGTTGTCAGCTTCTGAGATCCGCCTGTGTCCGCTGGATTCAATATGGGCCGATGGGACGTTAATCGCAGAAAAAACTGGCCCAGTTTCGGGCTTGGACGCTTCCAAGGCACGGAATGATATGCATTCATCAAACATAAACCGGTATGCTGTCGGGACTGGCTTCGTGCGGCGGTCGCGTTCGGCGTCAAGTTCGATCACCCGCAGCTGGTCAGGGCCCAACAGCAAGGAATCAAGAATGTTACGAGCATATCTTCCTGTCATTAGAAGTGTGTCTATAGCTTGCATGGAGCCTCCAAACGTGCTGAGTGCTGAAGTTCCCCACTCCCCCTGTCCCACTCTCCCCACCGCTGTACAACACATACCCGCAAGATTTTTACTCTGCAAAACCTTTTATTGGTTGCAGGCGCACAGACCTTCTTTCAAGAGGCAATCGCTGAAGTGCGGCTCACACACTAGCCGCAGCAGATCCTTTCCTTTGCCTAGTTGAAAGAAGCAAAGTAGCACCAGCGAAAAATTTGCGGTTTCTTCATTAAGGCAAGAAATAAAAAACACCTACATGAGGAAGGCGGACACTTTTCCACCTCAACCCACACCTACGTTTACTTCAATATCCGGTTCTCCTCATGCATGAGTGTTTCCGCAAAGCGTTAATACCTTCTCACTGCATCAAAACATTTGGACGCGCGTCAGATGAAAAGCTTCACGGCCCCCTGTCCAGCAATCTTGAAGATGGAAGATCAGGATGATGTCCCCTCAACATGAGTAGTCGCGGTACAGGAACTTGGGATGACTGAGGTAACAGCAAACCAGCATTGCATGCTGTGCAGTCATGCGTCATAATAGATTGGCTCGGACGTCGCATGGGGTCACACCCACATTGAATCCATCTGCAACCCATGCGTGTAGCGCTCTCGTACGTTCTCCTACAGCTGTGCCTCCGGAAGGTTTGTGAAGAGTGAACAGCCAGTGTATGTAGCAATACTTAAGCTCTGCATATCTTCTGTATGAGCATGCTTGCTCTTTCAGGCTTGCAACAGATTGTGAGAACCCGACCCAGTTCCTTGCTTTACATTCCTGAACGCTGCACACGTGAGCCGCATTATCTGATGGTTCCTGCATGCTACATGACAAACTGGAAGATACTGTGATATTCGCTCGCCCTTTTCATCTGTGCTTACTCTCTCTTATTAACCGCAAGCCTTATACCGCTGGTATCATCCTCACCCGTGTTTTCGACACAGCCAGTTGTTTCTCCAATGCCTCTCACCAGACACATTCTTATTTCTAATCTTCATTAACAGTATGTATTGACTGAGTCAAGATTGTTCATACCGTCCAACGCTGTAGTTGTTGTTATCTGACTTATCTAGTTATCTCACCATATATTTCCCCGGCAAATACTGTCCATGTCATCGTCTCCAGCCGCTGCCATTCTCACATATTTTGTCTGATAGGAAGTAAAAATCAAACAATTGGGACCAGATTGGGACAGACAAATCCTGGATCTGAAGGCCATTGTAGGTGTTACTAATCAAAGCACATTGTCTCAAGTGAGATGCCTGATGGAATGTTTTCACAAGCCACGCACATCAAATTATTGTATGAGCCTGCTAAATGCCTGGCTCAGGCAATTGATGATCGTGATCGATCAGCGACCCTGTCTACTCTGGCGCCTCTCAATATTACGTTTGTTCGCCAGGGGGAGGAAACATTGCTGTAAACGGCATGTTTCCGGCAGCACTTCTATTTTGAAGTCGACCCAGTTTGGGGTGTGATGTATCAAGTGTGCTTTGGGAGTTATTTGCTTTAGGATTTGTTTAAAAGTTGACCCAGTTGGGGCGTGGTGCATCAAGTTTGCCTTGGGAGCAAGTTGGGGTGCGGCGTTGGCATGAGTGTCGTGTTGGTGTGTAAGCTGGGCATGTTTGTTGTGTGCGCTCAGGCCTGGGGCAGGTAACACGACCCAGGCTGCGCGTGTTTGGAACGGTGCGTACCCGCTGGGCCCTGCTGAACGCTCGGCTGCGTGGGCTGGTAGGGAATTAGCAATTTCAATTCCAGCTACCATGCACAGCCAGAATCGGTGCAGCCATGCCATCCTCCTATGCGAGGGAGGCAGGCACATGGAACCCAGGGATCTAGGCAGGGGAGAGAGAGGATCGTTTGGCGTGTGTGTGTGCTGTGTGTGGTGGGGAATGTGCAAGGCGACAGCGTACGGGGTGCCCTGTTGTGTTTAGAAGGGTGCATACCCGCTGGGCCCTGTTGTGGTGGCAGCTTGCGTGTCGGGTGGTGTGTGAGTTGCCGGACAAATGTAACTAGGCTTTTGTGAGTTTAGTATTTGTGATGAGAGCAAAGTGTGCATGGTACGTGTGTTAGCCGTTTGGTATCAAGGCGTGGGCGGTGGCGGTCTAAGTTTATGTGTTTTAGCAGTTATGTTTGAGTACCTAGAGTCCCCTGATCCAAGATGACCATGATGATGTTCAACCTCTGTCTTTCGGTGCCAGCTTGTCCCCAGGAGGCATCCCTGTATGTGTGTATGCATGCTAGTATTTATCTTTAACCATTGGGTCGCTGTGCCCCTTCTCGCCCCCTTTGTGACTTAGTCCCTGGTTAAGGCTGGGCATGTCCTGCTTGCAGTCTTGCCTCGTGTTGTGGGGGCCTGCGGGGAGCTTGGGCCTTATGGCTGCAAGTGTGCGAGCTTTGTCTTATGCTTTGCAGGCCATGCCTTTTGCCCCCAAACAAGTTTTGAGTGCGTACTAGACACCATTCCCTTCGGAATGCTGCCAGTAGACCACCCTGGGCCGATTAGGACCAAATCTTGGTCTGCCGGCAGCCCAAGCGACGCCATGCTGCACCAGGCCCCTTCGGTTGCCGGCTGAAAATGATATCAGCCCACATACTGGCACCTCACCCTTGAGAGCAGGGCCCAGAGTTCTGACGCCTTTACCTTATACCTCGGCCATGGTGAGCCACACCTTTCCTTCCGTGTTCAAGCTCATATCTTTGGCAAACACGGAGGTAGATGAGTTCAGCTGATTCCCATTGAAAACAAAGGCGCATGGCACCACCAACACCTCAGGGTTACAGGTTATGCACTGTTATAAACCTCAGGGTAACAAAGTAATATGCAACCACTGTGCTAAATTGCCCATTCCTACCTCAACGTCGCATTGCAATGTGCTTTTACTCTGCTACTGTTCCAGGCGTGCCCATCCACCCAAGTACCAACTTATGGGCCACTAAAATAAAGAGTCACATCACTTAAAAGGTACGCGGCTGTTTATCTGTCCGGTTAATTAATCCTGGTCATTGAGCTGCTGCACAGCAGCTATCCTGCTGACAGGCCAACATAATAATCCTTAACGATGCCCGTCCTAACCCATCCGGTGTTCGCAAGGTTGTCTACTAGATCCTGAGAGGAGACGCAGGAGCACCTCCACCCTTGGGGCAGGAACTATGGAATATTTTGCAGCCATGCATCCAGCTTTGCAGCCACACTCTCCCAACGTGTGTCGAGCATTGAGTCGTGTGCGACGCCCTCCATGATGATTGGTGTGACGTTAAAATACTGGCCTGTCTCTTCAATTGCCTGGAAAGCAGAAGAGGAGAATTAGGGAGAGGGGTGCTTTAGTATTCATTTTATTCTCAACCTCGTTATTCACACGCCACCCTGCAGAAAAAACATTCAAAAATAACAATCACCGCGGGCTTGCAAACAAACAAACAAACAAACAACAAAGCAGGGCCCATTTCATCAAAAGGTCCAACACTCGTATCGGTCCTTGATAGCCATGATCTGCCATGCATAAAATGATGGATGAGGAGCTACTTTCACCTGAACATCAACCACCACATCATCCTTTCCACCCAGGATGAAGATCGGAGGCAAATCCGATGGAGGAGCCGGCAGCGGCACCTGCTTGTTCACGTCCTGCAGGTCCATGAGGCGCACCGGGCCACACTTGGCCAGCAGGGCCTGGTACCTGAGGTACATGAGGGCGCACAGCGTCAAGAGAACGCCAAGCCTGGGGAATAAACACACACCTACCCACAAATTCTACCCCTCTTGGAGGTTAAAAGGGTGGTTGAAGGTAGGAGTGCAAATAGGCGACTCACCTGAGAAGATCGCTTTCAGGGAGGTCCTGAGAGAAGAACAGCTCACGACAGGCCTTGACATCCTTGATGAACTGTAGACAGAGAGAAGACGCGTTGCGGACAAATGCTTTGCTTCGGTCGTTGGAATGTACACAATTGATATACCGGTAGTTGCAAGGCACTGCTTGCGGTATCACATCATGAGTCTAGCATAAAACATCAACAGGGCTCATGGTGAAGCATTCCCAGGTGCTTGGGCCGACGGCTGTGTGTAGGCCAAGGTTTGGTCCCAGTTGGCCAAGTGGCAACTGCCCAGCATCTTCGCAAAGAAATATATGCGGACTTCACATATCACAGGTTCACAGGAAGATGCAGCGGACGCACCGTCTTGGCAATGAATCCATACGTGACCCTCAAGGAGAGGAGGAGGTCCTTCATGAAAAATCGCTTCACCAGATTCTTGTTCCCTGTTGACGTGAATGAGGGGGCACTTGATTGCATTTGGCATATGGACATTTTTGCATAATCTGTTTATGTGTTACTGGTATCCATGCTAGAGCTTCCTCATTCCACTTCCGTTTCACTTCCAAAGGCAAAGCTGGGGGCTGAACAGAATCACAGAAATGCTGCAAGCTTCTTAACCCTAGACCCCAAACCTGATCTCCATTCCAAACCTGTCGGTGGCACACTGTTCAGGAATGCAGCAAGGGTTTAAACCCGAGACCTTATCCCCATAACATACCCTGAGGGTGGAGCAGTACACAACAGTGCTGCAACGTTTTTAACCCTAAAACGTCAACCTCATCCCCCTAACATACCCGAGGGCGGCACACTGTTCAGGAATGCAGCCCCTGCCAGCCTAGGGTGGCCGGGCTTGCTTCCATCCGCCATGTCCAAAAGATACCTGGAGAGCTCAGGGGGCATATCGAAATGTCAATAATTGCCGACAATGATTGATGTCCAGCATACCGGCAACACCCGCTACTCATGGTCCATACAAGGAAAGAGAACTAGGCAGATTTGCGCCTTATGTGTATGCGACGGGATGTCGAGCACTACTGGTACTACTTGAGTTTTGCGTGAGCAGATAAAGCAGGCATTCTTACTTTTGTAGGATGAGGCCGCCGAAGGAATGCGCAATCACGACTGGTGGTCTGGGGAACATGGCGATGAGGTCCTCAATGTCCTGCATGCAGGCACAGCAATTGGATACATATTATGCATTATAAGCCGGGGGGGTGTCGGTTGACTAGTCCGACCCCCTAAGTGACAGGCCCCTTGGCACAGCAAGGGACGCACCTAAATCTCCATTCACATTTCCTAGCTTAAACTCCAGTCTTGATCGTGATTTTGGGTGATGGCAGACAAGCCATGCGGACCTTCTCAGGTAGGGACAAGGGAGCTTCAGTGCTGTTGTTCTCGATGAACATTGAACACCATCCCAAATGGGTAGCTGTGCAGCCACCACTGGGTCTAGGGCGACCAGTGTTGGATGCACCATGACTGGCCTACAGTTGGTGGGCCAAGCATCTCGGTGGGCTGTACCCGGCTACCCTGGCCTTACAGCGGGATGGAGCGGAAGTGTAGCGGAAGTACACATACGGTAACACTGGGGCGCATGATCAAAGGGGACTTGTCATTTTACCTTGGCGTGTGTGTCCATAGTGCCGGCCACAAGCTGGTCTATTAGAATATCCTGGAGGAGCACGGAATAAAAGGACACAAACTGAAAATGAGGGTTTCAAGCTTCACTGCCTCGTCCTATGGTCAAGCATTCAGCACTACCCCCTCACACATAACTCACACTTCTTCCCTGACCTCGCAGGGACACTGCATAAGAGGTGAACCCCTTCGACGCAAAGTACGGGAGGAAATTCTCGCTCCAGCACCATGCTCCGTGGTAGCTTCCATGTATGAACAAGATGGGGGGATTGCCTGTGTCCTGAAGTCACCAATGGCAGGCAGGTGTTGTAAAATGAAGTCGCGATGATGCAATTCACTGTCAATAAAATTGGGATGTTTTGGAGACATGGCACGACTGCCCATGTCTGGCTGGTGCAGCCAGATGATGACCGTAGACTCCATGTCACACCTCATTCTGCCGGCACAAAAGCAGCTCCAGGCCTTGTCCATCCATGGTCACGTGGCGGGCCTCCTCAACAGTGGCAATGCTGGTTGCTGATCTGATCACAGATCGTCCTCTGACCCTCAAAAGTCCAAGTTGTGGCCTGTGATTGGTCAATAGTCTTGGCAGTGACGCACGGACGCGACATGACGCATGAGCTGCATGATTGGTGTTCACAAGTGCCATTATTGGATTAAAAGCGTGGCACCGTTGGTTTGGGTATCTGCCAATGGCATGATTAGTTGATTACCGGTATTCCGTTCCTACGGTCTACCTTTCCGTACCGAAATGATTAGATCCAGGAAGAAAGCCTGCAACGCTCTCTGGCTTTTTGATAACATCAACTCCCTTCCCGTATGCTGCAATCTACCTTGCCTCTTGCCCCCTGAATTGACTGTGTCCGGCGTTAGGAATCTGACATGGCACGCCTTTGATCATGGCACTCAGCTATCGTTCAATCTGGGTTGCTGCAGCGGCAGCAGCCATCTACCTGATCAATGTTGTATTTTTCTGTCGTCCTAGGAAGCGAGACCAGGTTAGCAGAAACGAACAGGCGATTGACTGCTTTCTTCTGCTTGTAAGTCTGACCATTGTTGGCCCTGGACAGAACAATGCAATTTCCCACTTCCTTGTCACAGGGAAAGCCTACCGAGGAGCCTTTGTTGGGTGGGGAGGGAGCTGATGTCCTTGAGCACGTAGAGCCTGCTCAAGTACTGGTGGAGCAAGATAATGAGGACAGGGCATCTTTGCCGCGTGCATTAGACGAACAAATTCCAGCACAGCAGGATGGTCACGACACGAACGTGGATGACGAATCCTCGAGAACTTCCCCTGTGTCTGGAGCTAAACGTGAGCCCGTCGACGCCGACTATCTGCAAGTACTTTTGGAATCGGAATTTGGCCCCCCAAAGTTCGAGGTACGTTTGCATGGACCGACCCCTCTCATGCATGGTATTCACGAAGACCTCTTGTGGCATGCATCAGGTGCGGAAAAGCGAGGACGCTAGTGCTGCTAGCTTGAAGGCCCTCCTAGATCGGGAGTTTGGGCCGCCCAAGTTCGCGGTGCCGAAACCTGCATCTCCCAAATCTGATGATGCTTCTGGGTCTGGAGCACCGGGGGCATCAGCAGCAGTTGCAGACATCGAACGAGCTGCAGACTCTGTGAATGTATCCATTGAGAGGGCATTCCTTCAGCTGGAGGTCATTGCGGGTCCAGCAAAGGGCAAGGTCTTCAGACCTGCTGATGAACAGAGTGAGGTGGGTTGAGATTGGACAGACACTGCCAGAGTTCAGGGTAGAAGAGTTTATGGTGCTCTACTTAACTTTTGGACTAGCTCAGCTGATGTGACGCCACCTGACTCTGATCTCTGCCTGCCAGCTTGATGTCTTGTACCGATTTGCTTTCAGAACATGGTGTCATGGTCTCCTCCATTTCCGACTGTAGGCACATCTCGTGTGACGTCCTATGCCGGCACTGATGTCACTGATGCCTTGCGCTGCATGTAGCTAATGATTGGACGCCTGCCAACCAGCGCTCTTTCCATCCCAGATCAAGAGATGTCGGGTCGCCACGCAGTGGTCTGCTACGAGGCTCAGGATGACTGCTGGAGAGTGGTGAGAAGCACCAGACGATGTGCATCAGCTTACTGCAGCCACCGTTCTCCCTGATACCGTGATATGTGATGTCCCATTATGGCATCCCCCACGTCTTCTCGTTTCATAATTTGAATATGTGTAAGGATCTAACCTCAGTTTATCTAGCTCTGCTGCATCACGGCCCACAGCCATGGGAACCTCTTTTGCACCAAGCCATGCCGCTCGGGTGACCGGCCTTAGGCAGGTCCAGGTTACGTCCTCATCAACCCAGTGGTGGTTACCCAGTGGCAAACTTCAAGGGACCTGGTGCGCACTGAAAGAATACTGGACCGGTGGACCCTACCTTGACCTGCCCCTCCTTCCCTCCCTCTCTTCCTCCCTCCCTCCCTTAACCTGCCCGTCTCTCCCTCCCTCCCTCCCTCCCTCCCTCCCTCCCTCCCTCCCTCCCTCCCTTAACCTACCCGTCTCTCCCTCCCTCCCTCCCTCCCTTCACCTGCCCGTCTCTCCCTCCCTCCCTCCCTCCCTTCACCTACCCGTCTCTCCCTCCCTCCCTCCCTTCACCTGCCTGTCTCTCCCTCCCTCCCTCCCTCCCTTAAGCTGCCTGTCTCTCCCTCCCTCCCTCCCTCCCTCCCTTAACCTGCCTGTCTCTCCCTCCCTCCCTCCCTCCCTTAACCTGCCTGTCTCTCCCTCCGTCCCTCCCTTCACCTGCCTGTCTCTCCCTCCCCCCCTCCCTCCCTCCCTTCACCTGCCCGTCCCTCCCACCCTCTCTCCCTCCCTTAACCTGCCCGTCCCTCCCTCCCTCCCTCCTGTCTGCTTGGTTACAGATGGATGCAGGCAGTCTGAATGGGAGCTTTCTGAATGGCACCTCCATCAGCTCCCAGGATCGTCAACCAGGGCAGCAGCGGGTCCTGTCCGATGGGGACACACTGCAGCTGGGGGAGGTCACCATAATTAAGGTTGCGTGCGGTGTAGCTGCGCCTCTACCTCAGTCGAAGCGGCGGTCACCTGCAGGTACTGAAGCAAGCCCTGAAGGGCTGTATGCCTTTGAAGAGTGTATGCCTGATTGCCTGGAACCATTGTAGTGAGCGCCATATCACCTTCCGGCAGTCATTGAGCAGCCACCCCCCTGAACTAGATGTGACCTCATCTTTATCGGCCTACGGCTTGAGGCGTGAGCTTCAGGGCTTTCCTCACCAGGCCGTCTGTCCTGTCGCTGAATTTGCAATGAAGGGAGGAACTTGAATGCATGCATTGACCGGGCATGTCGAGGCTGTGTGTGTGTGTGCAAGAGCAGCTATGAGGCCTTCATTCGCTAATTTTGGAATTTGATGCACGTGTTTGAGCATCTTTCGGCCTACTCCCCTGCTACAGTGTTTCCTCCGTCTTGACTCGCTGCACCTCAACATGATTACAGGGGGCCCTTTCCGCGGAAAGTGGACTTCTGGCCGGAAAAACTTGACTCTCATCTTTCCCTCTTGGTTGCAGCTACTTGGGGTCCTGGGTCCAAGGCGGCCATGGCCAGCATGAGACAATCCTTCACGGCCACTAAGCTGCCACCGCTGCAGACGCTGGCGGAGTTCCCCGAGCTGGGTCTACGGATGGCCGTGCATCAACGGGTGGGCACTGACCATTTGCGCACCCGCAAGCCCATCGAGGACGTTGTGCTGCACTGCTGCCCGTTTGAGGCGTTTGACTCGGCCTCGGCGCTGTTCTGTGTATTCGACGGGCACAGCGGCAGCCAGGCGGCACTGAACGCCAAGACCATTGTGCCGGACATGCTGGCGGCTAAGCTCAAGGTGAATGCTCAAGAGAGTTTCATCCTGAGGCTGATACTGCTCCCAAATTCACACTGATGGTCCACACCTGAGGCAAAGAAACGAGGTTTCGACCCAGGTATGGACCACAAGTGTGAATTTGGGTGCAGTAATTTAATAAGTGTGGTGTGATTTACACAGTGGATCTAGGAATGCTTTCCACTGAAGCAAATCCTTAGGTTCTTGCCCTCCCACAGCCTTTCGCTTGCTCCCCTTCACTCTGTTGTTTTAACGTGTGCTGTTTGCAGCCTAATGGGACTGGCGCCCTCATCTCTGGCCGGACTCAAGATCAGCAGAAGCAGTTGCTGACTGAGGTATTCCTGGAGGCGGACGCGCAGATTGCCACAGATGAGGGCTGCACTGCCACTGTAGTGCTAATGCAGCAAGGGCCTGAACAGCAACTGCTCATTCAGGTGCGGACAGGGGTTCCGAAGGCATGGGGCGTGGTGTGATTTGTTTTTTGGTATCACGAAACGGTGTAGTGGTATGTGAGGTCTTGCTTCTGACTGGCCGTTGCTTGGTGTCCACGAGTGCGCCATATTATGATTGAACGCGGAGCACCGGTGGCTTGGGTATCTACCAACGGCATGGTTACCCGTATTCCGTTCCTACTCATTCCGACCTTTCTGTACAGATATAATTATAAGATCCAGGAAGAAAGCCTGCAGCTCTGCTTGATGCTGGCCTTCACAATCTGTCCCGACCTCTCTCCTTCCTAAGTGATGTGCAAGCTTTCTCTTTTAGGGGTAGGGCACCCACCTCCTGGACAGGTGGGAAGACTGGGAACCCTGAATGCTCCCCCCCTAAAAACGATGTGCTACCAGGCGGCTAATGTGGGTGACTCGAGCGCCGTCGTTGTGGACACCTCAGCCCGCTCCTGGTCCCAGCTGACGGCAGATCACCGCATTGCCAACAGCAGCTCTGAACGAGAGCGGCTGCAGGAGCGCGGCCACACAGTCAAGAAGCGACTGTATGGACTCAACATTTCGCGCATGCTTGGGGACAGGTGCGGGAGTCTATGTGGCAGGTTTGGCGTCTGCTGTTTATGTGCTGTTGTCACGGCCTCTCCTGAAGAAATGTTTGCCTAGGTTATGTACCTGCGCTCCTGATGATGCGCGCTATTTTATTTAGGGGGCTGGGGTAGACGTATGCAGCAAGGTGCCCGCTGCTTGAGACACTGGTCAATAGGCGGGTCAAGGTTTGCTCCCCAGTGGTGGCCGACCAGCTGCCTGCCCATGTTGGCGTAGTGCGCACCAAAATAAAGTCTGCTGCCAACAGGCAGCTGCCCGCAGGATTACCCATTCTGTATCTGAATTGTAGCTGAAGTACCTGAGATAAACATTACTGCTGTCAGTCTGGATTTTTTGTACTGAAGCTTAATTGTAGCTGAAGCACCCTACATAAACAGTACCATTGTACGCCTGGATCCCTTATTCTGTAGCTGACTTGTATTTCAAGCACCCTTCATAAACATGACTGCTGTACATCTGGATCCCTAGAACTGTAGCTGAGTTGTAGCTGAAACACCCTACTTAAACATTACTTCTGTACGGCTGGATCCCCATCCTGTAGTTGAATGTAGCTGAAGCACCCCTGATGAACATTACTGCTGTTCGATTGCTGTAAGCCTGGATCCCTCCTTCTGCAGGTTTCTGAAGGATGAGGATCTTGGCTTCATCGCCGAGCCTTATGTCAGCCCTGCCCAAGAGATCCCTGCTGCCAACACTTGCTTCATGATTGTGGCCAGTGACGGGCTTTGGGATGTCATCACAGAAGAGCGAGCTGCGTCTCTGGTGCTCAAGGTAAGGCAAGCGGAGGCCCCTTTATGGGAACTGGCTTGATTGCTTGGTCATAATTGCTTCTGTGCTGTATCTATTTTAGCGTTCACCAGGCCAGTTAAAACTGGCCCCTGGGCAGCCACACCTAGGCCAATGGGAAACCAGACCTTGAACAGCCTGTAGCCTGTGCGGCTAGGCTTGGTGCAACAGGCCTCCATGGCTGTAGGCTGTGATAAAGCTGAAGTCCAGATTTAGCTCCTCCAAATTAAACAGTGGAATTTCTTGGTCTGAAATGCTTGCCAAAGCACATCTCGCTGTCTGCCTTGATTTCATTTTGGGACTGGCGACCTTCCATAAGTTTGAACTGACTATGTGGCTTATATTATAAGTTCTATTGACTGATCCAAAGAATGTGCATGTTTCACGTGTCAGGCGTTTGAGGATGACCCCAGCACCACCACGGCGGAGCTGATTGCTGACGTGCTGCTCAACCAAGCGCTCTCCCTGCGATCCACGGATGACATTACAGTAGTAGTGGTGGAGAAGCGGGGCCGCCTGCAGCCTTCGAGTCATGCAAAAGGCTGAGTAATGATGTCACAAGTCCTGCTATGAAGCGGAGTTTTTACAGTCCTGCAGAGCTGCATATCTGATGCATGGGACATGTGCCGTCACTGTTGTCGTCATAGCCATGTGGCAGGTGTCAATCACGAGGGGGGCTATATCAGTATTGAGTAGCTTTCGGTGTAACGGATATTTGGAAAGGGGAATGCTTCTTTTACAGTGTGGTGTGAGATAATTGTTGACGGTTAGATAAATGGCAATGACCTCCTCCTCAGCTTCCAAAGTGATTTTTGTTAATACGTCTGTATGGATATGTCACGGACTTGGTTCATGAAATTGTTACCCTTCAATTTGCTCTGAAAAGTGCTCGTCCCCAGATACTGTTGTCAAGTGGTACTGACTATCTGGGTACTAATTCGCTCGATCTTGCCTACAGGGAGCAATTTCCTTGTGTTCCTGAAGGGACGAATTCTCTGCAGGGATTAAAGATTTTCAATAACGGAAATACAAGATTATAAGTTCTACATGCTATAGATACCTACCTGGATGCAGATCACACACCATCAGGGATTCAGAGTACTAGATGACATGTACCCTACTGGTAGCCCTCACTTAAGATAATAATGTGAATCAGGGGTATGTACAAATGCAGTGTGCAAACAAAGAGATTATGCCGTTGACGGAAGTCACGTTCTCCCTCATCCTGCAAATCCTGCGTCATAGGTGTTGACGGGGCAGCTCACATAGAGGCTCCTCTTTATTTAAGCAGGGCTCAGAGATGCAACGTCATAAGCATATAGGCTCCTAAAATACGGCTAGCGGCAATGGGCCTGAGTCTTCCCTCCCCACAATGGATTCCATGACGGCTTCAATCTGCGCTGCTGCTCTCTTGTTCAGCATCTCCCGAAGCTCTGTGATGCTGTTTCGGATGGTGGCCAGCTGCCGTCCTGTCAACTGTAACATGCGCACGATTGCGTCCATGGTGTCCTCCTCCTCTGACTGTATAATCACATGGGCCTCGGACAGAAAGGTGTAGGACTCGAGGAACCTTTCCGTCACAACCACCGGAACGCCTGTCACCAAGGCTGTGATAACCTGTGTTTGTGTTGTGGTGGAGTGGGGTGGGGTGGGGGTCGATATTGTGAAGTCAAAAACACATAAAGTCTCATTATGTATGTGATGCACACAGTAAAGCAGCCTGCTTCAAGCCAAAGCTGAGGCTCATGTCAGTGCACGTTGTCAGCTGCAATGGCCCTGGGGGTGTGCATCATCCTACATTTGCAGGGTCGTCAACGTTGCAAATTAAAATGCTGCATAGTTACCCTTACTGGGCCTCTGCCCTGGGCCCTGCGTATCCCTAGGTCACGGGAGCTTGCAGGGGATGAGCATTGAGCAAGCTCAACTCCAGCCACCATGCACAGCAGGCGGCACGCCCCCAGACAGCCCAGCCAGCACCTGGCATGCTACTCACTGTTGAACTAAACTTCCGATCATAATAGGCTTCAGATGCCAAGGTGGGGATGAGCGCCAGAGTGTGGTGGATCAAGTCGTAGAAGTCATCGAATCGGAGGTTCACATGGGGGCGCACTCGGTCTTCCAGTCTGTCAGGAACTTCCAGCTTAGTGGGATCGCCTGGGGATACAGGCAATGAGGGAGGAAACCAATGTTTATTTTTAGTGGGCGCCAGACAACTGTGGGGGGACACAACTAGGCTGATTGGGACCTGACCATGCCCGGCCTACGGTCGGTGGTCCAAGCCGCAGGGCTTGATGCACCAGACGCCCACGGCCATAGGCCCTGATGCAGCTTAACTTAGGCTCAACAACGCAAAAATGGCAGTGGAGGGACTGCTGATCTCAACAACAGTCCCAGCATTCGTGGCGGTGGGCACTTCGCAATTCTCTTGGTTCAACAGTCTGTGCTGTTCACAAATCAGGCGGCTCAGCCAATCAGCCATGCAGCAAAAAGGCTCAGTCGCCTAATTAATCACCACGTGCACCATTTCGAACGCACCTGATCCGACGACATGGATCATGAAGCGGCTATCCCGGCGCAGCGCAGCAGAGGCATTCAGGCGATCCTCCAGCTGATTCCAGATCAGGGTGTAGTTCCGTCGACGGTTGTCCATGTTGCCTTGGATCGCGAAACCCGACAGGCAGGTCTTCAGCTTGGCGTCATCGCATGGGCTGCGAGGATCGTGGCCAACCAGTGGCAGCATCCACTCTAGCTCCATGTCAAGCCGTGAACCCGCAAATCTGGGCAGAGAAACGACCATCAAGTTGGGAAAGCAAGTTTGCAGAATCCAGCTGGTGAGCATACAGCAATGGATGATGCCTGTGTTCATATTCTGTCCCTCTTGACCTACTTTGCGACATGAGGCGACAAAGTGACGAGGTGCAAGTTGGCGTGCAGCTCCCTCATGCCCATCACGCCCTCCGCATCTCCGTTGTGGATGAATGCAATCACAGCCTTTGGTTTCGACCTCTCGATGAATTCACGCACGTAGTCCATCCTGTACTCCGGACTGGATAGATGGTGTGATCAAAGGAGGGGAGAGATGGGGGGACAGGAGATTAGTGTGGCTTCCACTGAAGATTGCAGGTCTTTGATGCTTTGATGCCTGTCCAGGCTCAATTTTTTGCTCAGATTTGAAATTGAAAGAGCAACCGCATGTTGGTACCCACCTGACGAAGATCAGGATATCGTGGTGTGGCATGGACAGAACAGGTAGCCCTCGCAGTTGCGTCTTGGCTCGCATGATGATGTCTACGAAGCCGTAGTCTACTGGCCGGTCCTGTCGAGCAAAGCATGGATGCCAGGCGGGATTTCAAGTTGTGGGCCGCGTGTGGCGATAGACTTTCCATGCAAGCACTTGTGACAGCTGAAGCGGTCATTCTTAGCCTGAAGCCTCACCGGGAAATTTAAAGGGTGCAGGTATACTGTCGTGCTCTCTGCGTAAGGGGCTAGAACGTGCACCAGGCCCCCAACAACCTCCAGATGGAAAGCCTGCAACATGATATGCAGACTTCACGTCAGAAAGGCATGTCTGCGTCCAAAGCATGACCGCAGATTTCAAACCTTTTCATCCACGATTCCAATAGAAGGCTTCACAGAGCCGACAGCTAGAAAGACTGGAAGCAAACAGACGAACACCCAGAGCAAGGCTGGCGACATGAGATAACACTGTTACAATCAAGAACTTTGTATACTATTAATAATGGCTTAGAATATGCCTGTTATATAACGAACGATCACGCTGGCCAACAGGAAAGGCGAGCTGTCTCACTGAGCTGCAGAGGCGAAGGCTAAACAAATGGTTTTACTTGATACAGTAATTCAGCGGATGCAGCTGAAGTTTCCTGATTGCTGGCTAGGGTATCTATTCCCGTTTAAACCAGAGACGCCGGGGGGGGCTTAAACTTCCTAGTCGGGTGGGCTAGAGAATCATCACTCGCCACGTTGGCATGCCAGGTCTACTCCTGGATCCCCAGCGTAGTGACCAGCGAATAATATTAACTTCTCGCCACCGTTGCGCTCGAAACCCCTTGCATGCTCGAAGCGGTATGATCTGTGGTAGAGCGTGCGATCAATCCTGTTCCTATCAAGTGCACAAGTTAGCCCACAGATCGCCCACAGATCGCTCATCATCCGTCGCTCCACACTATAAATAGGTTGCCCGAACAGGAATTATCGAAATCAACTCTTACCTTGAAACTCAGTGGGACCTAACGCAAGCCATCTATCTGGCATACCGTAGCTCAGCAGCCACCTAAGAATGCCCCAGTGCCTACTGCTGCCCAGCATCTGCAACCTCCACCCGCCCCTCGTTAATGAGCCGCGTCAATGACCGCATGGCGGTGTGCTAGGCGAACGGCAAACTAGGCGAAACGCTGGAAGTTGTTGGTCGCCACGCTGGCGATCAAGGAGTCCACAAAGCATGCCTGCGTGGCGAGCTATGATTCTCTAGCCCACCCGACTTGGACTAAATTTAAGCCCCCCCGTGACGCCGCAGTGACGCTGTACAAACGTCATTTTTAACTTCCGAACCACCTTTTGCTCAGATGTTCAAAATGATCGGAGCATCATCAAGCCCCTGCTGCTGCTTTGTGCACCATTAAATTAAGCTGGTGTTTTAGTGTAGGCGCAGCATAAACATCTACACCCACAACTCCCGCGCACAGGTGTTCGTTGTTACAGCAGTGTCTAATCGGGTCTATAATCCCTAGCCTGATATTTAAGTATAGCTCACAACGAGTTCAACACTGCTCCCAACTTACGTTCATAACGTCATACGCTCCGCTACAGAGTATTGCACCATGAATCCTCAACCCTGGATGTCTTGTATTCTTTTTGCTTGGTGCACCCATTCCTTAGGGTGCACCCCTGTGCCGCGACAATGCCACTCACTGGTGACAACTGAGCACCAGATGAACGCCAGACAGCCTTGACCCTCCTAGTGATCCTCCTCTGTCAGAATCCTGTGCATCCCGCTATGTTCAGCTCCTACATGTTCAAACCAAAAGAGAACCCCGTCCAGCTCATCCAATGCATCAACGAGCGCTTCAACAGAGCCAACGCCACCTGACGTCTTGGGACTCGGCCATGGCTGACACCCCAGCTGCCAGACTGCCTCCTTTAATGCTGTTGGCGCATGGTGGTCCAGCAAGCCAGTCCTCATCCTCCTCAGGCCCTCACCATCGTGACGCAGCTCTCTGCCAATCGAGTCTCACAGCTCTGGGCCTAGTGCAACAGCTGGCTGGGGCCTCTTTCTGCAGCTGTCCACATCGCCATCCGTCAGACCGCTCCCGAGCCACTGTCCCGCCACAACGCCTACCTCTTAGAGAGGACCCTGAAAGCCATGTCAGAGTCCTTCCACGCCGCGGCCAAGCGTGACCCGACCGCCAGCCGCCTTGCCATCATCCTTGCGTACGAGGTCTATGCGGAGAGGATGGCCATGCTGTTAGTTGTACCCCGTGAACCAGCTGCGGAACCTTGCTTGCAAGGCTGCAGGCACGGACAGAGCTGGCCGGACTGATGGACGTGGACATGCTAGTGTCTTCCAAGCTGGCCAAGAGGATGCTCATCCCGGAGGTGTCTACTATCATGAATTCGTAATAGATGCGTGTAGTTAGCCGTTTGTGTGCAAGTGCGAGCCAGGGGGCCGCCGGGTGGCCACCACTGACCCGATTGGGACCAGACCTTAACCAGCGGGTGGCCTAGGCAGCAGTGGCTGTTGTGGGTTTCGGGGTGCCACGACAGGCATATGGCGCCAGATGCCTTTCGTGGCACTGCAAAACCCACAGCACCACAGCAGTGGCACCTTGCTGCACCAAGCCCTGCTGGCTTAGGAATGGGTCAGATGTGGCTCAAGTGTAGCTGAAGCGCCTGAAACAAAGACTGATGGGCACATGCAGGAGCAGTATTTATTTCAGTGGGCACTAGACCACATGTAGGGGGCCACCGGGCGGCCACCACTGGGCCAATTGAAACACAATCTTGACCGAACTATGGCCAGTGGCGTCCAACTGTCTGGCTGGGAGGGGAGGACGGGGAAGAAATGAGGGACGAGAGAACAAGGCTGAAAGCAAAAGGAAGTCAGAATCCCCAGCCAGCAACAGCCTAGCCCTCAACAAGTTGTACCACATCTTTAATAAAAGCCAAGGGCATCCCACACATGCCTGCCCCGTTACAAGTGGATCCGGGGCAGGAATGAATCATGCTGAGGGTAACATAGTAAGCTTTGTGTGCACAGTTGCACACCTGAAAATGAACTGGATCTGTGAGGACTGAATCAGGCAGAGGGTAGCAAAGAATTTTGTGCGCACCAGACGACCTTCCGAGCATCGCCAGACTGCCATCACTGAGCCAATTGGGACCAACCCTTGACCGGCCTTCAGCTGGTGGCCCAAGCAACAGGGCATACCGCAGTACCGCACTAGGTACCCCCCACCGTAGGCTGTAATGCCGCTTTACTGAAGTAGAAGTGTGTTAGATAAAGTAAATGGTTAAAGGCTCTTTTGGGAGCTGCTCGAGTGACGTTCTGCGGCCGACCCTGACCGGGTCGTGAATGGCAACCTAGTGGCACTGTTGGGTCTGGCCCCAATTGATCTCCTGTTCTGGCTGTTTGTTTGCAGGCACCAGCTTATCGTGGACATGTGAGGTTACAACCTGGCAGCCAAGGTGCCAAGGTGCAGCAGGTGCTACCAATAAACACGATATACCGGTACGGACATTCTAAGGCGGTGTGGGACGAGGCGAAGGGAGGTCTGGGGATCTTCAGTCCTAGGATGGATCCAGCGTCAGAGCACTGCCTGCGGCAGCTGCCTCGGTGGATCATCGAAGCAGCTCGAGCTTGACCTGAATCCTTCAAACTTGACCCTGAAGCCTACCAAGGGAGTGTCAATGACGTTACACCTCTGGGCCCTGCTCAAAAAGACTCGACCGCGTGGGGCCTACCTAAACCCTGCTGAGGGAGTCTGAGGGTGGCGTGATTGACTGGGCAGGACGCTCACACTCGGTGACGATGGGGGCTGCCTTTAATATGCAGGGGTGCATGCGGTGGCATGCTGATATTGAGCAGGCAGCTGGTGGCACGCCCGAGGAGATTAAAGCATCAGATTTGAAACTGTCCATAGGGCGCAAAGAAAGTGCATAGATACATGATGCTTTAGCTGCAGAACGTTTCAGGTACTGGTACGTACCAACATGGCATATAGGGATAAGATAGGCAGGCCCTGATTGGGAGATGACAATCAGGGCAGGAGACAGCACGGTACTGGTCAACAAAGTAGGACACGAAAATGCCATGTTTTTTTGTTGTGCATGTTCTCCATCGTTGTTGTGCTGGGTTGTTGGATTAAGCCGGAGGTCCAAGCAGGATGATAGATTGATGTTTAAAAACGTTAGGAAAACTGATTTGACATACCGGTACAGCAGTTAAACTGATTTTGTTTTGTTTATGTCGGGCATATTTGAGATTGCGCTTCCACTGGCCCTTGCGTGAAGGGCGTTATCTGTTATGTACTTTTCTCCATATGTATTGCTAACCGACAACGTGTTTTCTCTCTTCTTGGTCTGGGCTCATGAACTGATTGCTCAGCATATCGTGTCGATTTAAAGGCAATTTAACAACGACAGCTAGGCCATAGGGGACAAACCACACTGTTGCCGCTAAAATATTTTTACACTCCATGGGCGCCTACCAGTGGCCCCACCAGCACCAGCAGTAGGCCGCAGGCAGTGCCAGTCTTAATGCTGTCAATCACGCAATGAAATAAAAAATAACGCTCATGTCAAATCTCACTGTGAGGTTAAGAGCTCAGTCAGATGCATCCCACACGGCGCACTCCCCCGTCAATAATTATGTGAAGACAAGATAGTGCGTAAAAAGTGCAGTCTAACACGCCCTCCAGCCTAAGTGTACTTGTAAAGTCCAATCTAAAAGTATATATTGTCCCCGCAGCAGGGGTTTGTGTTACCAGCATGCTTGACACAGCATGCCTGGCAGGCTGGCACACGGTCTAATGGCACTAGCATGCTTACCATGCACTCTACATGCGCATGTTCCCCAAGAGCCTCCACACGGCCTCCAAGAAGATGAACACATCGCCGGATAGCCTCTGCACAGCAAGCAAGGGCGCACAGAAACTTGAGAGAGTTGGAAGCAGATAGGTGAAGCAAGATGCAGCAGCAGAGAAACTTAAGAATTGGAAGCAATGCAGCAAACAAGGGCACACTGGAACTTGAGGATTGACAGCAGGCATGTCAATGACGTTACACCTCTGGGCCTTGCTCAAAAAGGCTCGGCCGCATGGGCGCCTAACTAATGGGTTGGGAGGAAAAGTGGCAGACCCTGAGGCAGACTGAGCAAATCTTCTTGAAAATTGGAAGCAATGCAGCAAGCAGGGACACACATAATTTTTTAGAATTGGACGCAATGCAGCAGCAGTGAATGTGCAGATTCAGCAGAGATCCTCCCATTGGCTCGTCCCAACCGGTACGCGGCACCAGGGAGACACGTTACCTGAATATCAACCATGTACTCGTCGTCCCTCGACTTGTACATCTGACATTCAAACTTGAGCAGCATCTCGTCCGCCTCCAGCTCCTCGCTCGCTGCCACGCCCGCCTGCGCTCTGCCATCATCGCCCATACCGCCACAGATGCTGGCAGGCGCGTGCAGCTGAGGCTGAGACGTGGCCGGGCCTGCTGTCTTGTCCCCATGTCCATTTGGCTATCCCCGACTAGCTGGTCATCATCATCATCATCATCATCATCTGCACCAGCAACACCAGCAGAAACTGTTGCAAAACATCAAATGTCTTTTTATGCTGCAGAGATTTAGGTAATTGGCGCAAGACCAAGGACCTCCTGCGGATCAACATCACGATAAAACGATATGCCCCGGCCAGGATCCACTGCCATGAACGGCACACAAATGGAGACGACACACAAATTAATATTCCCTTCAGACATCAGATGGCCACCCGAAGCACGCGGAAATGATGCCCCACTCTGACTCTCACCTGACATGCTCTGCCTGCGACTGGGAAGCTTGATGACTTGGCAGCACTTCAGGTTGTACGGCGCTGTCCTCTTCCATGCCACCCCTTGGCCCTGCAGCGCGCGGTACAGCTCGGCCATCAGAGCAGAAGGATGGCCACGCGAATGTAGCCCCAGCCGCCAGCGCCGCTCTGCCAGCAGGCGGAGCTGCGAGACGCTTCTGGGCGTCGCTGTGGTGGTGGCCATGGGGCCGGCAGAGGGCAGGTGCTGCTGGTACTGTATGCCTTCGCTGAGCTCAGACCTAGACAACAAGAGAACACTCAGTCTGGCTGGCATGACTCACTGTTGATTGCTGCACTCCCCATGCCGATAGAAAACGACAAGTGGGCAGATTGCAGCCGCTCAGATCCCTTCCCACAGGTATTTTGCGCGCTCAGAATGGGAGAACTACACAGCATTTTGTATAGCTTCCGGATGACGCGCTAACAGCCCGCTCCGATCCATGCCTGCAGAACAAAAAATGTCCACCCCAATCAGGCGTTTAGGGTTGAGGGTGTAGGATTTAGGGTTTTAAACCCTAAACCCTAAAAACTGTCCACCCAATCAGGCGGCCAGTCGCACCCACCGCAAGTACCCAGAGCTAGGCATGCGCCGCCGGTTGTCACAGAGCAAGTAGTAGGTCACGGTGGCCTTGTTCTGCGCCCGGGTGCGTATCGAGTCCACCAGCATTTCGCGATCAAAGCCCAGCCGGGACGTCTCGTGCAGCATCTCTTCGTCGATGCGAGGGACACCGACCCACTGCCTCGGCCTGATGGCGAGAGAAGAAGCAGCCAGTAGAAGGGTCAGGAGAGTGGGCAGCACAGCAGCGCCTGCCACGATCAACCGCTTAGCAGTCTCAGTCTCACGGCCACCCCTGCCACGTGTCAGGACCATGATGCAGAATCATGAACCTAACATATCGTGCCGACAGACATTTCTCAGCAATGCCAGTGATTGCTCATCGATCCCCCCCCCATTAAATAAGCTGCCCCTTCCCCTACCCCCTGATGTTTTGATACCCTGCATCCCCACATCCAGCTTGATACCCCCCCCAACCTGCATGCCCCCCCCCCCCAACCTGCATGCCCCCTCCCCCCCAACCTGCATGCCCCCCCCCCCCCAAGCTGCATGCCCCCCCCCCCCCAAGCTGCTTGCCCCCCCCCCCCCCCCAACCTCCATGCCCCCCCCCCCTCACACCTGCATGACTGCAAGGTATCTGGGCAAGTGCAATGTGAACCAAGGGTGTTGCCGGATCTCTGGGATGGTGATGCGCTTGAGCGGTCCACCAGCAGCATGCGGGGGATGAGGTCACGTGCGCCTGGAGACAGAGGGACGGGGGAAGGGAGAGATGATAATAATAATAAAATATCATTGTAGATTATAATGTACACCAGGCCATTTTTGGAAGGTCGATGGACGGCCACCAATGGGCCAATGGGGACTAAATGCCGAGGGACGGGATCGAGCGCGCCTGAGGACAGAGGGATGGTGGACGTGGGCACAAGGGTGGGGAATGGGGTGGAAGAAAAGGATGGCACCAAGGTCTACCCTCACAGCCATACAGCTGGCCACAAAGGGGCACCGCGCTTTAGTCAAGATCCTGGGCATTTGACTCATTGGAGCATCATATGACTCATGGGTGACTTGATGAGAGAGACCCAGGCCAGTCTCACCCTCATGGCATAGCAACCAGCCAACTGCAGTCCAGCTCCCTACCTGCCTCTGGCTGGAGGTCTCAGCCTGCCACGCTGCTGAGGTCCCAGCTTTGTTCCAAATCAGATGTTCTGCCCAAAGGTTCTCAGATAGCCTGACAAAGTGGTAGTGATCTAGGCAGCTCACCTGGTGACAGGTGGGTAGGTAGGTTGTAGATGCCGCCCTTTCTTTTCTTGAACAGGTTGGTAATGTTCTCGTCATCAAACGGGAGGCTGCCACATAGCAGGGCATACAGGATGACCCCACAGCTCCATACGTCCACCTCAGGCCCGGCGTATAGCTTGCCGGAGATGACCTGCGCCGGGGCCACAGAGACTATCAAGAGGCAGGCCTGGTGGGCCAGATACGGGAGCTGGGCACAGCATAGCATACATGATGTCATGATGCAAGCCACTAATGAGCGTAGGCGGAGCCTCTGAATGCATGCAAAGGCTATTCTCGTTTGCTTTCACTATTTTTTTTTGTGATGTTTACCGGCGAGGGGGGGCAAAAAAAACTGGGGACCCCATGCCCCCCAAAAAATCGAGCACCCAAGCCTACCACCCACCCACCTACCGCCTCCAGACCCATTGAAATTCAAATATCTCAGTCATAATTCAAAATTACAGGGCATGTAAGGGGTGTTTTTTTATCAGCTCGTCAAGGCGCTTCTACCGGTATATTTCAACTTGTTAGGTGATGACAATTCATGCCAACAGTTAAATTTGTGTACTGGGCTCAGCCAGGCTATTGAGTACCGACTAATGCTCGCTAGCGATCACAATTCATACCAACAGTCAATTTGGGTACTGAGCTCGGCCAGGCTATTGACTACAGACTACTTCTAGCTAGCGATCGCATGTTTCCAGAAGGCAGATGGCCTGGATTGCGGTGGCAATGCGATGGCATCAGCCTTCAGCTTGGCCATGAGCTCCCTCACTGCCTTCTTCCTCTCCCTCAGCGGGACCTCTTTGCCGAGTACTCCCTCTAATTCCTCCACCGTCACCGCACAGCTTGCCACATCTGCCTCCGCCAGCTGCTGATCGGGATGGGCTGTCAGCATGTCTCCACACACAGCACCACAGAAGCCAGAATGCTTCGCTTCATCAGCATGAGGCTCCAAGCTGCAATTTTATGGGAGGTGAATAGCCCTGGCACTTCGAGCCCTCTCGCAATGGCGCAACATCTGGCGAGGGAGGCGACGCCGTTGCAGCCTCATTCTCAGCCGGAGATGGAGAAGGAGAGGCTGGCGGGCTCACAGGTATTGGCTCAGCTGGGACAGCAGCTGGGTCAGCAGCAGGGGTAGCTAGGGGTGGAACGGGAGCAAACCCGAGCGTTCTCGGACGCTTCGAATCGCATGGTTTCGCGGAAGCTGCCATGCACTCCCTCCCATTCTGGTGGCGTCTGACATTTGCAGGGTTGGCGGATTTGAGGACCTTGCCACAACGACCACAACTGATCTGTTCATTCATGATCCACCAGACCAACACTACCATGTGCTGCGTGTAATACAGCTCTTTCTAAGGCTGGCTTAGCTGGTTTCGGGGTGTGTCCAATGGGGCCAAACCCTCAGTGTGATGGGCCAGGGGGTCATGTGGTAATTCAAGCAACATTTTATGATGTGAATGGACTCATGTTGGCAAGAGGAACACAGAGGTGCCACTGCCAGCCTCAACTGACCTCCAGAAAAAAATATACGAAGTTTTCTAAATCTTGGATGTTTTTGGAGACCACCCACCCACCCACCCCCCACTTTGCCCCCCCTATCTCCCACCCCCCTGGGCCAAAAAACATTTTAAAAATAGCTATGGAACGCTCTCGTCAAGCTCTACAAAAAAGGGGCATGGGGTCAAATTTTTTAGTTTTTGCCCCCCCCCTCGCATACTGGTACCAAAATTCTTTGCTTGGACAGTGGACACCCATCCCAGCTTCCTAGGTGCCTTTGTTCACCTCAGGTGCTGCGTAGTTGGGGCTTCCACAACTTGTCTTGAGGAAATGTCCATCCCGCATGATGTTGCTCAAGCCAAGGTCGGCAATTTTGACACTCTGGTTCGAATCCAGAAGCAGGTTCTCCGGTTTGAGGTCTCTGTGCACCACCATGTTGCGGTGACAATACTCTACTCCTGAGATGATCTGTTGGAGGAACTGCCGCGCCTCATCCTCCATCAACCGCCCCTTCTCAACAATGTAATCAAACAGCTCGCCAGTCTGCAAGGGGTGCAGCGTGGGCAAGCTGACAGATACGCTTGAGCGACAGCAGGTCGCGTTGAACCTTTGCATGGGCAGGTTGCTCTCTACCCATGCATAGCAGTCCGAACTCCAAAGAGGCTGGATGCAGCATGCTGTAGAACCCAGAGAGCCTGACCATCTGTTGCATGGCGCATGGAGGCTCAGCCTGAGGTGACCCATGACCTGCCATGCACCATCAATCTCACCTTCACATACTCCATTACCTACAGTGGAGTGAGGACACAGAAAACTTGTCAAAAACAGTCCCATGCAGACGGCAGATGGTGCGTGCTGCAGTCATAAGAGCTGCCTTCTTACCACGTATATGTCGGATGGGGTCTTGATGACTTCGTATAATCTGATGATATGGGGATGCATGAACAGCCGAAGAATTTTGATTTCTCTTCGGACTGCACGCCATGGAGAAGTCGTCAACACAACCGTTCCTGGTCTAGATACAAGTACCGGTAGTGCTGAACAGCAGGGAGAACCCGTGGTGCTGAACATAGCGCTTACCCTTATCTTCCATATCCATTGCTTGAATCTTCTTCCGATTCAGAATCTTGATGGCCACTCTATGCCCCGTCATCACATGCTCGGCAACTTTCACCTGTGTCAATCATGCACAGACGAAACATATTAACCACATTACTAACGTCGTGCCAATAAAACGCAATGTGGTACGCCAGTCGGCTTTACCTTGCCGAAAGAGCCAACTCCCAGAGTTTTCCCAAGTCTGTAGTTCGATAGGAAGAATTCGGCTGCTTGGGTTGTACCCCTGCGCTATCCCCTGATCCTGATGCTGTTGATGATAAGCTGCCTGAGCCGCTGCGGCAGAGGCTGCATCATGTGGAGACATGGGAGGAGCTCCAGGGGCCGACATCGTGTCTCC
The DNA here is from genome assembly GCA_037349105.1 of Limnomonas spitsbergensis. NCBI lineage: Eukaryota > Viridiplantae > Chlorophyta > Chlorophyceae > Chlamydomonadales > Limnomonas > Limnomonas spitsbergensis. The sequence continues at coordinate 218,101 of JAYJMM010000007.1, read as the reverse complement.
CTTAATAAAGGTCTACCATCGTGTAATGTCTGATGTGAATGTCGAAAACTGACTATTTACGATCAGATAGTAAGCACCCGTGGACGAGTGACAATGTCATCCCGCTCCCAACTCTTCCGAAACTGCGTCCACGTCATCATTTTGACACTCTCATCCCAAAGCACCACGGCGTGTGGCCGTCGTTGGCAAATGGCGCATCAATCTCCTGGACTTACATGTTTAAAGGTTTAGTCCATATCGGCTTAGTGGTGGTCATCGAGCAGCCTGCCAAAGGTTGTAGACTTGTAGCTCGGTGGGCATGACAGGCACGCATGACAGACCGTCATGATTCTCACTCTTCCACACCCCTCTTACTTTTTCCATCGGACAGATCTGATGCTGTCACACAGCTCAGCCTGCTTTCACTGCATGCATGGTGTCCAGTACAAAATTGCATTCTATTGGGGAGAGATTGTCCCGCCCTCAGTCGCTTTCGTCGGTAAGCTTGATGGCAGGCTTGATGGGACCTAGACGCTGCCACCGCAGCCGCAGTCGTTTTTCTCGCCCCCGAGTTCGATTTTACGCTCTTCCTGAACATGTCGACATTTCATTATAACATAGCCACCTTGCCTCTGTTAGGATCGAAGCTATGGCCTGTCGATAACGGGACCCTGCGTGGAGGTTCTCCTCCTGCATGTGTATCAGCCCGGTGTGAGCATTAGGGCAGGGCCATGGCGCCATGCCTCCCCAGCCCTACGACCTCCAGCCCCATGCCAAGCATGCTATTGGGAGGTCCATTTCGGCATGCCAGCAGAGTCCAGTCCTCCACTGCAGTCCTGCTCCAGCTGTTGAGGCTGGGGTGGCTGTCTGGGCACACAGCGCAGCGCAGCTTGCATGCGACGGCCTTCACCGCTGACTCGGGCAGGCACGGAGGCAGCGAGCCAGCTGCGCCGCCCAAGGCACGCCAGGGTGCGCAGGAAGGCGCCATGCAGCGGGACTCATGGAGCGGTGCTAAGGCCGCCAGCAGCAGCAAGCCCGGGTTGCCTCAGCCTTCCTGTGTCCCACCTGGGTTGCAGAAGGGCCCTCCGAGACAACCCACCCTTGAGCCAGTCGCCCAGAGGAAGCTCACACAGCAAAGCAGCTCGAGACAAGGCGACCACGCCAGTCAGCACCAAAAGCCTCTGCGCCATCCAAGCTTCAACCGAGACAACCACATCGGGCGAAACCACGAACCCTTGCGCCCAGCCGGCATCAGACAAACCGGCCACACTGAACAGCACCATGAACCCTTGCGCACAACCAGCATGAGACATGACGAATACATCGGGCGAAGCCACAAACCCTTGCACCAAACGAGCTTTAGACAAGGCGACCACATGGGGCGACACCACGAACCCTTGCGCCCAGCTGGCATCAGACCGGGCGACCACACCGAGCAGCACCACAACACCTGGCGCCAAACCAGCTTGGGGCAAGGCGGCCACACCGCACAGCGCTACGAACCCTCTTCCAGGGCCGACTTTGACCGCCTCCTTCCCCACACCCCTCAGCGCCAGCCCGCGATGCCTGTAAAGAAGCAGGGCCTAGAGGCTGTGGACAGCCTGTCTGATCTCCTTCGCTACCTCTCGCGGCCCGCCGCCAGTCCGGCCCAGCCGCCATTCCCGGTGGCGGAGCTCGGGACGGCTGCTCTGAAGGCCAGCGAGTTTGTAAGGCGTGCGCAGCGGATGGGTGCGGTGGACGGGGCAGCCACCACCAACGCCTCGGCCGCACTATCAACTGTTGGTGCGGCACTGCAGCAGCACTTACGGCTACCGGCAGGCCCCCCAGGGAAGCACTCGCATGGGGTGGAAGAGGCAGATCAAGCAAGCCGTGGCACCCTGGATGCTCTCCACAAATTTGCAGGTGGGCCTGGGTGCATGAGGGTATGGGAATGACACGGATGTAGCTACGGCCCCAAGCTGCGTTGTTGCCTCAACCTCCACGCCCCAGTAAGGCGTTGCTTTCTTCCTTGTATGAGGGTGGGATCAGAAGCAGGTCGCGACGCCTACGGTGGCGTAGACCAGCGTCAGTTGCCTGGAGCCTGGAGCTCATGGTCTCATCCAGTCCAGTACAGCAGGGGACCCGTACTGCTCCTCTCACCTCTGTTCCTCTCACCTCTGCCCCTCTCACCTCTGTTCCTCTCACCTCTGCTCCTCTCACCTCTGTTCCTCTCACCTCTGTTCCTCTCACCTCTGTTCCTCTCACCTCTATTCCTCTCACCTCTGCTCCTCTCACCTCTGTTCCTCTCACCTCTGCTCCTCTCACCTCTGCTCCTCTCACCTCTGTTCCTCTCACCTCTGCTCCTCTCACCTCTGTTCCTCTCACTTCTGCTCCTCTCACCTCTGCTCCTCCTGAGGGAATTCCTTACCACATGATCTCATCCAGTCCAGCTCAGCAGAGGGCCCCTCTGTAGAGTTCCTCCGTTCATCCTATGTCGGCCTGATGACCAATCGCTCAGTCCCAGGTTTCTTAATCTTGCCGTTCATTCTTTCGTCCTCTCCTCAACTGCTGCACAGACGCCTGCCGAACCATCAAGTACAATCCAGGCTCAGCCTTTCTCACGACGGCTGTCGATTTCATCTGCCACCGGCTAGGGGCACAGCCAGGTAGCCGAGAAGAAAGTTCAGCTACCCCTGACGGCAGCGGAGGAAGTGACCGGCATCGCGCGCCAGTGGGAGACGCCATCGGGGGGGCACCTCCCAGAAGAGACGGTCTAGAGGGAGAGAGGGAGGCCATGGCGGAGGTCGTGGCGCTGTGCCGACTCCCGGGCGCGTGGGAGCTTGGATCACCGCTGCTGCCGGTGGCCAGCCGCCTCGTATGCGCCACTGCTGACCAGATGGACTTGTCCGAGCTGGCTCAGGTATCCGTGCTGCTGCTGCCACACCTCCCTTGCACTCGTCGTGACGACACGCACAGCCATAGCTGGTCTCCAGATGCGGCAGAAGCCTGGGTGGGGGATTCAAATTCGCTGAGGCAGCAGGACAGCGCGGCCGGTACGGGCCTGGAGGCTGTTTCGCTGGCGCTGGCGGAAAACGTGGAAGCCTGGGTAAACGCTGAGGATGTGCCAGGGGTCACACGGGGCCTGCCTAGTGCTTTCGGTGAGGCTGCCATCGCCGTCCTGCCCGCAGCAGTCCTCGGAGGAGCAGCGGCCAGGCGGCGGCTGCCGGCTGGCAACGATTCCCCGGCGGGGCCGGACCTTCGAGTCGGGAGGGCGGCGCGGAGAGCTCTAGATGCCTTGTCACGCATGTGCTCGCCCAGGGTGGAGGCTTCGGCGCAGACAGGTGCTGAGCTCGTCTTCATCTCTGAGCGGGGAGTGCAGGAGCCGCTGTCGCCGTTCACCGTGATGAGCGTGCTCGCTCTCGCTGGCACCGGGATGGCCCCTTTGCTCCTGTCCATCCCCTGCCTGGCCCAGGCTGTGCGCCCGCATCAGGGCCAGGCTCACGGATTGTCCAGCAAGATGCTGGCCGCGCAGTGCCCGTCGTCGCTTCTGGATCTGGAGGTTTGGGGTGAGCATCGGGTCGGCTCAGAAGCTGTCCTGTGGGCGCACGCGGTGGTGGGCGTGGAGGCCCTGAGCAGGTGAGCATGCACCCATTGGCTCCCAACAGGTTGCCTTTTTTGTGTCACGGCATAGGTCCAGTGACTAGGGGCAGCAAGAGGCATCTGATGCCTGATGCCTGTCAGGATCTGAATAATCATGCCATAGAACCACTTTGACTCCGCTTGTAATTAAATAATTATTGGGGTGCGCGGACATGGCTGCGCGCTAATATTAATTCAAAATCGCCGTTGCGCGGAGCGTCAGTCAGGTGCCCAAACAACTATCTTGGGGGTGCGCGGTATGAATTAAAAACAGCACTTTTTATTAAAAAAAATCGCGCGCTAGCGCGCGACTGTTTGATTGGACATCCGTTCAGTCTTCCTTGTCAAGTGTGCCCTAACAGCCCTGCATAGTAACACTACTGGTGACTCAGATGAGCCCCCCTCCTTCTTGGGTTTAAAGAGCATAGACTTAGGTAGTTTACGCTTGCTAGTACTAGTACTGTTCATGTTCGAGGCAACATGGCACGGTGACGGCGACACCATTTGTAAGTGGTGGCGTAGAACACTTTGCCGAGCATAATCCCGTTCGTAAAACGGTTGTTCGGTTTGTGTCACCTGATGTCCATGCGGCGCCTTGCATCTGACATAATTTGGTCAATGAAACAACCATCTATATTAAACATCTTTAAGATGGCTGAAAGTGCTGCGCGGAAGGAAATTTAAATCATTTCCAGTGATGCGCGATGTTAAATTAAATTACCTGCTGCGCGACATTAAATTAAATTAAAATTTCGTCGCTGCGAGACCGTTTTTTCAATTATTTTTAGCTGCGCGACGGAAAACAAATCTGTTTTGGGGGGCGCGCGGAGTCTAAGTGGTACTACGGTACTGCAAGGTCGACAAGATCAATCGATCAGTCCACTGCCGTGTGCCCTGTGTGCCCTGTGTCTTTGTGTGTGTGTGTGTGTGTTGATAGTGTAACCATGTGTGTCAGGCCCCTGCCATGTGATTGTGTGTGATTGTGTGATTGTGTGATAGTCTGTGTGATTGTGTGATAGTGTTGACAGTGTGTGCCAAGCCCCTGGTGTTTGTGCTTATTTCTGTGCGTGTTTTGACATTGCCTGGCTCGCCTTACCCATTGGCGCAGCTCTGGCAGCCGCGGGGGCGAGGCAGCAAACGACCTCCAGCAGCTTGGATCTTGGGCCATGTCCGGCGCCGCCTCGCACCTGGCCGCACTCCCCGCAGACGCCCTCGTCGCGATGGCGGGCATCTGCGGCGGCTCAGCTGACATGTCCCCGCTAGTTTGCGCGTTCAACGATCGCGTGTCAGCTGCTGCCAGCGTGATGCAGGTGGGTGGATCGCTGAGGCAGTTGCTGGTGGAGCGCCTGGCGACTCACTACCTGCGCAGATCCCTCTCCCAGAATCGTCCAGGCACGCGAGATGCTGCTGCTGCGATGTGGGGCCAAGGCCCTCTGGCGGCCTTTCTGCCGGCAGCTTCCAGGCAGCTGCTTTTTCAGGGCCCGGATCCCCGCAAGGCCCTGGCCCTGGCACACACCGCGGCAGTGCTGCACGCTCTGCCTGCGCCCATCACGGCTGCTCTGGAGCACTCGGGCTCAGCGAATGACTTGATCAGCACCCTGGCAATAACTTGCGAGGCGGGCTGGGGAGCACGCGAGGGCCCGCAGCCAGGGCCTGCCGCTTTGGAGTGGAGCGACGCAGTATGCATTGCGCGGACACTGCAGCTGTGTGTGGCGGCAGGGATGGCTTCCGTACTGAGGGTTGCAGAGCTTCTTGCAGCTCTTCGAGGCTGGCTGGCCCAGGCCGTGGCCTCACTCAAGCCTGAGCAGCTCCAGGCCACCCATGGGTCAATCCCGGGGAACTCCGCTGACAGCCACAGTGCACAGCTGGCATCGACTGACAGCCGTGGTGCACAGCTGGCGACAACTGACAGCCGCGGTGCACAGCTGGCATCAACGGACAGCCGCGCTGCACTGCTGGCATCAGCTGACAGCTACAGTGCACAGCTGGCATCGACTGACAGCCGTGGTGCACAGCTGGCGACAACTGACAGCCGCGGTACACAGCTGGCATCAACGGACAGCCGCGGTGCACAGCTGGCATCAACTGACAGTCGCAGTGCACAGCTGGCATCATTGGACAAGCAGCTCCATGAGTGCATGGTCTGGGCGGGCCTGCAGGTGCTCCTTGCACACGGTGCCGTAGCGCAGCACGGCAGAGACCCTGAGCTGGCGTCTCTGGCACGGGCAGGCGGCGCCGAGGTATGGGAGCTGCTGGGCTGGCTGGCGATGCAGGCGCTCCCGCGCCAGCACCCGTCCGCGGTGCTCCACTTTGCTGAGGCGCTGTCTGCGGTTGGGCTGGCGGAGGGCTCGCAGCGGCTGAGTGGCTGGCTGCTGGAGGCGGTGGGGCGGATGCCGCGGCTGGAGAAGCTGCTGATGCAGGATCAGCAGATGAGGAGCGAGCAGGGGGCCGGCGGTGGCGCGGCCGGGGTCGGCCGGGAGAGCCACCAACGCTGGGCGGTGGAGGTGCTGCAGGACTGGTCCAGTGTTTTGGCAGCGGGGCGCCTGCTTCCCGGGTTCGTCGGATCCGCGCAGGATGAATACATTTGCAAGATCGGGTGTCGGCTTGCACAGGTGGGCTTGCATAGTGCAGGTGGGCTTGCATAGTGCAGGTGGGCTTGCATAGTGCAGGTGGGCTTGCATAGTGCAGGTGGGCTTGCATAGTGCAGGTGGGCTTGCACGGTGCAGGTGGGCTTGCACGGTGCAGGTGGGCTTGCATAGTGCAGGTGGGCTTGCATAGTGCAGGTGGGCTTGCATAGTGCAGGTGGGCTTGCACGGTGCAGGTGGGCTTGCATAGTGCAGGTGGGCTTGCATAGTGCAGGTGGGCTTGCATAGTGCAGGTGGGCTTGCATAGTGCAGGTGGGCTTGCATAGTGCAGGTGGGCTTGCATAGTGCAGGTGGGTTTGCACGGTGCAGGTGGGCTTGCACGGTGCAGGTGGGCTTGCACGGTGCAGGTGGGCTTGCATAGTGCAGGTGGGCTTGCATAGTGCAGGTGGGTTTGCACGGTGCAGGTGGGCTTGCATAGTGCAGGTGGGCTTGCACGGTGCAGGTGGGCTTGCATAGTGCAGGTGGGCTTGCATAGTGCAGGTGGGCTTGCATAGTGCAGGTGGGCTTGCATTGTGCAGGTGGGCTTGCATAGTGCAGGTGGGCTTGCATAGTGCAGGTGGGCTTGCATAGTGCAGGTGGGCTTGCATAGTGCAGGTGGGCTTGCATAGTGCAGGTGGGCTTGCATAGTGCAGGTGGGCTTGCATAGTGCAGGTGGGTTTGCACGGTGCAGGTCCTGCAGTGTTATGGAGCTATGGGACGATGGCCGCCATGAGGTGATGGGTGCCTGAGGGATGTACAGCATATCAAGCATGTTCGAATGTTGGCACGAGCTGCACTGCCACTAGGACATCTTGTACAAGATGTCCTCGTGGACCAACATTCTAACATCCCAACATTCCAGCATTCCAATATTCTAACAAAGCACTGAGCAAAAAGTGTGTGCAAAGGTGGGACTGCATGATCTTTTTTGACGGCCTGATGAGTGTTCAGCGAAGAGGGCCGTTTCGCCTGCGTTTAATGCCATATTCGTCTTGGATAGTGCATCTGTCCCATCCTGCCTGCCTGAATGTCCTTTAATCCTCTCAGGAGACTTCCTTATAGGGTCTGCACCAGTTGCTGTGCGTGTTGCAGCTGATAGGTTGATGAATAACCCTGAATGTTGCGTGATGTAGCGCGATTGTAGCTCGGCCACCCTAAATTAAACAGTGGTGTGGCTGAAGTGTCCTTGAATGACCCTGAATCAAAGAGTGTGATGAACCGGTGGCTGAAGTGTAGCAGAATCACCCTACATTTGGCAGTGATGTAGCGTAAGTGTCATTGATTCACTGAATCACCTGGAACTCAGGAGTAGTGATGTAGCTGAACCTGAGCTGCATCATCCCAAACTCATGAGTGGTGATTTAGCTTATGTGTAGCTGAATGACCCTAAACTCATGGGTAGTGGTGTAGCTTAAGTGTAGCTGAATGACCCTAAACTCATGAGTAGTGGTGTAGCTGAAGTGTGGCTGAATGACCCTAAACTCATCATTAGTGGTGTAGCTGAAGTGTAGCTGAATGACCCTAAACTCATGAGTAGTGTTGTAGCTGAAGTGTAGCTGAATTGTCCTAAACTAAACAGCGACCCTAGCTGTACTAACTAGGCCGCCCACCAACAGGAGACTTCCCTGGAGGGGCTGCACCAGGTGCTGTTCGCCCTCAGGGCATCACCGGTGGAGGCGCAGTCCAGGAGGGATCTCCTTGCCGCAATGAACTCACAGGCAAGTGCCAACCAGGAGGCAGGCACGGAAAATATGAGTGGAGACGGGCATAGTTTGGTGGCCCTTTTTGCAGGCCTGGGACACATCCCTTTTTGCAGGCCTTAGGGCCCGGGACAAATCCCTTCACACGACCTAGGTGCCTGTCCCTCGAGGTGCTCCCCTTCTAGAGGTTTCTGCTAGGTTAAGGTTGCTTCAGCTGCACTTCATCTGCATCGCGGCCTACGTCTTGCGGGCCTGGCGTATCCAGCCCTGCAGCCTGGGCCACAGGGGGTAGGCCTGTCACGGTTGGGTCCCCATCGGCCCAGGGCTGGACGCCCGGTGGCCCTCGAAAAGGCAGTATTGTGCGCATTAAAACAAAGAGTGCCGGGTTCAGATAGTCAGCTGGTCAGGGTGTTTGCTGTTCAGCTGGTCACTGTGGCGGCAGGGCTTCAATTACATAAGGCATCAAATGAGTGTGGCTCTGGAGGATATATTGGGGGAGATGAGCCCCTTCCTCCCCCTCCACCAAATGAGTGTGGCTCTGGAGGATATATTGGGGGAGATGAGCCCCTTCCTCCCCCTCCACCAAATGAGTGTGGCTCTGGAGGATATATTGGGGGAGATGAGCCCCTTCCTCCCCCTCCACCAAATGAGTGTGGCTCTGGAGGATATATTGGGGGAGATGAGCCCCTTCCTCCCCCTCCACCAAATGAGTGTGGCTCTGGAGGATATATTGGGGGAGATGAGCCCCTTCCTCCCCCTCCACCAAATGAGTGTGGCTCTGGAGGATATATTGGGGGAGATGAGCCCCTTCCTCCCCCTCCACCAAATGAGTGTGGCTCTGGAGGATATATTGGGGGAGATGAGCCCCTTCCTCCCCCTCCACCAAATGAGTGTGGCTCTGGAGGATATATTGGGGGAGATGAGCCCCTTCCTCCCCCTCCACCAAATGAGTGTGGCTCTGGAGGATATATTGGGGGAGATGAGCCCCTTCCTCCCCCTCCACCAAATGAGTGTGGCTCTGGAGGATATATTGGGGGAGATGAGCCCCTTCCTCCCCCTCCACCAAATGAGTGTGGCTCTGGAGGATATATTGGGGGAGATGAGCCCCTTCCTCCCCCTCCACCAAATGAGTGTGGCTCTGGAGGATATATTGGGGGAGATGAGCCCCTTCCTCCCCCTCCATCAAATGAGTGTGGCTCTGGAGGATATATTGGGGGAGATGAGCCCCTTCCTCCCCCTCCACCTAATGAGTGTGGCTCTGGAGGATATATTGGGGGAGATGAGCCCATTCCTCCCCCTCCACCAAATGAGTGTGGCTCTGGAGGATATATTGGGGGAGATGAGCCCCTTCCTCCCCCTCCACCAAATGAGTGTGGCTCTGGAGGATATATTGGGGGAGATGAGCCCCTTCCTCCCCCTCCATCAAATGAGTGTGGCTCTGGAGGATATATTGGGGGAGATGAGCCCATTCCTCCCCCTCCACCAAATGAGTGTGGCTCTGGAGGATATATTGGGGGAGATGAGCCCATTCCTCCCCCTCAACCAAATGAGTGTGGCTCTGGAGGATATATTGGGGGAGATGAGCCCATTCCTCCCCCTCCATCAAATGAGTGTGGCTCTGGAGGATATATTGGGGGAGATGAGCCCCTTCCTCCCCCTCCACCAAATGAGTGTGGCTCTGGAGGATATATTGGGGGAGATGAGCCCCTTCCTCCCCCTCCACCAAATGAGTGTGGCTCTGGAGGATATATTGGGGGAGATGAGCCCCTTCCTCCCCCTCCATCAAATGAGTGTGGCTCTGGAGGATATATTGGGGGAGATGAGCCCATTCCTCCCCCTCCACCAAATGAGTGTGGCTCTGGAGGAAATATTGGGGGAGATGAGCCCCTTCCTCCCCCTCCACCAAATGAGTGTGGCTCTGGAGGATATATTGGGGGAGATGAGCCCCTTCCTCCCCCTCCACCAAATGAGTGTGGCTCTGGAGGATATATTGGGGGAGATGAGCCCCTTCCTCCCCCTCCACCAAATGAGTGTGGCTCTGGAGGATATATTGGGGGAGATGAGCCCCTTCCTCCCCCTCCACCAAATGAGTGTGGCTCTGGAGGATATATTGGGGGAGATGAGCCCCTTCCTCCCCCTCCACCAAATGAGTGTGGCTCTGGAGGATATATTGGGGGAGATGAGCCCCTTCCTCCCCCTCCACCAAATGAGTGTGGCTCTGGAGGATATATTGGGGGAGATGAGCCCCTTCCTCCCCCTCCACCAAATGAGTGTGGCTCTGGAGGATATATTGGGGGAGATGAGCCCCTTCCTCCCCCTCCACCAAATGAGTGTGGCTCTGGAGGATATATTGGGGGAGATGAGCCCATTCCTCCCCCTCCACCAAATGAGTGTGGCTCTGGAGGATATATTGGGGGAGATGAGCCCCTTCCTCCCCCTCCACCAAATGAGTGTGGCTCTGGAGGATATATTGGGGGAGATGAGCCCCTTCCTCCCCCTCCACCAAATGAGTGTGGCTCTGGAGGATATATTGGGGGAGATGAGCCCCTTCCTCCCCCTCCACCAAATGAGTGTGGCTCTGGAGGATATATTGGGGGAGATGAGCCCCTTCCTCCCCCTCCACCAAATGAGTGTGGCTCTGGAGGATATATTGGGGGAGATGAGCCCATTCCGCCCCCTCCACCAAATGAGTGTGGCTCTGGAGGATATATTGGGGGAGATGAGCCCCTTCCTCCCCCTCCACCAAATGAGTGTGGCTCTGGAGGATATATTGGGGGAGATGAGCCCCTTCCTCCCCCTCCACCTAAGGGGTCCCTCTTATCCTTGGTTTCAGCTCTTGTCCCACTGACGGCAGCAGGCTCAATCAACGCCTCCATCAACGGCCTTTCACAACCCTACTGGCAGCAGCAGCAGCGCACCACATCTTCAACAGCCCACCATTGCCCACTGGCAGCAGCAGCGCGCCACATCTTCACGATACCGTTGAAGAGAAATGAAGATATCTGGGCGAAATGCGCTGGTAGGGTATTGACCAGCCCTGCCCTCTGGTGCTGCAGGTCATGGCCCGTTCCTACCGGCCCGGTGCTGTGGATGGCAGCCTGGCCTCAGTGGACCCCTCCCCGGAGGAGGTGCTCCTCCTCAAGTGCCTGGATCACCTGTCAGCCCTGGGCTACACAAACACCGCGGGGTGAGGTTCATGAACGCTGCTGCTGAGCAAGGAAGGCACAGATCCTGTCCACACCTCTGAATTTCGAAACATGCCTAAAGGGCCCCCAAAGCGGGTTTTTGAAGTACGCGAAAATGCTTTTATGGAAGCTGGTCAGGAGCTGCAGTCCATAGATCGCCCGTTTCCGAGAACCCCTGCTTTTTCTTTTTTCCTGAACTACCTGTGCCGTATTTATTTTCAGGGTCGTTTTTAACGCGCTGCAGCCTTTTGCCTGTACGGACTTGCGCCCATTCTGCTCTTGGTAGGCACCAGCCCTAAGGTCCAGGATACCTGATATCTGGACGTACCCAATAAAATGAGCTTCAAAATCCCTGCAGTACCGTGTTGCCTCATTGGATTTGATTGCACAGTTGTGCATCCAAAGCAGAGGGTGATGGGGGCACTAGCCCTCAGGTCAAGGACACCTTATCTGAAATTATCAAACGACCCAATTAATGAAGCCTTATATTCCTTTCCATGCTGGCTTATCGGATTTGATTGCACATTTGGGCGTCCATTGCAGGGAGGTGGGCATAAGCCGTGAACCCTCGTGTCCATGCCGTTGTGTTCAGGACACCTTATCTGAAAATGCCCAATTAATTGAGTTGAAGATTCCTTTCCATGCTGGCTTATTGGTTTTGATTGCGCTGAGTGCGTGCACTGCAGGGTGGTAGGCACCAGCCCTCACATCCAGCTGTGGTCTCCGGGCTCCCAGGCCCTCCTCCTCAAGCAGATCTGCTACGCATCCAGCCCTGGATCTACCTCATCGGATCCTGCAGATCCTACTGGATCCAGCTGGATCCGCCAGCCTGCAACCCTGGACGGTGGTGTCGGGGCGGCGAATGCACACGCGGCTTCAGGGGAGGGTCTGGACAAGAGCACTGCTGACAAGGCTGCTGATCTGTTGCTCGGGTATCTGCTAGAAGGCTGCCGCGCCTGGCCCGACCACGCCTCTATCAGCCTGTCCCTTTTTGAGGGGCTGACAGCCTGTCTGGTCCATCGCAGTGCGGGGCCTTCATCGACGCAGCAGCAGCAGCAGGCGGGAGCACTCCAGAAGGCTTCTCTGGTCCAAGCAGCAGGCATTGCAGGTGACTGACGGGGCGCCTGTGCAGCCAGTATCAACGGCCGTTCTATGACGGTGCGCTGTATAAATTAACCAGTACCAGTACCGTATGCCAGTGCATGTACATATGCGGGTACAGATACAGGTGTACTTAATCAAGGTTTTATAGCATTTGAATGAGCACCAGCAGTGTTCTTGTTGGTGTGCGCGGTACATTCTTCGGGGGCCTGCCGTGCAGCCTTGACCGGGCCAATTGAAAACAAACCTTGACCGGCCCATTGCCAATACCACCAATCAAAAGAGATGCACCAGGCCCTGCTGGTTATAGATCGTAAAGGACATGGAGCGCGCGCTTCTTTTTCCGGCTACAAGTCCAACTTCGGCAGGCCGCCCAGCGGCCGCCAATCGCCCAATAAAGACCAAACCTGGACCAACCTATAACTGGTGGCCAAAGCAGCAAGGCTGGCCATGAATGGGGCTTCTGGCTAGCGGCCGGAGTGTAGCTGACATGTAGCTGAGTCACGGGGAAAAAGAAACACTGGCTGCTGCCCTGCTTGCTGTTGTGCAGGGCAGCCAGGCTACCCGCCCTCTCATCTGGAGTCCGCCATGCAGGTGGTGAGCCGCATGCTGCGCCTATCCACCGTGGCCCACCCTCAGCAGCTGCCGGCCCTGCTCCTGGCCCTCCTGTCCTGGCCCCCGCTGCCGCAAGCATCGGCCCAGGCACAGGCCCTGGTTCACAAACTCGCTGCAGGGGTCGCAGAGGCCCTCCTTGCACCCGGCCGGCGGCCGAACTTCAAGGACGCTGGCGCACGCGATTCGGCGGCGCAGAAGGCTGGGCTCGCTCTGGGCGCCTACCTGGGCCATGTTCACCGCACCGGTCAGGGCCTGAGGGCGACGGGCCAGAAAGCAATCCGGGCCATGCGGATCATCGAGCCAGCCTGTGCCATGGCCGCGAGCTCGCTGCCTCCCTCGGCGCGGCTACCTCTCATGGCGGCTTTCGCGCAGATGCGCGCCACCTCCTCTGACCAGGGCCGCGCCCCTGGTGGGCAGGTTGACACCCTAGGTCCCCTCACTGAGAGAGACCAGTCCCCGCTTTGGGCGGCAGCAGCCGCGCAGCTGACGGCACCTGACGCGGACCTGGAGCCTCGGCAAGCAGCTTCCGCCGCCTTGTCGGCCATGCGGTTGGGCTTGCACATAGAGGCTGTCGCTGCCCTGTTGCACATGGCCCTGGAGGATCCGCCCCGGCCGGCTGCTGACACCAGTTTTCCAATCGAGCCACTGGCGGGGGCTGACCTGGCGCAGCTCACTGCTGCCTTCGCAACGTTCCTGGCGCTGCATAGACGAAGGCAGCAGATGCAGCAGCAACAACAGCAGCTGCAGCAGGAGCAACAGCAGCAGCAACAACAGCAACAGCTAAAGATGCAGCTGCAAAAGCAGCAGCAGCAGCAGGAACAGCCCAGCTGTAGTGACAGCAAACGCTCAGCAGGCAGAAACAGCAGCGAGTGTCTCCAGCTTTCCGCTCTGTTGGGGGAGATACCTGAGGTCAACGGTGTCCTCGTACCACTCCTGGAGCGTCTCAACAACACTAGCGGCAGCATTCCCCCCAGGTTGGACGCAGAGCTGGCCCGCTCCCTCTTCTGCCTGTGTGAGGCAATGGACCAGAGGGGCATGTCGTTTGAAGCGGCGGGATTAGTCAATGGTACAGTCAACAGGGGTGCGGCCCGTCTGACCGCTGCACTGCGCCGGGGGCAGTTGCCCGGCTGGCAGCCACAGGCAGGGGATCTTCCGCTGAGTGAGCCAATGCCAGGGTCAGGAGCAAGGGACAGGCCAGCGGGAGGTTCACCGGCAGCAAATGCCGCAGGGCGATGTTTCGGAGGCTCAATGGGCGGCGAGTTTGGCGACAGTCTGATCGAGGTGAGCTGATCGGGCCCCCAGAGGATGGGGATGCAAGGCTGCATGCATGGGTTGGCTGCTCAGGCTTGTAGCTGCATGGTCGCTTTTCAATTTGAGACCTGCATGGGCCTTTGGCCCCACCCAGATGCTCAGAGGGCGGCGAGTTAGGTGACAGTCTGATCGGGCCCGCGAGTTGGGTGGTGGTCTGATCGGGCCCTGGAAGGATAAGGCTGCATGCATGGGTTGGCTGCTCAGGCTTATGGTTGCATGGTGAGGGCAGCATGCATGGCACTGCATGAGCTGATCCTGCAATGAAGGCGGGGTGGGGAAGAACCATGTCCGCTGGTTGCTTTGAAAAAGCATGGCTGAGGCATGGAAGGCTGGGTCTCTATCCGGGTTGTCTGACTCCCATTCCCGGCACTGGGCAGCCTCTTCTTCAGATAAATGACATTTCACCTATGGGACCTGCTCAAAAAGGCTCGGCCGCGTGGGCGCCCAACTTTATGGTCTCTTGTAATAGGATGCGACCTGCTGTGTCGCATGCCATTGCTTGTCTTAGAGCCATTCAGCTACCATTCAGTTACATATTCAGCTACCATTCATTACATAACGGCCTACGGCAGTGAGGTCCTTGGTGGCTTATCAGCGGCCCTCAAAAGGTATCCTGTTTCACACTACAGTGCGTCATACTCCCGACCATCCTGCTCCGTTGCCTCCCTCTCACCATCGGACTTTCATGCACCACCACCTGCAGGTCCTGTCTGCTTTTGAACCGTTTCTTGGCGCTCGCAGCCCGTGCAAGGTCCTCCTGGATGCCGTCGAAGGCGCGGTGCAGGCCAGGATCCTGGACAGAACGAAGCATGGCCTGACTTGGGACAACTGGTTGACTGTGGGACAGATGGCCTTGCTGCTGTACCAGTATGCCAGGTGAGCGTGTGGCCTGACCTGAGACCACCTGAGACCACCTGCGGGGCTGACGGCCTTGTCGCTGTGCTTGTGTGCCACGTGAGGATGAGGGAGAGAACCAGAGGGGGGGATCAGTGTTTATTTTAGTGTTCACTAGCACAGCTTTGGTAGGCCGCCAAGCGGCCACCACTGGGCCAATAGGGACCATGCCTTGATCGGCCTACGGCGCGTGGCCCGAGCAGCAGGGCTTGCTGCAATGGGCTCAAACGGCCGGAGGCTGTGACGTAGCTGGATGGTAGCTCCAGCACCGTAATATAAGAATGCAGGTTGGTCATTGGGATGAAGTTCCCATTACCTGTTAAGGGACAGCAAACAGCCGTATTGGGGAGGAGGGGAAGGTGTGTGTTCAAACATTTGAATGAAGTCATGGCTCCAATAATGCCTGGAATTTGGTCAAACAAATGTTAATGAAAACCTTTGTTGTCATTGTTCCTCGAAAGCTAAGTTCAAAAGAGTGGAGAAGAGTGGAAAGTGGGATCTGGGTTGCTGGAACATGGAAAGTGAGTTTCAAACAGTTGAAAACTGAAAGTGAGATCTTAACACGCAGAAACCGAAAGTGGGATTTTAAAAAGCACGAGTGGAAAGCGATGCATGATGAGTCCTTTGGACAGGGAGCAATGGGACAGGGAGGAATGAGACAGGGAGGAATGGGACAGGGAGGAATGGGACAGGGAGGAATGGGACAGGGAGGAATGAGACAGGGAGGAATGGGACAGGGAGGAATGAGATCAAAATCACTTTGTCCAAGCTATTACAGGATTTCGCCCTCGGCTTCACACTCCTCTTGTACTTACAAAACAACTTGCTTCTCGATTTGCAAATCTCACTTGTCACTTCTGCCTTCTCACTCCCAGTTCCGACCTGTACAATCCTGCTTTCCACTTACGGGAAAAAACTAAATTTGACATTTTGCAAGTCAAGACCTTGCTCTCAACTTTCCACTTCTTGAAACTCTCACTGTCCACTTCTTAACAAGGCAACTCTTATCTCACTTTCTGATTTGCATTATGTACTACGCTTTCAAGCTATTGTGTTACAACTTTGAATGACATTATGGCAGAATCTACCTCAACATCATTGATGTCCCGATTGATGGCCAACATGTGTGTCCACTTGCAATGGTCCCTCTTATAAAGATTAAATATTGCCGTCAGATTAAGCCAGCTGGCAGTACCGATCAGCAGCGGCCTCACAACCCCGTCTCCCTTTCCCAGCATATACCATGTCACGAGCCTCCTACTTTTGTTCGCAGGCTGACCCGCCCCAGTACAATCCTCTTGGATGGCTTCTCGCTCCCTCTAGCCACTGCCACCGCAGCCAGCGGCTCTGCCTCCGGCCGCCGTCCCGTTGCCGATGTTTTGGACCAGCAGGGTGTCTCACGTCATCCCGTGGTGCTTGCTGCCGAGGGCTACGCGATGAGCCTGCCTCACAGCAGGGTCAGCAGCCAAGCCATGGAGCAGGTGCTGGCCCTGCTGGAGGGCTGCTGGGGGCACCAGGCGCGGGTGCAGGGTATGGTCCTGCCTGCACAGCTGAAGGGCGCGAGGGCCGTGGAGATGATGCTGGCGTCTGCCGCCCTGCACTCTGCGCTTGGCTGCGTCAGGAGCAACAACCTGTCCCATCACCTGGTTCGGGTGACCAAGCAGGTGAGAGGGGTGACCAGGGGAGTGCAATTGACCAAACCTGTGTTGTGTCGTGCCGTTTCATGCCGTATCGCGCTACTTTCATAGGGTAACAGGCTAAGCCGGTGTCGTATCGTATCGTGCTGCGTCATGCCATATTGTGCTACCTTGGGTGTGGCGTCTTCAAACTAGGATTCAGGGCTGTAGGGAAGCCCCTGGCCACTGCTCCTGATCCTGTTTGACAGCCGGGGCGGCGTCTCTCAGCTCCACTGCTATGCTTGTCATAAGGCTCGATGCAGTGTTGTGCCGACTTGGGTCCTCACGGTGGCTGAATCACCGTCACAGTCACCGTAGTTTCGGAAGGCTAATTCAGCTACTTTTACCAGTAAAGAACCGTTTTTAGTTTATTTCTTGCTCGATTTCTGAATTACGGCGCAAACTTTGATGTGTTGCTTATCCTTGAAACGATTGTCCATACAGGTGGCTGCTCGGGCGGCCCTCCTCACCCCGCTACAGCTGGCACCTGTAGCTGATGTGGCGGTGTCGCTCCGAAGCGAGCCCCTCCTCAAGGCCGTGACGTCCAGGCTGCGTGGTTCCGGAGCCCTTGAGCTGCCAGTAGATGACTTGGTGCAGCTGCTGATGAAGCTGCATGCTCTCGAGGGCATGCTGGCGCAGCCGCTGGGCCAGGCGCTTCTGTCAGCACTGCCCGAGGCTTTGAAGCGCGCGCGTGCGGGGGGAGCGTCGCTTGATGAGACTAGCGTGCAAGAGCTGCTGACCTCTCTGGGCCATCTGGGCATGGTGCCAGATATTGCTGCTGTCCTGGAGCAGTGCGGCGCCCCAGGGCAAGCCCTACGCATAGTTCAGGGTGGAGGAGGCCCGCCATCGTTCCCTCCAGATCTTCGTTTGGATCCGCAGCACACGGTGGAGGCCTTGGATGTACCTCGCATGATGTCTAAAGCTGCGGGTAGGGTGCATGAGCCAGACTTGACGGAGCTGCGGGGACCACGGCAAAAGCAGGATATGGCTCACATGTACATGAAGTACGCGTTGTTGCGGCAGCGCTATGCAAGACCTGCATGGCAGCATGGCGACTGCTTGGTTGAGATAGAGCCGGAGGACGGTGCGAAGCTTGCAATTGCGCGCTTGCGTCGCGCGGTGCTTGTTTTGGACCGGTACGTGAGGGAGGGAGGCGCGCACCCTTGGGTGCTGAACACTTGTGCTGAGGCGATGGCAGCCCTGATGGAGGAGGTGCAGGCAGCGGCTTAGCTGGGAATATTGCCCTGCTCAGGATAAGGCCGACCGGTGTGGGATTCTTTCAGGACATGCTATGATTCCCTGGTGTCCTCCGTCAGGGTTATAGTGCTATGCTTGCAACCTGGTACAGGCTTCTTGCTGGTTAAGAACGGTGCATACCCGCTGGGCCCTGCTGAACGCTCGGCCGTGTGGGGCTGATAGGGAATGACTAGGCTCGCTTCCAGCTACCATGCACAGCCTGGACCATGGTGCAGCCATGCCATCCTCCTATCGGTTCCTAGCTGGTAATGCTGCATCATCAGTGGTTCGCGATGACACCTGGGTTTCGAAATGAGTCCACAAGCATGAATTTACAGCTTTTAATCAGAAAATGCGGCAAACGGTATGGTAGGTGCGGTATGTACCTCTACCGGTACTTTTGCAACTCTTTAGTTTCTGCATTTGCTGACCGCATCATGTACCGTATCCGTAGTCTAATGTGAAGCCATCGAGCGCATTGTACTAGCACGGGTACCATGAACTGACACCATGACCTGTCCTGATCATAGTCAGTGGATGACAGTGCGACAGAAGTACTACTTGTGCTTATAATGGCCGTTATGGCCGCCTTGTTTGACAACTTGACAACTTGAGCCTGTAATGGCTGCCTTGTTTTTATCACATTGTGCATTACCGTAAGTACTTACCACAGAATGTAACAAGGGGGAACGGTAGGTAGGCGTCTAGAAGGGCTTGGATGGAAAGTCTTGCGCGCTTGGGGCAGGGCTGCTGGGGGTACCCCCCAGGATTTTCGAGGGTGTTACCCAAGCGCTCAATTTGGGTTCCATTAGGTTGAGGCGCAAAAGCGCCACAAATGCTCAATTTGGGTCACATTTCAAGACAATGATCAGATTAGTACTCTAGTGCATGAGTGCTTACTGATCGCTTGATGAATCGAGAGGACCAGAAGCCCAGGCCGGGAAGTGGGGAAAAGGGGCAAAGCAAATGTGCCTCCATCAAGAATAAATGTGTACCTGTCAATAGTTTGACCCCCCGCACACAACCAGCTCAGGAACCCTTAATTTACGAGAAGCAACACCAAGGCTTGGGGTGCAGTACTGCAGTAAGTTGAGCATGGAGCTTTATATTGTAACGGTATCCATTAATTTTCCACGTTCATGGCGGTACCGGAAGGTGAAATATTTTTTGACAAAACACTGATCTGACTGACAGCAATGCTTGTGGTCGTTAGTAGTGACCTTACACCTACTCTCTGGCATGCCAAGGGGGCTTGATGTCAATGCATATACAATGTAAATGTTTAAAGATGCTAATTAGCAACGATTTCAGGGCGTAACGAGTGGCTATCTTCTCAACCTGACGCCTAGCCAAGTGTTTGGTTTGTTTCGATGTTTCCCCCCATCCCCCCCCTCAATGGACCCTGCTCCCTCCCTCGACACACTTCGCCTCTCCTTATCTACCACACACACCAAGCGAAACATGATCACAATACCAGATTTGGAAAGCTCTCGTGAAGCTCTAACGCCCCCGGCACTCAGCTGCTTGATGCATCGTAGCTTTCTTGTTCAATAGTGGCTGTATTCACCTCGCTTTGTCACTCTGGTTGAAAGTCTCACCCCCTAGGTCTCATTAAAGATATCATGAGCCAAACGCAGATGGACCTTGGGCGGTTCTGTGAGCAAATCATCTTCGTCATCACGAGATTCACGGTGCCGTAGCAGATGAACCATGTGAGAATAACTGCTTTTGTTCATGTTGCTGACGACAAAGGCTGTGGAGGCAGATAAACCACCTTGACGCATGTTGTTTGAACTCATGGCAAACTACTAGATGCCGGAGATTGCCGGGAGAGTGCATGTCGAAACTGATGCTGAGGGATGTGCTGGGTTTTCTTGTACGACATGCTCCACGTCTGAAGTCACGGGATAGCTCGCATTGGCAAGATTATACTTACAAAGCGGGCTAGCCCGTGTCTCGACGTTTGGGGCACGTAGCCTGAAATTTCGCATCGCACCATGGCTACGGCTCGAAAGTCGTCGTCGATATAAACCTCCACGAGACATTAATTGAGGATGGGGCAATACGTAAAGGTTTGAGAAACCGATCAATGTGATAGCCTCTTTTCAAAAAACTCTTGACATTCTACGTCGGGCAAATTTGTGTCTTCTGTTCTTCAGCCTTCACACGTCGGTTGCATCAGTGCATCACACTACAGAACATACCGGTGTGAATAAGTTAGCATTTGGTCGTGAGCCAAATGCATCTCTCACATTTCAAGCTTCTTGAAAGCCGCGTATGTACAGGAATTCCAGCGCTACGCCCCAGCTTTCCCCAGGCCAGTACCTTTTATGGACAATTACTGCAGCTGGAACTGTTTCAAGGAAGTGTTTGGTGCGTCTGACCCTCCAGTCACGTCCAGTAAGCATCTCCTGGGGCAGTCCGCATCCTTGCCAGAAGGGGGACGGCTGCATGTCAAGATTGATGTGAGCCTCGGACTTGTGTGACAAGCATGCGACTGAGCTCAGTCCATGCATCTCATGGACCTGTCTGACGCAATGAAATGCCTGACTCAATCATTACCACAGGGGAGGTACGTGACAGCATTGAGGCTGAAGGGCAAACTCAATGCTATCGATAGTATCTGCTATCATGCTGGAGGTCCCTTGGTGAGGTCAAAAGCGCTGCTGTACCACCTGTCGTTGAAATGTCCCTGGCAGCAGAGGCTCTCTATCCCATGAGCACATATTATATATAACAGTTGTGCCTTTGGCGCCTTTCCCTGTCATCCCAACTGAAATCCCAAACCCTATCCCTTTCCGTTCCTTTCAGTCACTCGGGTACTGATGAGTGCAGGTGGCCCCATGAATTGCAAGCAAGATGCTCACGACCTTGCCATTGGATTCACACTTTCACAGGGTATTGGAGAGATAGAGGATGTCAACGGGAAGAGCTGTCTGGTTTGCCCATGGCATCATTACAAGGTCTGCATTTAAAATTGTTAAGGCTACAGGGTTTGGCAATGCCACTCGGGACATCTGGCTCCAGATGTCCTGAGTGGCATTGCGAAACCCTATAAACCTTAACAGATTTCTCCGCTGCATAGCAGTGTATACTTACTAATTTGAGCGCTTCATCTCTACCATTCAGCTACATTACGGCCATAGGCAGTGGGCCCTGCTGCTCGGGCCGCAGACCATGGGCTAGTCAAAATCGTTTACCCATCGGCTCAGTGGCGGCGGCGCCCAGTGGCCTCCCGTAGGTGGTCTGGCACACTAACATAAATATCCTGGCCTGCCTCTTGCTTTTTCCACTGCTGGGACTGCTTAGCACAATTCAAATGCATGCAGCCCTGTGCTTTTAGATTCCTCGAGCCTTACACAAGCTTTCTGAATTCCTGTTGAAGTGCTCAGCTGATACTGGAGGCTGCTGAAGTCTCTGCTTCGTCTCCTGTAGATTGATGTGGCCACGGGAGAGAAATACTACCAGCCCGGAGTTTGGGAGGATGGGAAGATGAAAGCGGGAGCATGGACGAGGTCAGGAGCAATGTTTATTTAGCGTGTGCATAACAACATTTGGCAGGCTGCTCGGTGGCCAGATCAGCCACCGCTGGGCCAGCAGGGACCAAACCTTGATCGGCCTACGGCCGGTGGCATGTGCAGCTGGTCCTGCCGCACTAGGCCGTCATGACTGCAGGAGGTGATGTAGCTGAATTGTAGCTGAGGGAACAAAAATAAACAGGGGTCAGCAACTCAGCATGTCGTGGGCTGGTGGCAGATCGGAAGCACTTTGCACTTTATGAAGCATTACACAAATTGTGGAGTCACAATGGGGTTCGTAAGGAAAAGTTCCTACCCATGATCACCAAGCTGGTGGCATTATTGATATAGGCTGGGACTCGGGGCTTTTATCCGTCTGAACCTGGCCTCGACCTCAAATAACGCACATACAAACGTAGATCCAGATCCCCCCCAGCCCCGCCCCCCCCGGCAGGCCATAGGCGACGTTTCTTATTCAGTGACACGGTCACCCTAAATGTCATCATTACTTTTGTAAGGATTTTGTTGGGATTTTCTGATCGAGACCCAGATGTTACCACTTCCCAGCGTTTTGACCTATCATTTGACCTATCATAATTTTCAATATTTACCACCGGTAGTCACCAGGCATGGCACGCACGAGGCATCAGAGAATCTGCATCTCACGTCGTCATCATAATCACGTGCCTGCTTTCATAACCTGCAGTCATGGCGTACAGCAGCGAGTCCATGTGGTCACAGAGGCGGAGGGCAATATGTGAGTGCGCTCTGCAATGTTTAGAAGAGGGTTCTTCAGCTACAACCCGGCCTATGGCCGTCAGGCCATGGCGCAGCAATTCCTGCTGCTGGGGCCATCAGCCCTAAGTCGACTTAAATCCCAATTGGCCCATCCGTGGTCGCCCAGCAGCGCCTCCTCAGTGGCCTGGCTTGCACGACCTCACATGCACTACCTCAGCACTGTCGAGCAGGATGGCATTTCTTTGTCAGGCTTGTCTGAGTGTCCTCTTGAATCCTTCATACAAACGAATGCGTTGTCCTCCTCAGATACGTGACTCTATCAAGAGGGACGAATGTTGACAGCGATAGCTATGCTTTCAACGTGCCATGTGGCGACCGCATGCGAGGGGCCACTAATGCCCCGCGGAACGAACAGGCAATGGGAGCGGATGGACGGACGCCTCCGTCAGGTGCGGTGCGATGTGGCTTGTGGAGGTATCATGTCAATGACGTGACACCTCTGGGCCCTGCTCAAAATGCTCGGCCGCGTGGGCGCCTAACTTAAGGGTTGGGAGGAAAGAACGAAACAAACACTAGGGGGCAGGAGGTATCATGTGATCTTAACTGATCTTGGCATTGGGGGATGAGGCAGCTGTCATGTCTGAAGAGCATTTTGTGTATTGCTGTATTATGTGGTCATCTGTGATGTCGGCATTCGAGAGCAGGGGTAGCTGTCATGTCTGTACTCCAGAAGCGAATATCTTTTCATGGCTGAAAAGTGTTTTCCCATTCGAATATGTTGCTTGCAACCGTGAATTCCATTATTATTCCATCGGCACTACCCTAACAATAATGATACTAAAAAAACTGAAAACCTGAATCACTGGTGCCAGGTTGTTTTATTTGAAAAGTGCATCAGACCATCTGATAGACCGCGGGGGGGCCAGTGCTGAGACTGTTGAGATACAATCTTGACTGGCTCCCGGCTGGTGGCCACAGCAACCGGGGTTGTTGCCCAGCCCCCTGCGGGCTGTTTTGTTGACATGTACACGAGGCGTAGTGAAACAGCGCTGTTTGCGGCCCATGCAGGTGAAGTTCTCCGCAATCAAGCAGCAGGCCGAGGTGGCAGCACAGCTGCGACCCTCGGTCAGATTGTGTAAGGATCATGACTGCGGTGCATACCCGCTGGGCCCTGCTGAACGCTTGGCTGCGTGGGGCTGGCAGGGGATGAGCAAGCTCTATTCCTGCTACCATGCACAGCCAGGAACTTAGTGCAGCCATGCCACCCTCCTTTGTGTGGGGGGCAGGAACACAGAGCCCGGCAGTCTAGACAGGGGGAGAAAAAGGCCACACATGTATAACCTATTTATCTCCAGGTATTTCTTGGCCCAAGCCTCAAATGATGGCACCGGTCAAAGGATCTTCATGAATATCTCGAAACAATAAACGTAAAGGGACTTGGGAATGAACGGAAAATGAAGATTGCAATTTAATGGCTGCATTGCAGGATTGCCCTCTCCACTCTGAGGGAGTTAGGGTTAGAGATTAGCCTACCGGTAGTAGCCTGCGTTGCAGTTTTGTCGTGTTTGCTTTCCACTGTGGCTCTTGGGCCCATGCACGTAAAGAGGCATCTCTAGGAGGCTATTGTGTGATACGGGATGCTGACATCCATGTCACTATCGCGCTGTTACCAAGGGATGATCAATTATGTACTGGATTCATATTGGGGTGGTCAACTAGATTTGCGAGGTAACCAGATTATCGAGTGACGACCATCATTAAAAATACTAGTACACAGGCCCATCGTCTCCTCCGCCATCATCTCCACCGTCGTCATAGCCTTCATCATCATCGAAGTGTTCTCCCTACAATGAAAGCGGGTGAAAGACTCAGGTGACAGGAGTGGTGAATGATTATTAACAAGATGTCATTATCCAACAGGGCATCACAATCGATGCATGGTGCACCAACATCAGGTTGCGTTATGTGAGCTCCGAGTATTGATGAGGCCATCAAGAGGGACAGGGTGCAGCCAGCGTGGATTGAATTCTTGGTCACAGCCTAGGACTTGGTGAGAAGGGCAGGGTGCACCCAGCATGGAGCCAGAAGCTGAATTTAAGGTCACTCACTGTGACATGGTGAGTAAAGAAGGGTGCAGGCAGCATAGAGCAGTAGGCGGCATCCTTGGTCCGTTTACCCTCCCTCTTACTTGGTAGTAGTCATCGTTCTCCATGTCCTCCTCTTCATCTGTGTCCACGATGGCATCCTCAATGGGTGCATCATCAGCCCCGGCACCCCCAGCTCCACCGCCCTGAGCCCCAGCCTTGCTCTCCATTTGAGCCAGGAGATCCAACCGCTGCAAGCCTGAGCAATGTTGACAGAGTTCAGGAGCCAGGTGGGGCAAGGTTATGAGAGACAGAGTTCAGGAGCCAGACAGTCAAGATTTAGAGAGATGAAGACAGGAGATCCAGCCGTTGCAAGCCTGAGCAATGTTGATGACGTTCAGGAGCCAGGCAGGGCAAGACCAGGCAAGACTGAGACAGGAGATCCAGCCGTTGCAAGTCTGAGCAATGTTGATGACCTTGAAGAGCCAGGCAGGGCAAGATTAGGCAAGACCGAGACAGGAGATCCAGCCGTTGCAAGCCTGAGCAATGTTGATGACGTTGAAGAGCCAGGCAGGGCAAGATTAGGCAAGACCGAGACAGGAGATCCAGCCGTTGCAAGCCTGAGCAATGTTGATGACGTTGAAGAGCCAGGCAGGGCAAGATTAGGCAAGACCGAGACAGGAGATCCAGCCGTTGCAAGCCTGAGCAATGTTGATGACGTTCAAGAGCCAGGCAGGGGAAGATTAAGAAAGACGGAGACCAGGTCTTCTTGGGGGGGGGAGGGTCCATTGAAGCTACGCATTACTTGATATGTTGGCAATTTTCTCTTTGGCTCTATATGTGAGCCTACCTGTGGCCTCCTCCTTCTTGCCCTGAGCCTTCCAAAAGGCTTCTCGAGCTTTCGTCATTCGCAACGCCCTGGGTGCAGAAAATGCAACACAGCAGGTGACTGAATTGGCATGCAGAAGTTAAGACTAACGAGGAAGGCCGAAATCACTCGCAAGGGATGGAGAGCAAGGGACATTTTCACTGGTTAGGGCGCTTCACCTACATCCAAGCAAAAGCTAATGCCCAGGGGATCCTGGTGCTTTAAGCCTTGCTACTTGAGCCATTGGCCGATCAAGGTTTGGTCCCCATCGAATCAGCAGTGGCTGCCCAGCAGCCTGTCAAAAGGTGTCCTGGTGTACACTAAAACGAACATAGATGCCAAGCATCGTATTTCAAACTCCCCCAACTTCAAGCTCATAAATCAGCTCCAAACCTCCTACCGCTTATCTCCAGTGCCATACAGCTCCTCCGGGAAGTATTCAGGAATCAAAGTCATAACATCGCTCAGTGGCTGCCTTTCCCGCTTCAGCGCCTTGCTTCGGTCCGCGTACCGCTCCACCCCAGCGTCCGGACCATCTGCGTTGACACGAGGGAAGAAAATGAAGAAACATGTTCAAGGTCTGGCGCACTATACCGGTACTGATATGCGAGATGAATCAGGGCACAATTAATCTTAAGCGCAGGCAGCAAGATTTGCATGTACCAGGACATGCAAGTTATGTGAATCAAGCTCGCTGAATCAGCTGCAGATTGATTTGACACCCACCTTTTATTTCGGAGGGCCCTTCCAAATAAAAGGGCGACTTCTTGCTGTAGTTGACCATGTCATGCCGTCTCAACTGGGAATGAGGGCAAGGGCGAGATAAGGGCAGCTAGGCAAAACGTAAAACTTGGCAAAAAGGCCCTCTTAGCACTATGCCGTTTTGAGATGAGGCTGTGGCCACCTAATCCGCTTGCAGTGATGCCATGCTGCACGAGTCATACTGCATTCATGCACATCCCGCATGGCTGCATGCTGCATTCCTGCACATCCCGCATGGCTGCAGGCCAGGCAAGCAAACCTCCCGCACACTCGACCAACTGTACTGTCCTTACCAAAAGCAAGGTTTCCTTTGGGGTTATTTTGGGATGCTCTGGCAGCTCCATCTCTGGGAAGAGTGGAGGCGGGCCCATTGGCGTTGGGGGCACCACTGCGTATCCAGCGCAGGTGGGTGCGTAACGATCCATTTACATAGAGCATCTAGCAGAACTTTAGTTCGCTCGTAGTGGTCGAGAGTGTTACCTGTCCCATCGTCATCACGTATGACCGGGCCCCCGGGGGGACCTCCGCGTCCTCCTCCTCCTCTACCTCCTCTGCCTCTCCCTCGCGAAGCCATCGAAAGGCTTTGAAATCTAACCTGCAACTGAAGTTCGTCACAGCTTTTTTGCGGCAGTGCTCTAGGTGCTCTATCGGAATTTGAGTGCGCTCCGGGACCAGAGTGATCGGCATGGCTATCACCATGGCTATCCATGTATATCCGCACATGCGGGGGCAGGGTGTGCTTGCTTTGAAGGTCACAGAGACCAGTGACATCACGATACGATGCTCCATTCCGATTTCTTTATCCTGTTTACCGGTAACTGGCATGCATGTCTATGTGTTTCAAGTATGAACTGGCATAGACCACTGCTGCCTGCTGGCACCATCCAAGCTATCAGCTGCACATGCAGACGGGTTCCATGATCCTGCCCCCTCACATAGGAGGATGGCATTGCTGCACCATGGCCCAGGCTGTGCATGGTAGCTGGAATTGAGCCTAGTCATTCCCTACCAGCCCCACGTGGCCGAGCGTTCAGCAGGGCCCAGTGGGTGTGCACTTTCTACACATGCAGACCTAACGTGTGTTCGGTGAGCATGCATGCCAATGGCTGCCTCGATCATGCTTTCCTTAAGATTACCGTCAAGTTAAGTCCGGGGCACCCTGTCTCAGCATGTCATTGGATCAACCGCTCTGGGTTCTAGCTGACTTTTGAGTGATGCGGGGATTACATCCTAATTCTTCTCCTGGGATGTGAACTGACAGGGCCATAAATCTTAATCCTAGACAAGTGGAAACCCAATTCAGGACCACAGTCAGTGCCTCACCTGCGTTCATACCATCGTGTCTGACTGGCCTTGCTATTGGACACGGGCGCCCCCATGAGTCTGATTAATGCCATATTTTCTTCATCCTTTCGCGTTTCAGTATCAGACTCCAGTGCCCGCCCTATTCTTCTGGGAGAAGTTATCAAAAGAGGCTCAGAGTCTAACTCATTGAAGGCGTCATTTTCCTCCTGACGTCCACAGCTATTTTTCTGCAAACGGTATCAGGTTAATAACAGCTATCGAAAATTATGCCAGGTATAATAACTTTAAGATTGGGTTTACAACCAAACAGAAGATTTTTCATGAAAGCTCAAGGCCTATGCTGACCATGACTCATGGATATGGGTAAAGGAAGGGGAGCTTACGGGCTCAAATGTACACTGATGGGCGGTAACCCATGCAGAAAACAAAAAAAGGGATTGGTACACTTTTGCGTCAAATCTATTCATGCTACCTCGCACAAGGTATCACAAGATCCCAGTGACAGCCATTTACTTAGCGGAGAATCCCTCGGGCAGAGATGTGCCCGAGGAACCTGCCAGGGAGGCACCGCTCAGGTACTCCTCCGCTAGCTGCACACGCTTCACGTTCTCCTGCTCCTGCACGACGGCCTGTCCATACTTCATCAGGATAGGAAGGCTCATGGAGGGCTTCTCGAAGTCCACCTTGCCTTCCCTGCTGTTGATCAGGCGCTTGCCCATGTTCTCAACACCCAGGTCCTTGACAAAGGCGCGGACCTGCAGCGCACAAGAAACAGGAGATCAGGGTTGGAGTGGGCAGCAATTACAAAAAACAAGCGCGGCAGGGCAGCATCTGTAGACTTCAATGCAAACATCGCGTTGTGGTAAACCCCAAGCCACCCGTGCAACATATACCTTGTCGTCGTAGACGCGAGAGCGCAGGGCTCCGAAGAAATCAATTGACTGTCCAGGGAAGGAGTCCACCAGCTGCTCCACATCCTGGCGGTTGACCGCATCCTCCTGGAAGATACCCATGCACACACCAATGCGGTCCTCCCGGGTGGGGTTCCAGTAGTACTTCTCCATGCGTCCATCTCGGATGAGGGGCGCGTACAGGGTGCTGAAATCGTTACCTGGTTAGGCGAAACGGGCAAGGAGGGGTGAGAAGCGCCTCAACAAAGCAGAGGCATCAAACTGAATTAGAGCTGACCGCCAACCATTCCACAAGCAGAAGTAATGAACATAACTGGATGCTTGCGGTCCCTTACCGGTACAGATGATAGGCACGCGGGGGATCTCCTCGTTTTTGTAGACTCCGGGCAGCTGAATAGGATCAGGGGCAAACAAATCAGGAACCATGCATTTGTAAGTGAGGGCGTTCACATGCTCGCATTGGGAACATACTTCAGTATGTGCAGCATCAATGCAGGTGAGGTCTTACCTGGACGTTGGTTGGGTTATCAGCAATGTTCATCAGGGTGGCGTTAACCATCTGGTTGTTGACAGTGTACTGGGTGGCAGCGCCCATGCGACCTGCACCAGCGTCCAGATCGTTGATGAACAGGGAGCACATCTTGCCCTTCTTCACGGTGTCAGATGCCTGCAGAAAGAAAACCGCGGGTCAGGCCACACATCATTTGGCTCGGCAGAGAGCATATCAAAGCCAGGGCTTCAATTGCATCTTTGAGAGGCCAGCAAACCTCATGCTAGCCTTACCTCACGGTAACGCTGGCGGATGAGCTTGGCAGGCTCGCCGGCATTGCCAGACTCGAGCTCACCAGCAGACATGACAACGGGAGAGATTCCCAGCTTCTTGAATGCCAGGGAGCACTGCATATGAAATGAAGGATAGGACGTCAGCATTAGGGTGAAAGAGGTATATTGGAACACATGCCATGTCATGCAGGCAGCACTAGCACATCAGAGGAAATATATGCATGCCGGCATCTGGGATCCCTAGGACGTACTTTCGACAATGTCACAGAGTTCAAAATGCAAAGCCAGGGTCTCAGCACCCACCTGGAAGGTCTTTCCCTGTCCCTTGCCTCCCCAGATTCCGAGAATGAGGGGGACCTTGATCTTGGGCAGATCCATGAAGTTCTTGGCAACATGGATGGTAAGCTTGTCAAGGAAGGCGGGCGAAATGTAGAATCCCTCCTCGATGTTGTTGAAGTCGCGCTTAGCCTGGGACAGGTACTCGGTGGAGTTCATGATAGCGTTGTGGGTGCCACCTGAGCCACCGGGGCCCTGGAACAGAGAGTCGACCATCTCCCTGCCGCGAGAGATGTCCTCCTACGAGGCCAGAGAATCGTCGGCATCACGGTCCAATTGATACTGATACCTATCGTAGGAGTATCAACGGGCATCTGATCCACTGGGTACGATAGGGCGGCCAAAAATTACCTGATCATCAGAGGTGTCCATTCCAGCGTCCATGCCTTTCCAGCGTCCAACCTGTGACTTGGAGGCCGCGACGGTCTGCAGGTGCCCAACATTCTGCGGAGGTGCAACAGCAGTTCCGTTCAGGACCCCAAAATGTCCAAAGGATAAGGCGTGTCACCACTTACCCTCACGGACTTCGCAGATGCAAAGGTGTTGACCTTCTGGCCAGAAATAGCGCTGTAAAAGGCAGATGATAGCAGAGGTCAGGTCGCATGAACAAGCGTCCATGAGGACATAATTTCGAGCGATGTCATCCAAACACACTCCACCTGTTCCTCATCTTAATGCTCTGCATCTTGTTAAATGAGAGTGGATGAATTTGGAAAGGACTGTGAAAGTGCTCTGCGCCTGTGCGTTTGCGAAGATAAAGTAGCAGGGTTGGGAAGTGTTAGAATGGGGTATAGGGTTTTACGTTCGCGGCTCCTGTTCATCGGCTTGGGTCAGAGGGAGGGCACTGCTGACGATGGCATTCGGTAGTAGAGTTTACTCCTGTCGAAATGGTTTTCCATGGACTTCAGAGGAGCGTGAAGCATGACAGTCTGAAGAACAGGGGAGGAAGGAGGCGGGGAAGGAGGGGGAAGTCTCAAATGTAAAAGCCTGTCTGCCCAGCAGGCTGACTCAGTAAGAACACAGCAGTAGCAACAGCAGCAGCATGGCTTCTACCAGCATTCTTGGTTCCAAACTAACTCTGCGCTGCAAGATCTGCTTACCCGTATGAGCTATCATGTCTGCCACCGTTAGCTGTTGGGCTACAGATCTTGAGGTGTAAGGTACGTTTCATATGTTTGGAGCGAGGAAGGGGGGCCCTAAGACCCTGGAACCTTCTGAAGCGATGGTAGCAGTGGCAGCTATATGCTTGGAGGGAGCAGACATTTGAATTCCGCCTTTTTCTGGGAAAATGCATCACATGCACCTTGGTGAGGCTGGAAGGGCAACCCAGCTTGCGCGTCCGGCCCTTTTATACAAATTCCAAAATTATTAATCCACCGGAAGCAGACCCCAAGGCGGATCCATGTGGCCGGCTGCACAAGCGGGACAAAGGCGTTCGCTGAGCGGTCCAATGCGTCAGAACGTGTGATCCTGCCTGTTTCCCTCATCAGGTGTGCACGTGCTTCGTCCCGTTTCCAAAAGAGTATGTGATTCTTGAATTTATCGGCATGATCCGGAGTAAAGACAGGGCGGCTGTGCAGGATATGAAGCATGACGGTATGCTAGAAACAACCAGCCAGGGAAAGCCATAAGGATGCACAGAGAGCGCGGATTGGTAAAGACAGTGTTGGCCAACATGTTTCTATTCAGTGTGGCCAGATCTCTCCAAGAACATGTGTCTATGGTATAGGAATGAAAACAATGATCCAGGTTGAAGGGTTGGGGGAGGGTTTTCCCTGCCCGTGCACCTTGCAACCTACCCCAACGAACGCATGCATCATCAATGCACCCTGCCAATCTGTCATTCCCCAAATCCATGCCAAACGTTTTCTCAGTATCTCCTGGACAGCATAAATTAACGAGCCATTTTGCAAATGTAGGCTGACTCAAACAAACCGGTGCAAAGGCAGTGGACTTCTGAGGTCCTACATAATACAGTCTTAACATTGTCTCAACTCCATTCACCTAACAAATTCAACTCGTTGACCTCCACTGATGCTTCTGTCGTTTCTGTTTATGCTTGGGCCCAAAACTGCTTCTACATTGATCCTTTCATCAAAAGTGCTGCTCCAGTGAAACCTTGAATCCAAGGTGCTGCCTCTACTAACCCCTCAATCCAAGCTACTGCTTCAGTCAACTTTGGATCCAACCTGCCGCTTCTGTCAACCCTTGGATCCAAACTGCTCATCCTGTGAATCCTTGGATCTACATTGTTCCTTCACTTAACCCTTGGATCCAAACTGCTGCTTCTGCTGAGACAGCACCGACTCTAGTGATGTGTTCCGTCTCCTGCTCTCAATCATCACCTCCTCACGCCCGCCCACTCGACGATAAACCTGCAGGGCAAGGGAAACATGTTTATTTGAAGGTGCATCAGCTACTCTTCAGCTACATAACACAGCCCTCGACCGGGGGCGTCCTAGTACAAAAATACCTGCTACTCACAAATTCATGTTTGTCAAGGATTGATGCCCATCGGCCTAGTGGTGGCCACCCAGATGACCCCATAAGGGGCCTGCCACACGCTAATATGTACTGAATGCCAAATTAATTTGCTGCCCATAATTCCTGGTACCTGAGGCATAGAAATCTGCCGGGGTGGTGCTGCATGGGTGGAGAAGGTGGGCCAGAGGATTGCTAGTTACGACAAATTACAGCACGTCTCTGACTGACCCTGGGACTTCCGGGGTCCTCCCGGTGAAACACGCACCCCAGAAAATCTCCAAAACACATCAACACTCAATTTTCCTGACCCCCACCTCTTCCCCAGAGTCTACGGAAAGTTTGAAGGCCTTTGAACTGCTTTTATTTGTACATTATAACCGCCATACTCCCCTGTCCATGAACTTATTGATGGTGATCGTGGAGTTAACCGTGGTGAAAGACCGCATCAGGCTTCGAAGGATTCAAGGGATTCAATTTATTTTTTTTAAATAAATGATTTCCCGCCTTGCTGCCCTTAGGCCAAAATCAATTGTTTATGCTGCCGTCGAGGCAAATTTGTTTCTTTAATCAGTTCCCATGGCGCTGAAATTCACTGAAGTGTAGTATCACAATTAACGATTCAGAAGCCTCACTAAAGCTATGTGGTACAACAGGTAAACAACCACGTTGAAGAGAGAAACAGTCATGGATGAACATTTGAGAGCACCCTTGGCCCTCAACCTGTCCCCAGTACAGAATACAACTGGCCAGCGATTTGTAATCTCAGCATCAGGGGCTCAGCATGATCAAAATATCAGCAGCCCTCACCCCAAATAATAATTATTTGATGTGATGCCTCGGACGTAGCCCTAACCCCTAACAAACATTTACAATGAGGAGAACACGACCTACCACGCAACCCACAATTGTTAACCAATGCGGCAAAGCATTCTGAATTTACGGTGCATAGATAGAGAGGGCATTTCGGTGAGCGCCCATCGTAAACCCACCTGCTTTGCTGATGCGTGGCGGTCCCCTACCGTGAGGCTGCTGACTGCTGACAGGCGACTTCCCTGTGCGTGCAGGCATGAGGCGTCACTCAGGACATCATCGAGCCAGGCTGTGAGGCTACTGACAGCCCGCAAACATTCTCCCGGTGCGGATGAGCGCAGGCAATCCAGGCATAAGACATCAGTGAGGTGCATGCAGGTTTACGGCGTCAGTGCGCCTTAAAGGCACAACAGAAATCTGGAGCAAATTCAAAAATCTTACATATACAGGGCGTTTAATCTGGATCCTCCCCAACCCTCTCTCGCTAGAGCAAGAGGGCCGAATCCTCCAGCTGCGCCAATTTGACGTTCGATTTCAAATTTTGTATTTTAAATGGAGCACACGTCGGGGCTGTAGATCACCTGCAGCGTGCCTGCGTAGGCGGCCCCCAAATTTAGGCAGGGTGCGTGCCACCTAAAATGAAGGTGGCACGCACCCTGCCTAAACTTCCGTACATTTCAATTGCCTGCCCTTGGGTGTGAAGCCAAGACATATTTTCGATTCCGACAGAAACTGGCATGGACGATCGTGGGGGGGGGGGCAAAAATAAAAAACTTCGACCCCATGCCCCTATTTTGTAGAGCTAAACAAGAGCATTCCATAGCTGTTTTATATTTTTTGGGCCCAGGGCCGTGGGAGATATGGGGCGGCATAGTTGGGGTGGGTGGGTGGGTGGTCTCCCAATTTGTTTTTCAAACTTCGTATCTTTTTTTCTGGAGGTCTGTTAAGGCTGGCATCGGCACCTCTGTGTCCTTCTTGCCAACATGAGCCCACTTACATCCTAAAATGTTGCTTGAATTACCACATGACCCCCTACCCCCCCACACTGAGGGTTTGGCTCCTTTGGACACACCCCGAACCAGCTGAGTCAGCCTTAGAAAGAGCTGTATTATACGCAGCACATGGTAGTGTTGGTCTGGTGGATCATAAATGACCCGATTATGGTCTTTGTGGCCAGGTCCTCGAATCCACTGACCCTGCAAACGTCAGACGCTACCAGAATGGGAGGGAGTGCATGGCACGGATGGCAGCTTCCGCGATACCACGCGATTCGAAGCGGCAGAGAACGCTCGGATTTGCTCCTGTTCCACCCCTAGCTACCCCTGCTGCTGCCCCAGCTGCTACCCCAGCTGAGCCAACACCTGCGAGCCCGCCAACCTGAAGAAGGCAATGAAGGAGCTCATGGCCAAGATGAAGGCTGATGCCATCGCATTGCCACCGCCATCCAGGCCATCTGCCTTCTGGAAACATGTGATCGCTAGCAAGCAGTAGTCGGTACTGAATAGCCTGGCTGAGCCCAGTACCAAAATTTACTGTTGGTATGTCACCACCTAACGAATTAAAATATACCAGTAGAAGCGCCTTGACGAGCTGATAAAAACACCCCTTACATGCCCTGTAATTTTGAATTTTGACTGAGATATTTGAATTTCAATGGGTTCCGGAGGCTGGGGGGGTGGGGGGGGTGGGTGGGGGGGTAGGCTCGTTGGGTGCTCGTTTTGGGGGGGGCATGGGGTTCCTGGTTTTTTTTGCCCTCCCCTCGTAGAACGATCAGTCATTATTCCAGCATTTCATGTATCCCTGGCCCCGGGTAATAAAGTTACCGGTCATTACGATGGGAGGCAAAGCACTTCTACAATACATGCAGCAGTAATCAGACATTTGATCCACTGATGAAACTCGCCCCCATCAGACGAAACTCCTGAAGCGTGCTCTCTCGCGGCTGCCCTCAGATCCAGGTGACACACACACCTCCAACCAACTGATTTCAAAATTTGAATTTGGGGATTTGAATTCAAACTTGCCTCCATGAGGTACACCTCCTCCAGCGTGCCGGCTCGCGGCTGTCCCCAGTTGAAGACCACGCGCACGCTTCCATCCGACAGCTCCTCTGCAACTGCAGCCGCTGTCCCCGGCTGCATGTCGCGGCGAGGGAGCGCCTGCTTGCGGCCAAAGCGCAGCGCCTCGGATACTTTGAAGAAGGGGACGACTGTCAGGAACGCGATGTCAAATCTGCAGGCATCGGGGTGCAGAATTTGAACTCAAGAGCATGAACCCCTAGCTAGGTCACTTAGGAGAGATCCACAATCATCAGGAGCGCGGTGACAAACCTGCCAGTATCTGGAATTGGGATTGGGATTTAAAAAAGAAGGTCTCAAACCCAAACCCTGAACATTGGGAGAAGTGAATTCCGGTGAGGAGCCCCTGCAACCGCCCCATTTTTCTGCATCCTTCTCCATTTATCTCCATTGTTCTCACTATTTTGGGAGAGGGCTCGATTGGGCTCGCAACCACCCTAGGCGTGCCAGCCAAGGGGTCCCTATCAGCAGCCAAATAGAGGCACGTGATCGATTGACTGCAATTAAGTGGATCTTAGGATTGTCAACTCCAATCAGCTCCACCCGGCCCTTATCAAGCTTTCCTTCCCCCCCCCAGTGCTGGTCTCAGTGTGTGCCAGTGCCACACCACCTTCCAGTGGCTGCCGGGGAGCCACCACTACTCCACCTATGACAAAACGTTGACCAACCTGCGACCTGTGGCCTGAGCAGCAGGGCTTGCAACAACGGGCCCTGCGGCCGTAGGCCGTGCTTAAGCAGAAATATACAGCTGGAACACGGTTTATTGCTGAGTGCTACCCCCACCTATCTGTTGGCACATGTGTTGCCTCCTTAAAATCCATAGGCCAGGCTTTCACATACACAACTGAGCAGCAAGATGTGCTGAACCAGGCTCCCTTGGCCATATGCCGTGACTTGGCCATACGCCGTGACTTGCCATACGCCGTGACTTGGCCATACGCCGTGACTTGGCTATACGCATGACGTTACCATATGCGGTAGCAAAATTATAGCTGAAGCAACCTCAAATAAACAGTGGCAAAATTGTAGCTGAAACACCAGCTCTGGGGCCGTCACCCACCAGAGCCCACTCAGTGGGAGTCGGGCTTAACTTGAGGGCCAAGACCCTGCACAAGACCCTCACCTTTCCCCCGGTGCGTGGGTGACTTCCACGCCATCAATGAGCCGTGCCGTCACCCGCTGCAGCCCGCTCAGACCCAGCAGCTCCAACATTTTGTCAATGGCCACCCCGTCAGAGGCCTCCATGTCCTTGCTCCACACGCCTGCGTGCATGAAGGGCGTCAAACGCATTTCAGCTGCCTCTCAGCCACTCATACCAGGGTGGGTCCAAGGGCTCAAGGTGCAGCAAGCTCAGCTACATGGGCTGCCAGTCGCAGGCCATTCAGGGTCAGGGTCAGGGTCAGGGTCAGGGTCAGGGTCAGGGTCAGGTCCCAATAGACCCAGTGGTGGCTTAACCAAGAGCCCTCAGGTATGCACTGGAAATGACATTGCCATCAATGGCCCGGAACATGGCTAGCCAAGGGTACAAGGTTTAGGTTAAAAAGGTTGAAAGTGAAGGGTTGGGGGTCAAAGGCTGTTAGGAGCTTCGCAGAAATGGAACCAAGACTGCAGATATGCGGAAATGGGACCATAGTTACATCTGTTGAAATGGGAGCTTAACAGAAATGGGAGCATAACATGAAATTCAGGATTCAGCACATCTCCATATACTGACAAACTTCAGGTACAGGTACGCCAGGAGTGGGCAAGCTGCCTCACCAGCCAAAGCAATGCGAAACCTTAGACAGAGGTTCGGATAACGGTAGCATTTGAATTGAGAAAACCCCCCCACATCTTATCCAACGCCTAAGACACGCTCCAAACACAAGCCTGCCAGGAATGGGCAGATTACGAGACAACCTCACCAGCACTAGCGATATGGAACCTCGATTCCCAAAGCCAGACACAAGCTTAGACATCCATGGCTGGTACACAACGAAAACAACAAGGGCACATAGCCATCAAGTCTATAAACAAATGCCCATGACATTCAGAGGTGCAAGTGGCCAAAGGTCCCCCTCCCATCTGCATGCACAACTGCACATACGCTCATATGCACCAACTGCCATCCGCTCATAATGCACCAACTGCCATCCGCTCATAATGCACCAACTGCCATGCGCTCATAAACGCCACCTGCCAGCCGAACCCAATAGGCCAACGCCCATGACACGCACCTGAGAGCTGTGAGGCCAAGGGCCCTGCACTCCCTTGTCTCAATGACGCAGAACCTTCGGCTCCGCCGGGCGTCCGTGTCGCCACGGGCACCACCGTCTGCTGTCCCTGCGCAGCGCTACTGTTATTAGGCCGGGCCACAGTAGGAGCCTCGGCTTGTTTTCCCTGCGTGGCGCTGTTGGTGGTAGGTCGGGCCATAGTAGGAGCCACAGCTTGTCTTCCCTGCGCGGCGCTGCTGCTGGCACTTGGCTGCGAAGGAGAGGCTGGGCGGGTGGTCTGGGCACGGGGCGCTCCGGCACTGCCTGTATATGAGCTGTGTTTGCTGTTGTGGCTGTTGTGGCTGCTGTTGCTGGGCATTGTGGAGTGGGGGGGCGGTTGTACTGCCGAGGGAGCTTTGCCAGCCTGCGGGACGACTGCCGACCGGCCGCTGTTACTGCTTCCGTTGCTGTTGTTGCCGTTGCTGCTGCTGCTGCTGCCACTGCTGCTGCTGCCGTTGCTGCTGCTGCTGCTGCTGCTGTCCTTTCTGCTCATAGAATCGGATCCCATCAGCAGGTTGCGAGTGCTGGATGACCCCCCTGTTGGCCTGCAGACAAGGACAGCCACGTTAATTTCAACACACCTCGGCTACATTTCAGCTACATCATGGCCTACGATTGTGGGGGCCTGGTGCATCAGGCCCTGCTGCTCGGATTTGGGGTCAGAGGCAGAGGCAGGAGGAATGAGGGA
This sequence comes from Limnomonas spitsbergensis, assembly GCA_037349105.1. Lineage (NCBI taxonomy): Eukaryota > Viridiplantae > Chlorophyta > Chlorophyceae > Chlamydomonadales > Limnomonas > Limnomonas spitsbergensis. Next base: position 180,545 of record JAYJMM010000007.1, on the reverse strand, counting down.
CATCAGCAGAAGGGAGCAGGGGAGCAGATTACAGTCGAGACGTAGCAGCGGAAACCTGCATCAGCGGATGAGCTGAGCAGATACGTTTGTTACTACTCTGTTTTTTGGTCATGAGCTTCGGGCTTAGGGTTCAGGGTTCAGGGTCATGTTGACACCCATAGGGCAGCCATATCGTCACTTTGCTCATCCTCCACCTTGCCCTGTTCAACCAGCCAGGGCAGGGCCTCTCCAACCTGACAGCGCGTCACCGCTTGCATTAGTGGCTGTACGAGACCTAGCAGAGGGGCTGCCACGTGGAGCAGAGCGCCAGAGCCTGCCACTCACCCGTTAGTGCCCATCACAGCTGGTAGCAGTGGCTGCATCAGACCTAGCAGTGGGGCTGCCATGTGGAGTGCCGGCAGCGCCAGGCCCAGCGGCAGGTCCGACTGGTCCAGGATGGAGAGCAGTTTGCCGGAGGGCGTCACTGAATATTCGCTGGATATGTGGGACAGGGGCATCTCAACACCAAAAAGCTCCATGTGCCTACAAGGGATGCAGCGGGTGCCATGAGTTGAGGTTCAGGTACTGAAGTATGATGTGTTTGCATTTGATGAGCAAGTTTCTCTGGCAGGTCTGCATGTGCATCAAGACCTGTCTCCTGTCATCCAGGATGGCAGTTGGGTGGGGTGCAGCTTTACAAGTACAAGCATGGCTCATGTTTAAATTGTTAAGCATGCGGGTCCATGAGGGCACTAAAAATCAAACACTGGGCCGATGGGGTCAATATCTTGACCGGCGTACTGTCGATGGCTCAAGCGGCAGGGCTAGGTGCATCAGCCCCCTACGGCCGTAAACCGCGATGTTCCAATAGTACAGAAGAGGCAAGTTTTATAATAATATCGTTATTATAAAACGATAATAGTGACATGGTCGATGAGATTGTAACAACACATGAAGACACATGACCGTGGCTTATTTTGTTGTACTTTTCATTCACTTGGCTTCATGTACACTTGAGCTATGACCCAACCTACGGCCGGCAGATCTTGGTGCAGAATAGTGCCTGCTGCCGGGGACACCAGACTTATGCCGGTTCAGGTTTGCCCATTGGCCCTGTGCCGGCCACCCAGCAGCCTTCCAAACTGGAGGTTGCGGTTTGATGTGCATGCTAAATGAACACTGCAGGGCCTGCCAACCAGAAAGTGACACATGACCAATGGACATCGGGGTATTGCTGTGAAGAGAGGGAATTCCCTGTTCATTGCATGGTGACTCAGCTACACTTTAGCTACAACCCAGCCTATGTGCAGCAAGATGGCTATTGCTTGGGTCTCCAGGCGAAGGCCGGCCCGAGTTTGGTCCCCATCAGCACAGAGGAGGCAGGCCACCAGGCGGCAGGTCGCCTATCGTGCATTCTTGCACTGAAAAAATATTGCATGGCATGCCCACCATGCAGCTGTGACCGTGCCGCTCCCGTTGCCTGTCATGTTATCCAGCACGAAGGTCGCCCGCTCCGGAACGCCCCACAGGACGGACTCAAGGTGGCCGAGCACTTGTCGCTTGCCCTTGACCTCAGAGAACATGCCGGAGCTCTTGTAAACGATGTTTTCATCCATCAGCGAGGATGCGGCGGAGAAATCGCGGGAGCTGAGCAGCGCGAACAGGTTCTTGAGGCTGTGGGTGACGTTTGGCGGTGGGGACCGATCACTTTCTGACCTGAACGAGGCACTGGATTTGAAAACATCTCCTCTTGCGATGTCCTGTGTTATTTTGTTGCTGAGTGGGGCACGGTTCCGATGATGCTGGATGTGTGGCTGTGGTCGGGGGCCGGACCCCGAGTCGCAGGGCGAGGCGATCCCTCTCATCCGGTCTCTCAGCATATCGGTGTGTACTTCAAATCTCTTGGAGGTATAGAGGGGATCGTTCGTGGGACAGGCGAGGTATTGTGGCAACAGAGGGGGAACCGTCTAGATGAAAGACCCACCTAACACTAGTGACTAAGCGATGGCCCACCTCTCAGAGCCCTCGACCACATGTCTCACCCTAAGGTTTGACACATGTGCATGTCACACAAACCCCCAAAACAATACGAAGGACCCTGTATTCAATGTCAGCATGCCAGCGACTCTCTCAAATTAAAACTAGGCGGCCGTTCATGCCTTGTCCCAGTATCTGAAGTGACGTCGCCACGACATTTAATCGAAGACATTTATTCCGGTGGGGTCGGGATTTTCATACGGTGAAGTGAGGAGCATGATATACGCACTACCGTGCCAGTAGAAGTGCATCGCGCATCGAACACGCTTCTGATTGATGCTCTGACGTTTAGGAGTTTCGACCGACACGGAGGGCAACGATGGCCGACTTCGAATACCAAGAATCATACCGAGGTCATCCCCCCTCGTTCCAGCAAGGTATGATGCAGTGCCGCCCCTGCAAAGTTGGGCACAGTGCCACATTCCTCAAGCCACGCCATGGCTAGCCACAGCTTTCTTTCCTAGCATATCCCCCGAAGGCCTGAACAAGAGGAGGGGGGGATCGATCACTCCTGAAGTGTGGATAATCTTTACACTCAGACAGTTCCATGGTACAACACTACAACCCCACCGCAGCACTGTCCCATTCTGAAAGAATAAAGGATAGAGCAGCAAACCATGTTGCTTAAGTCAGCGGCTGAATATCAATATGACTTGGTTCCCTTGGGCCCACTGGTGGCTTGCTGGCCGCCGGGCCGCCCCTTCAAGGTGGCCTGGCCAGATGCATGCTAAAACAAACACTGGTACCGGTATGAATGACTGTTTATTGGTGTAATGTCATTGACTTGTGTTCATTAAAATGCGCATCAGACCACTGAATTTGGCAGGCTGATGTTCAGCTGCCGCTGTCCAGATGGGGAACACCGTGTGGCACTTTTACCAGCGTACAGCCCCGTAGCCTTGGAAGCAGGGCCCGCTGCACAGGCCCTTTCAGCCATAGGCCTTCAAGTAGCTGAATTGTAGCTTTAGCACCCTCAATAAACAATCCTGTGTTATCAAGCATGCTCCGCCACAAAGTTCACACTGACACGACTGGGAATGGACAGCACTGAACCTGATTCCTCAGTGTAATCAATATGCCCTTGCATGTGGATTGATGAAGTGTTTGGTCATAGCTTAGGGTGGGCTAGCCTACAGGGATCGTCCGAGGGATAACCTATCATAATGATGTCTGCAATCATATCTGCTTGCAGGCCTCGCCTCTGGAACCCAATCTCGCCCCGGCACCGCCCCCGCCCGCGGCCGCAGCCAGAGCACAGCCCGGCAGCAACCTGGAGCACCACCCTGGCAGCAGCAGCAGGATCAGCAGGCAAGGGAGCTCGCCAATCAACAGTACACACAACAGAAGCAGCAGCACACCCAAGGCCGGCAATTCGCGCAGCAGCCACAGCAATACACTCAGCAACCACAGCCGTACACAGACGGCCAGCAGTACGCACATCAACCACAGCAGTACAATCAGCAGTACAGCCAGCAGCGGCAGCAGCCTGAATACGCAAGCGGCCATCGCCCATCAGGATCAATGGCTGCTCACAAGGGCCTTATCAGCGGTGGCACTGTCGGTGTTGACTTCGGCGTTGGGACGAACACCAGGCTGGATGCCTCTGGCCGCTGGGTCGAACCTCTGGTAGGTGTTTGGTGGTGGGTCATTTTGTGTAAATTTTGAAGCTTCCATGGACAACTCTTACTTCTCGACCTTGACCCTTAACTTTTAACCCCAAATTACAACCCTGGCCTTAAGACTGTTATCCCCCTGCTGTAAACCCTTAACACCTGTGCCACCGGGTCTGTTGTGCAGACCCTAACCCTTTGACCACAAACCCTACACCAATGGGTCGAGCTTATGGTGGGTTCCGTATTTGCCCCTCAGGGTCTTAGGGTTTTGGGCGGCCAGTCTCCCAGTATGTAGTCCCAGCAAAACAAATAAGCTTCACTACCTCCCCCTGCTAAACTTTCCTGTGTCAACCTCCTCAGAGCCACCAATACAGTATAGTAATACCGGTGTACCAGTACACCTATTTCCTCCTCTATTTCCCCCGCTGTTTTTCATAGCAATAAGAGATTGGAATTCGGATGTTGCAGGAAGAGGTCCAGAGCTAGCTGCATCAGTGCTCCCAAGCTGCAGACTGTGACACCGCTGAACAATGGCTCAAAACGACCCTAAAATAAACAGTTGCTGCCCCATTCCTCTTCTGCAGCCGCCCACAATGCACAGCCAGGCAATCTCGGAGGTGGTATCTTACATGGACCAATCTCCTCGAGCAGCCGACGGCACCATGCAGCTACGCGTAAACCCGATGGAGGCCGACCGCCGCGATGCGCGTGACAGCACCCACCCAGCAGGCAACCGGAGCGGCAACAGCGCCGCCATGCCGCCAACCACATCTCGGCAGGTGCCCGCTGGTTACGTCCACAGCAACGGCTTCAGTGCCAAGTCCTCAAGTGCGGCGGCGGCGACGAGCAGCCAGCCCACGAACAGCAGTGGCAGCTACTTCCCTCCGGCCAGCCAGGAGCCCCAAGAAGGCTATTATGACCGCAACAACGGGGACGAGTATGGCAACGGGAGCCAGCTCTCCCCGCGGGATGGTAACGGCTACAACCAAGGTGGTGCTGGCAATCAGCAAGCCTCTACCTACGGGGACGACGGGGCGGGATATGATGACTATGTTGAGGATGCTGGGCAAGGGGAGGCCGGAGGCTATTACGGAGACGATGGGCAACAATACCTGACCAGCGGCACGACAGTGGGTCGGAAAACCAAGCCTGTCTGGACAGCCAGCATTGGTGGAGACTTTGTTAACCCCCGCAACCAGCCGCAGCCGCAGCGCCCTTCTTCTGCGGGTGGCAGGCAGGCGAACCAGCATTACCAGCAGACAAAGTTCAGCAAGCAGCAGCAGCAGTATGGAAAGCAGGACCAAGAGAGGCAGCAAGACGAGCAGCAGCAGCAGGATTACGAGCGACAGTTCCAGCAGTACCAGCAGCAACAGCAGCAGCAGACGTACCCGCAGCAACAGCTGCAGCAGCAGCAGACGTACCCGCAGCAGCAGCAGCAGCAGCAGCAACGAACCCCTTCTGCTGGAGGTGGCCCGATCAACCAGTACCTGCCGATCCAACGGGCCGCGGTACGACCGGCCACCTCCATGCGCCCCGGCTCTATGACTGCGGGCAGCCGCAAGCCGTCCATCCTCGAGGGTGTCTCTGTGGGATCACCACGCGGCAGGCCCATGGCGGGCTCCGTCCGTTCGGCTGAGCTTCAGGGCGGAAACCCCGAGGCTTACCCAGGGTTTGAGTTCGACAGCCAGCAAGGCGTTGGTGGCGGAGCTCAGCAGGGTCGGGGCACCAGGTTTGTGTGGGAAAAGGCTGATGAGAAGCGTTTCAATGCTGGCAGGCCGGCATCTGCGGGCAGCTTCTCCTCTGCGCAGCAGCCATCCTCACCGGGCGGCGGCGGCGGCAGTGCCGCACCCGCTCGTCCTTGGAGCCAAAACGGCTCTCAAGGGGGCGCCTACAGTAGTGAGGGTGACGGCAGCTATGGCAACACGGCTGGGCTCGGCGGGGGTAGCGCCCATGGCAAAGGCGGGGGCTCAATCCGCGGTAATGGCGGAAGCAGTGCTTATGGCAACAGCGGGGATGCAGTCTACGGTAATGGTGGAGGAAACGCCTATGGCAACGGCGGGGGTAGCGCCTACGGCAATAAGGGGGCTCCTGCTCACGGCAACGGCGGGGGGAGCGCGTATGGCAGTAAGGGGGCTCCTGCTCACGGCAACAGTGGGGGTAGCGCCTGGCCAGGCGCCCACTCACCTCCCACCCTGGGGGCGCGCGATCAGCACAGGATCACCAATACAACCCTAGAGAGGGCCCGGGAGACGAACCTGGCGCAGAACGCAGTCCCTGGCTCTCCGAACGCGCGCCTGGTTGGCGGGAAGTGGAGTTTCGTCGAGGACCGTTTCAAGGGCACGCTGGGACCCTGGGGCGGAGCGCCGCCGGACATGGCCCGAAGCCTGACAGCCGATGACCTGGCGCTGACGCGGCCGGACAACAACCTCGGGAACCACGTTGTGGCGGGCGCGGCCAATGCCCGGCTGGTGGGGAGCAGTTGGAGGAATGTGCCAGACAATACTCGGACCGCGAGGGAGCAAGCCAAATGGACGGAGTGAGTGGTCATGAGGGGGATGTGGGGAGACGGGCCCCTTTCCTGTCTTTGGCTATCCCGGTTTTTGTTTTGGCTTGAAGGGTGTTGTGATGCTCTTGCCAAGGCAGTGTCCGTTAGTGTTTTTCGGTTGGCCACAATGGCGTTTTGAAGATCTTCAGGGTTTGGGGGGGTCTCCCGAAAGTCTGTTGGAGGCTGGAATTCATAATTCTGAAATGTGTACTTGCATGCGGAAGTTTGTCATGAGGAGGAGATGGCCAACTAAAATCCGGGCGGAAAATGGTATGTTTGCTTGTTTCTTGACCTTAGCATGTCACTGCCCACCGACCCACCTTCCCATACTTGTGTGTCATCTGTAGCCACTATGGACCTGTCGGTGGAGGAACGGAAAGGAACGCGTACTACGGCAGAACCTACAACGCCGACACGCCTAAATACCTCGTTCATTGATGCCTGGGCCAGTGCCCCAGGCCTTGGCATGCCCCCTCCCGACATGATCGTCGTCTGAGAGCAAGGGAATGCCAGGGTGTGCTTTCCAGAGGTCCTTTCTTCGGCTACGAGGCATCCTTCGGCGGGCCACCCTTGGCCGCGGAATCTCGGTAGGGACTAAACCGGAACTGGTGTGCCGCCGGCGGCCACAGCAGCATGGCAGGCCATGCATGAGGCCTCCAGCCGGAGGCCCACGTGTGCTTGACCAGAAGCTGGACGGCTGTTGAGCCAGGAGAAAGCAAACCCTGGTGCTTAAACGCAATCAGCGCATTCGGGGCCCCGGAACTGCCTTTCAGGGTGCCCCTTCATGTCAGCCGGTCCCTGCCTGAGTTGGCAGAGTGTGAGCCAGCTTCCTCACTGTGCGGAAGCTGTAGCAAGCCTTGCCTTGATCAGCTGAGCTCAGTCAGTGCAATGCTTGAGCTGCAGCAGGATACGCTTCCTATTGCCATGTATAAATAAAATAAAATTGCAACAAAGAGCATCATCCTGCACTATTGGTACCTCCATGGACTTCTCTCTCATGAGCTGTGGGAACCATGGTTCAACGACAGCATGACACATGGACACAAGAGACAAACGCCGATGAGCGTTTGTGGCATGCGGAACTCAGCCCCCAGCATTGGTGCCAAGATGAGAGGTTGTTCTTCGTGATTCCAGAAGCACCTGAAGGTAGCTTTCTTTGGAATGTGGATAAGATACTGGTCATAGCGATTTGAAGGGGAGAAGTACTTGCCGACCAGTACCTCCCCGCATGTGTCCCATTAAAGTCATGATTGACATGGCTTTCAGCATTTTTGCAAATAATAACATTGCTTGTTTCTGCCATCTTGATTGTTGAAAGCAATACCCGATTGACTTGTCCAACGGTAAAGGCAAGGGATCCCCAGCTGAGTAAAATGCCCCTGATTACAACACAGATTATTTCAACTTCTGCAACCAAGCCATGCGTGTTTTGGGGGGGACCCATATCTGGTATTGTGGGGCTATGGAGATACTCCCACGTCATTGATTTGGCCGATAGATTGGAATTATAGTGATTACGGTATTGGAGGACCTAGTAGCAGGGCTTATTGCGTCATGTCCTCACGGCTGTAAGCCGTAATGAAGCTCAGTGAAATGTAGTTGAAGCAGTGTAAAGAAACTACGATGTGGATAAGTTCCATCATGTAAGGCTAAAGGGATAGGTATGTAGAACCCCGGAACTTGAATTTAGGGATCTCCAGGGACCATCCCTCCGAGGGGACTCGTATCTGTCCAAGATAAAGCGTGGGCTTCCTTTCTCACACTTCCTTGTTTGTACTGGTAGCGGTAGCTGATCTGGTAGTCTTGTAGCTGATGATGTCCGATGTCCGTGCTATAAATGTGCGCATCAGCCGTGATAGTCTAGTTGTCCCACATGCCTTTTGTCTCTACTCTACTCAAATCACTCAGGTACCGCACAGACCCGTGCATGGTCCAATTTGGCAGTGATCTCATGCAGTCTGACGGCGGATTATGCAATCCGCCGTCGAGGCGGGATCACGGCGTCTCTTCCCCGTCATCACCTCCAGCCTCACAGGATTCACGGCAACCTCATCAGGTCCAGCACCAGGCCTGGATCCATCAAGTGCTTTCTGACCTGCCTCTTGATCCCGGCCTCTGATGAAGTCAAGACCGAGCTATCTTCCCGCCATCAAGCAAGCGTCTCATCGTCTCGTTACTGCGTCCCATCAACTCTAGGCCTCGATCTGTCGGGCTCTTTTTGACCCGCCCCTTGACCCGAGCCGCTGACGAAGACGAGATCAGGCAATTTGTATACAGTCAAGGCATAAGCTCATCAGCTCCATCGCTGCATCTCATCAACTCCATCAACAGGCGTCGGCCCATCGGATGCGTCCTTTCCTGTCCTTCGATACCGGCCACTGATGACGTCGAGATCGAGCCGGCATCTGCATCTACAGTATGACAAGCCTGTGCGGGCTCGCTTGCACCTTGGGCCCGCTGAAGGCAGCTACGTTTTCGAGCGGCCACGAAAGTGATCTCTGAGGGCTCCACTGTATCCAAGCTTGCCAGCGGAAACGGAGTTTTATGGTCTTTTATTTTGGCTGTCCCATTTACGGTGCGTGCGGCATGCGAAACCATGGCACGTAGGTAGACATCAGACTGCGTGTTTACAAGATGTGCCTAGCAGCCTCAGCTTGTTACCTCTGTAATGCGTTTCATGGACTTCATGACTATTGATCCCCGTCGCTTCTCGGATGATGATCTGATGCATGACAGTCGCGTGGCCTCCACATCATGCCTTGATGTCCCACTTTGTTACGCAGGTTCTTCTAGGAGAGTGAGAGGTGGATCTACGAGCGCCATGTGATGAAGCTACTTCAGCTTCCGATAGTGATAGTGCATGGCAGGACCACGGAATGAACGCGGAATGAAGGTAACAGGTTAAAAAGAGGGGCTGTAAGGACAATGTGGCGGAGATCACGACTTTTGTCTCTCTGTTATGCGTGGTGACAAAAGCAAGGATGATTTCCCGTCGTGGATTTTCTGACAGCCTTCAATGGCTGAACAACTGTCTTCCACCTTCTGATGCTTTTCAGTCACCTACAGCATAATGCGCAGATATTCCGGCCAACGAAATGCATATTTTGCCTGCTGTGTAACAGAGCATAGGATGATTTCCCATTGCGGATTCCCCTACAGCCTCCAATGGCTGAACAATTACAGTCATTAAACTTCTGATGCTCGCCTACCGGCTTTCAAACATCATCATATCATCACATGTTGTAAGCTCGTCATGTGCAAAAGCAATAAAAAAAATTAAGCTTTTGAAGCAAAGGATGATTTCCCGTCGCGGATTTTCTGACAGCCTCCAATGGCTGATTAACTGTCTTCCACCTTCTGATGCTCATCAGGCTGCTGATAAATATCATAATGCTCCATAATGTGTTGATGCAATTGAACCAATGTTGGCCTTGAAGCATAGGATGATTTCCCGTTGCGGATTCCCCTACAGTCTACAATGGCTGAACAATTACAGTCATTTTCTTTCTGATGCTCGCCAGCTTGATCTCAAACACAAACATTCACCGCAATGTGCATAACAAAATGGTATACCGAACATTTTACATATGCCAGCTTTTGAAGCAAAGGATGATTTCCCGCTGCGGATTTTCTGACAGCCTTCAATGGCTGAATAACTGTCTTCCACCTTCTGATGCTCATCAGCTTTTTCTTTCAAACATTCTCATCCACCATCATGTGTAAAAGCAGTTCAATTGACTCCGGCCTTTGAAGCATAGGATGATTTCCCATTGCGGATTCCCCTACAGCCTACAATGGCTGAACAATTACAGTCATTTACCTCTGATGCCTCAACTGCCGCTTAAGTCGCAAGTGCGCATGCCACACTCACATGCTCTGTGCCTGTCCTTGGTCCCATGCTTAGCTCCGAGGCAACATATAGTTTGCTTGTTAATCTCCATCCTCTTCAGTTTCCAACCTCTCAGTGCCGAGTGCTGGACCTTTAAGTCCCTGCAAGCCCTGTCAGGGATCCTGCTAACCTCGTGAACTTCTTCCGCAGCAGGTACCATACAGCAGCTGACTGGGATACCATCGGCCGTGTAGCGTGCCTTCCAGATGATGCCTTAGTGATTGGCGGCAAAGACCTGGTGGCGCATTATGAAAGGGAGGGGGCTCGGGCTGAAAGACTTCTGTTCCCCGAGGTGTCACGTCATGGATTCCTGTTCCCTGGCTGTGCTGGTAGGACATGAGTGCTGACCAAGCCTTGGATCTTCCAGGAGGTCAGGGAGGTGTAGATTAAGTGTATTCCAAGCTGTGTAGCTGGCTTGGAGCTGGGGGCATAGGGAGCGGCTGTTGCAGGCTTGTCAATGCCCATTGGTCTACAAGTGCTAATATGCTGTAGTGAGATGTATGCCTATTCCTGTTGCCTTTCCTCCTTTTAGCCATCTTTTACATCATCCCTCATGTAACTGGGGTCAGCTTTGCCGCTACCTTCTCGCTTCCCCTGGTGTGCACTGCCTGGCCTGTCAAGAAAAAGATTGGTCATGCATGGGTCATGTAACAAAAATCAAGTATGTCCACAGCGGAAAGCCCAGATGTCAAGAACGGTGCATACCCGGAAAGCAAAGAAGAGCAAGGCCTTACGATACATTCAACAGCAGGGAGCGGACATCAGCTTGTGAGATCCTCAAATATCCTTCAGTTGTCCAGTAAGCCTCTGGCCCTGTGCATCACAGCTCTTGGGTTCTCACGGACCCGGAGCCTGCAAGCATGCATATGTGACGTGTTTGGTGGAAAAAATCAAGACTGGATACAGGTCTGGCTACAGAAGATGAACAGTGTCTGTCCGCAATCCTTTCGACAGGTCACTGATCAGACTCGCCCTATCTTGAAATCAACAGGATTCCTTGGTTCCTACCGCATAGTATACACAAAACTACCCCTGCAATATGGCAATGGGATAGCAGGTCAACACTTGCATTGTGTAGGTCCACTAGGTCCCATGATCAGAAGAGGCATGCAAGCTGGTTTCACATGGTCGTGCTTGCCGACGTGGCCAAGTTTTAGTTAAGCAGGGCCCAGAGGTGTAACGTCATTCACATGGTCGTGTAGCCTGGGGGTAAATAATCCAGAGGTGAAACTTGATAGAACTCGCCAAACAATCCTCCACCTCCCCATCTAGGACCCCATTTCCTCCAAGTCCCCGTCACATAGAATGTGGCCATGCCTGTACATTGGGCTGGGTTGCTGGGTTCCATGACCTAGTCCCCTTACATCAGAGGGTGCCATGGCTGCACCATGGTCATGGCAGTGCATGGTAGCCGGAATTTAGCTTACTCATACCCTGCTTACCCAACGCAGAAGAGCAAAAAGGGTGGCCCAACGGGTACGCAACATCCTCAACATGGTAACCTGCCATTTTACCTCATGAATTTTGACCAGGCTGTCAGCACTCAGATCAAGCGTTTCGAACATGGCCCAGAGGTGTGTTACGCCTCAAACATGCTAGACTCACGGACTCACCGTGGACAGGGCATTGGCATCGGAATTGGCTGTTCCTCCATTCTTGGCTGAGGCCTTGGAGTCAGAGGCAGCATCCGCATTTCCCCCATTCGTGGCGTCGCTCAATGCCAAGGAGTTCGCATTTGCAGTTCCACCGCTCTCCTCAAGAGTTTGAGCCTGCAAAAAAAAAAAGCTTCATTTTCCGTGGCAGATACCAGGAGTGGATAATATTGTACTGCTCCAGTGCTCCATGTGTCATGAGAATATGAGATACATCACAATATCACATTGAGCAGCCCAGTATCAAACATGCTGGCCTTAACGTAATTTCCGAGTTAAAGACCATTGCTATGTTTGCTGTGGCTATCCTTGAGCCACATCCTGGCCTATGCTGCATGCCCTGTTGCTTGGGCCCAGGCCGCAGGTCAATCAAGATTTTGTTCTCATGGGCCCGGTGATGGCCACCTTACAGTCCAACAGAGGTGGTCCAGCGCACACTCAGTGAACACTACATCAGACACAAGAACGGTCCTTAGTAACCTGTATATCCGAACATGTCAGGCAAGGGACCATCCCACCACTCTATAGTGGAGCCCCCGCTCCACGTACCACCACACCGAAGTGTGACAACCCGCTGACCTTCGCATTGGAGTTGGCAGTGCCTCCGTCGCTAGCAATCGCAATTGCGACGGCTTTTGCGCCATTGAGCGTTCTTGCCGTGCCTGGTGAGAAAGTGGGAATGCTATTTGGAGGCTGAAACGGGGGAGACGGTTGAGGGCTAGCCTGTTCACCTATCAGCATCAGGGGTGACTGTGGGCCGAACCTAGTGCTACAGCCATTCGCATCCCAGATTTCAAAGAAATAGGAAACTCGTAATTTCCTCAGTAGGGATCGGCAACGGTTCATGCAGGGATGTAGGCAAGTTTGCAAACCGGCTTCCAGGTATAAGCTTCCTAGTCACTCTGTGTAGCGTTCCATACTTCTTGGTTATAAGGCTGTACACGACGTACTAAGGGACGTCTCGGTATAGCATGGACTGTGTACAATGATAAGAGAGATATCATGGAGACAGACAGACAGTTTAGAGCGAGGCGGGGCTCTTTACACGGAAATACACATACCGGTATTATATTCTCTAAGTAGTGAGGTTGCTTTACTCTGGCTTACCAAGCGCGCCCACATCCTTACCCGTGGCTGCCCCCAAGTTCTCCCAGGAGACGTATGAAAATGGAGTTCCCTGCATGTACAGCAGCGGGACACAGCCTCTGTCTAGAAGGAACCTCAATCTGTGTGACCAGAGACACCTTTGGGTGTGAGTAGGCTAAACAATACTTCAATTTTATGGTAGGGTTCTGGAGCTCCAGCAGCTTAGGCCACACACCACAACATGGCTTTTGCTAAAACCAAAACCTTTTGGCAAGACTTTATATGATTTTGTTTTGGTTGGTACCCATCATAAGTTGTCAGCTGAGCTGAGAATTAATTTAAGCCGGCCTCCTTTTACCTCTGCTGTTGTGCTTCCATCACCGCCTGCCAATTTTCTGCCAGGACCTGCTAACATCATGTCAGTGCTTTGTTAGTTGTAAAGGCAAATAAATGTTGCATGCACAGATGAACCCAGACCGGCAGTGTGATATGCATGCAGGCTGGCTCGAGGTCTTGCCTGGACTGGAGGTCGGAAGTGGAAAGGGAGATGACGCCACGGTCACAGCTCCCTGACACGAGGGGCGGAAAATTTGACAAACTCAAGCGGTTGATGAGTCCCAACATTGAAGATATAATGCTGCCAGCGATGGAACAAGCGGGACAAATATATGAATATATTCACATAATTCATATGTGCCTGTGTCAGCTGTCATGCCCTTTGACATATTTAAACACAAAATTTGGTGTATAGCCAGTGTTCATAGGCGTGGTATGCGTTGCCTGGGTGTGGGTGGGTAGGAGGCTCAAGCAGGCAAAAGGTCCACAACTAGACAGAAGCAAATGCTGCCTGGTGCTTGTTGACCATGAAAATACAAAGGCATATCCCCCAATTGTAGCTGGCATGGTGGGCATCCGTTTGACAACAAAAGATGCAATGCGCAGCAAATCCTTTACTACATGACGTACCTTGAAAGCGCCAGATCCCGCCTCCGCAGAAGCCTCTCCATCTCCTGACACTTTTGTGGCTGCTGTCAGGCCCTCGGGCATTGCCTCGACCTGCACGGACAGAATGTATAATACAGCATTGGGGTACAAGGCATGTCACTGACAAAGGTATCCTAGTTCAGCTGCACACTCATGCCTGATTCTACGGTACAGTGCAGCCGATATTTTGTGACCTTGACAGTTTCCCCGGAAGTTTCCCAGCACATCGAATGGTTCAGTGCGTGCGGGTTCAGTGTGCCTCATCCTATTTCGAATGTCAACAAACCTTGTCCCACTGGCTTCTCACCATCGATGTTGAGGTGCCCCCGGTAGAGATGGCTACAGCACTGACCGATTTAGAGAAGTTGCCCTGCTGGTTCAGCGTCCTGCCTGCAAGCACAGGCTCTCCCAAGCAATCAGCGTTAAGGCACCACGACCCCCCCACACATCGTAGAGCTTGATTCTGCCCGAATTTCCGCTCAGGGGTTTTTCGTGTGCCCACCAATCGACCATCAATCAGTCGATCAATCGCTGGGACAGACCCGCTATCATGGCTACTCCCTGGTGAACCAGGCAAACGGATGCTAAAGACCCAACTAAGAGCTGAGCTCACCTTCGGTGCTCACAGTCGCCATGGCCAAGACAGCCAGCACCTTAAACGTCAACGCCAGCTTGAACATTTGTCTGGAGTGACCAGACGATCCTTGAGGCAGTTTATAAAACGACAAACCCCGACAGGACAAACAATCTGCATAATGCAGTGGACGGACATCGGAATCTGCGGAATCCCCGCAACATAAACTTTGCATCGGTTGCCAAGCCAGACGCACCTATGACCACGTCACCCCTATGGCAAATTCTCCTATGAAGGATATGATCGTCTCGGACGTGACAAATTTTGGATTACAGGATACTTCAAAAGCCGCCTGTCTAGGTAAAGCCATGGCTTGGCATAATTTGGCAGTACACGGGCATTGCGATTGATCGGCCGACACTTTTCAGGGTGATGCCTCAATGCCGCAGCTATCAGACGTCACCCAATCGATGGGCGCACGCGTACAGGGCCCAGGGTGGCCAGGGTAGTAACCAGGGTAGTAACGTATTCGACCTTGTCGCAGGGGAAAGCCGAAATATTCCCCATTATAATGAACATCCAGCCTATCAATCCAGCCATTGAAATGTGATCTTATTCAGAAAACTATCAATCCATTGGCAGCCATTGGAATGTGAAGTTATTCGAAAGGCATCGAAATTATGGAAAAGACGAGTCACAGCAACCCTGCAGACCAACCCCTACGGATACAAAACACGGTAAATGACCCAGAAATCAAATAATTGTAGATAGATGTTCCTACATCTGAAATTTTCGTGGGCTTACTGATCGACCCTGATGGTGACCGCTATGCCATACTTGTATTTGAGGCAGGTGCAGCTGCTTCCTGTCCGCTAGATGGCAGGGTTGGGCGTGGCCCATGACTTCACTCAGCCACTTTTATGCAGCCCCTTTGGCTTGCTAGCCCCGACCCAAGTTTTGTATGCATGCAATGCCGCCGCCGTTGCCTGCTACTGTAAGGACGGGCAGGGCAGCGGTGAAGAAGTATCCCTTCAAAAAGGTTGGCACACAATTTCCCTCCCAATCCAGGACGGCAATGGGTTGGGAGAAGAGGGTCATTCATCAGGGACGCTTGCAATACACACAGGAACAAAAGGAGTAGGGCAGGAGTGCAGCTGCTCCAACTGCACAACCTGACTCCAATCCTGCACTGCCCCCCTGCCTCACTGCCCCCTCAGGACCTACAAAGATGCAGGACCTCGCAAAGGAGCTACAGACCTTGAAATCCACTAGAAACGTTTCAGAGGATTCCATGGATTTCTGGTATTTGCTTGATCGATTCCTGTCAGGGCAGTATTTATGGGTCACGGACTACCGTAGGTCCTCCGAACCTTCCCCCCAACGTAATCCGGACCAACCCCCTGGCCACGCCCAACCCTGGCAGGCCGCAGCCGACGTATGGTATATTACTATTATAATACTTGTAATTAATTGCTTGGTTACAAGAAGTGGTAATGCTCTGGTCAATAAAGCAAGTGCCAGAAATATTCCGATCCTAGTTATTTTCAGCGTTAATTCTTTATTACTGTGAGATTGAACCTCAGCTTCGCCGAATCAGTTAGTTGGCGAGATGGAGAGCGACTACAACTCGTAACTACTGTAAATCCATGATAACGCAGTCCAGCCAGGTGTATGTTTTGATGTGGCATGCATGCGCTCAAATGGTATGTCCACTTCAGCTCCACTCCCCATCACGCCAGCAGCTCAACATCAGGTCAGCAGCAGCAAATGGATAACTGGCATGGACATTGCCGTTAACAGCGTGAATACGTGTTATAAGAATGTGTTACACACTTACACCATATACTAGCCTCCGCATAAATCGGGTTTTGACCTGCCCCGCACCTCCAAGCCCTTTTCACCCTGGAGGATGCAGCTATCGTACCGTATATTATTTACTCTGCATGCCAGCCTCACTGCAGCTCAGGGCCTCAAGTGAAGGAACCTGATTTATTGTAAATTATTGCGGATACATATTATACCCAGTCAAAGAGGGGATTTATTCTGCCGAGCCTAGTAGTGCCATGATAAATAAGGGACCCGCGGCAGTGTCTGCATTTACTCCTGGACTTGGCGAGGGCATATTGCCAGCGAAAAGCAGTACACTGCTGGTGGCACGAGGTACTGGGCGTGCACGCTGGGTGACCAGCTGTCATCGCCTCCCACACCCATGTGCTCATGATCCAATGTCAGGTGCGTCAGGGTGGCGTGCCCAGGCGCGGTGCCCACGAGCTCGTACTCATGGTTAGCTTCATGCAGCTGCTGTGTGCTGAACCTGTCACCAGGGGCGGCGTCAAAACAGCTGTTCAATGGTCCGAGGCTTAAGGGCTTACAAAAACTAAAACAGAAAACATGGTCGGCGTTAAAACAGCTGTTCTGTTCAAACCTTTGAGTATCAATTTGTTCAAACCTTTGAACATCTGCTTGTTGAATGGTCCGAGGCTTGGAGAGCCCCTTGGTTGAGTGAGTGAGCAAGTTGGAGAACCATTGGGCAAGCTTGGAGGCAAGCTTGGATGAGGGCAACCATACCATTGCAAAGCTGTCTAGCCTTGTTTGCCTCATCCTCTTGGCAAAGGCATTCATCACTGTTGAGACATCTACAAGCCTGCAGAGGCGTCTTTTACCCATTCTACAGCCAAGACCCGACATTTTGAGATCTTACCTCTACATCACAAGCATGACATGAGCGCTGCAAGTAGTATATGGAAAGCAATCACGGACACGGGCATGAGCATCCCCACGGGCATGAACCCATACGGTTGTAGCCTGTGACATTCAGGGTAGCCACAGCCCACAAAACAGCATAGATGGAGAGACTCCTGGATTCTCACCCTGGAGCACATATGCATGCCAACCCTGACCATATGGTGCGCCTGTCCATGGTGAGCCCAAGATGACCAAATGATACACCTACCTTATGTGCGTCTAAGATGACCATATGTATGCCTCCCTTGACCATATGGTGCGCATCCACCCAGCCGATTCACCCACCTGCTGACATTCATCTGCATAGCTTTCGAGCCATGTGAGGCGCTGAAGGCCAGACCGGTCCCGCCCCCCTGCGACGGCCGCAGCAGTCCCCACCGCACGCCCGCTCGACCCCCGCTCTCCTGCACGCAAACACATGCACAAGGCACAAAATCATCATGGGCAAGGACCCAATCAGGCAGGCAGCGGCTAGGAGGTCAGCCGGAACTATCTCTCTGGCCTATGCTTGTTTTCAACAGGTCCTGCATCAGATAAGGCATCACCCATTCAGTCCCCCTTGCCCCCAGAGGATGGACCGCAAGGGTGATGTGTCACCACATATGCGTCATCACATATACGCGATGTCTCGTCATATAAAAGCGATTGTCATCACCCATACATTATTACACTTCCCCCCCAGAGGGCGCTTCCACCCACCTGTGGGAAGACGTAGGGCACGTGCATGTCCTTCACAGAGCTGGAGTACTGCCTGATGGGCGCTGATGTCAGGCGGTCGGGGTAGCACTCGTGGGGACCGTTCCCCAGCCAGGTGACAGTGTCCAGCTTGCCCGGCAGGGCCATCGACAGACCCACCCTGGGCAACGACCTGACGGGTCAGGGAAGCACGCAGTCAGCAAGGGGGCCTACATGGCAGCTGCAGCATCTGGGGAAAGAAGCACAGCACTGAACCTGCCTGAGAGCATGACACATCAACGGCTTCCTGTCCCCCTCAGCATTATCTACCCAGGGGCAAGTAGCACAGCACTCAAGCAACCTGCTTGAAAACATGAAAATACGGCCTACTCCCTCCCTCAGCATTATCTACCCAGGCAATGCCTGACGAGAGACCTTCAGGACGTCAGGTGCCCCCCGCAGCCTCTGTAGCCAGTGGCATGCTCACCACTCGCAGAGCATGCGACGCGAAGGCACACTCACTTTTGCAGGCCCGGCGGCAAGTAGGCCGGCAGGCACCCGCTGGCATCCATCGTCCAGTCCATCTCCACCAGGCCCCCTGCGTGCACTCTGTACACCACCGACACGTGGGTCTGACCCAGCGGGGACGCCTGCTGGGCAGCCTCCGTGGCGAGGGTGGCAGCAGCAGCACCCCCGCTGCTCTCCCCTTCCGCCGCCTCTGACACCGCTGTCTCATCCGGGGGCCCATCCAGGTCTGATCCCTCCACCATTGCAAACCAGTGGGAGCCACCCAGCTCCCCGACACCCGCGCCCGCTCCGGCAGCTGCCGCCTCGGCCTCGGCGACCTTGAGCGGCGGGGCCTGGAGCGCGCAGGAGCTGCGGATCTCAACGTGGCCGCCGGGCCCACCAGGCGCATGGAAGTCCAGCAAGACGGGTCCTGGTGCGTGGGCGCAGGATCATGCGAGTTCAAATGATTGATAAAATGCCAGAGAGGGTTTAGGGTTCAGGGCTTGAGGTTAAGGGTGCATTCTCAGGGACATGGAGAAAATAATGCGGGGTAGGTTGAGAGCACTGCGCAGGGAAGTTCATATTCCCTCCAGGACGTTGTCCTTTTTCCAACCCTTCATACCATGGATACAAATTGCCCTCCCTTGGATACCGGTATATGAATGAATAATTTCGACACTGCTTGCATCGGGGCTGCACATGAACAAAACTCTAAATTTCGGACTGAACGTGGATAAAACTACATATCTGGCTGAACAAGTTCAAATCTCCCTACCGTATTTCAGGCTGAACATCGACAAAACTCTCAATTTCGGACTGATGCTACCGGAAGAGATGACACACAATAAATGCCATAACCAATGTATTGAATGTGTCCCTCAGCTCAGATCATTTTGAGGGCAGGTATTGCAAATCTTTAGTACTCAACATTTTGGGAATGGCAGCTGCTATAGAGCTTTTGTTCTGTCAGCGTCCGGGTCAAGCTCTCACCCGAAACCTCCAGGCGATCCAGTCCCGCAGCAATCCACCTGGCCGCATAGCTGGTGCCCCCCGATCCTCCCCGGTCGTTGTCCGTCGTCGCACGCCAAAAACACGGTTGCAGCGGTAAGGACAGCAGCTGCTGCCGACCCCCAAGGCTCCCATTCCCACCGTCTTCAGGGCCCAGGCTCAGCTCCGTCAGGCAGCCGGTCATACCCGAGACCACGACGCGAAGTCCCTCGGGCCCCGAAACCACGACATCTCCGTCGGCACCTCGCCGGGCCGCGAGCTGGGCGGGCGCTAACGCCGCCGGCTCCGGATCCGCAAAGGGGCGGAGCAGGCGCCTCAGTTGCAGAGGCAGGCGCTCGTGTGCAGCACCGAGGGCGGGCAGCCGGGCGAGAGGCGGCAGGCGCAGCTGCTGCTCGCCGATGACGTGTCCCGCTTCGGCCCAGAGGGGCCAGCCCACCGGTCCCGCCCCGGCATTGCCAGGCTGCTGCTGCTGCTGCTGCTGGCTGCTGGCAGCCTTTGCCCCCACCGCCTCGTCAGCATTCCACACTGCCCTCAGCTCCAGCCATGCCTCGTCAGCCTGCAGGCAGTGTCAGGCACACATCAAGCCAGCAAGAGAAGCCCATCCCATCGTGCACCACAATGACCCCCCTCCCCCTATTGGCCATGAATCCAACGCCACGAATCTGGGCTCAAGACATGTTGCAGGGCCGGTGCAATGAAGATGCGCTGCTTCCCGGAGGGACTTTGTCTCTAGGCCCCGCGCCAGATGACACACCGCGACCTTTGGTTTCCCCCTGGTTCGCTCTGCCTCGCCCCTATGCGACAGGCTGTGGGTAGTTGCGTCAACATTGCAACATCAACACACCGCGACCTTTGGTTTCCCCCCGGTTCGCTCTGCCTCGCCCCTATGCATCAGGCTTAAGGTGGTTGCGTCAACTTTGCAACAGCAACAGACCGCACCTTAGCCTGGGATGCAGCCTCCATGACGAGTGCCAGCGTCACAGGCAGCTCAACGTCCAGAGCGCGCCTCGGTCCGATGCTTGGTGACGGGGTCTTCACTGCCGACCAGGACCCGCAGGGCTGGATTGAGGGCGAGCCATCCACCACTAGCCGCCAGTGCAACATCACGTGCGAGGTCGTTAGGAAGTCGTACGCGTTGCGTACTCTGTGCACATGGACGGCGCGGTCATACAAAAAACAGAGTGGAAATTACTTTATGAAACTAGAACATTGAAAGCGCCACCTGATTGGTGTGCAGGCTATCCAAGAACTGGCAGCCCTGCATGCATCATTGCATCCCATTGCCACTTTTTGGATTGCCAGCACGCCAAGAACTGGCATCGGATGCATGCGGATTCTCCTCGTGCCATTTCTCCATGTGCTGCGAGACTTCAGATTGTGTTGTAGTCTAGAAGGGTACATGCTGTTTGAATGTGAGAGCAGTTTGATTGGGAGAGCAGTTTGAATGGGAGAGCAATTTGAATGGGAAAGCAGTTTGAATGGGAAAGCAGTTTGAATGGGAGAGCAGTATGAAACGGGAGAGCAATTTCAACATGGGTGCGGTCTCAAGGGGAGTGCAGTCCCAAGAGAAGTGATGTCATAAGTCGAGTACAGTCTCAAGCGGAGATGAAAAATGATCCAGCATCAAACATGATGGATGGTTAAGCGTAGAGCGCACTTAAAACATAATCGCGGTCCAAAAGAGAGTGAAGAGAAACGATATCAGCTTTAATGGGTGTGCACGATAGCAGGCGTGCAGTTTCAGGGGGATTGCGGTACAAGGTTCAGTACCACACTACACAACCACGCTACACTACCACAGTACATTACTACTCTACATAACCACTACCTGCCTCCCCCCTCCGTTCTCACCTGACCCTCAACAGCGAGTCCCAGGAGGTGCCTGGCAGCCCAGTGGCCGGAGCAGGGCCTGCCGCTCCCGCAACCGAGGACCACGAGAAGGACACACAGGCCATGGCCGCCTTGGCCTCAGCCAGCGCCGGTTTCGGGGCCTTGTCCGGGAACACAATGCCGTTGCAGCAGAACTGCGCGTCATTCGGCGTATCGCCAAAGTCCCCGCCATATGCCCAGTACTCCCTCTGCAGCTCCAGGGGAGGGGGGCAGGGTGTTAGGCGAAGCGCCGCAGGAGAGGAGGTGAGCTGCTGACAGGTGCTGCTGCCGGCAGGGAGGCACCGCTTCAAATTAGACAGCTGAGTTGCTGCCACTATTACCAGCAAGAGCGACAATGCTGCCGGCAGGGTAGCAACGGTCGAAATAGGATATTAGCTGAATTGCTGTCTGCAGCATCAATTTCAGCAATGTTGCAGCCGGCAGGGTAGCAATGGTCTAAATAGGATTGCTGAATCCCTGACGGCACACCAACATGGCACATACAGCTGCCAGCAGGGAGGCATTGGTCCAATAGGATACTTCACTCCATACACTGTAAGCTCTTACATGCCTCTTACGTCTGATTTCCCAGATGCCGGAAACACGGGTTTAGAGCATGCGCCTGTGCCCTTCCCCCCCCCCCCTGCACTCATCCATGCCTTCATGTTTATTCCAGCTTAACCCTGAACAGCGAGCAGGGAACAGAGCGCGCGCGCACCTGCTGCCCCTCGGGCATGCCGTGCTGCGTCTTGGCCGCCAGGCACTGATCCAGCCAGTCCCATATAAAGCCCCCAATGAGCGCGGGGTGGCTCTGGAATGTCTCCCAGTACTCCGATAT
The DNA here is from genome assembly GCA_037349105.1 of Limnomonas spitsbergensis. NCBI lineage: Eukaryota > Viridiplantae > Chlorophyta > Chlorophyceae > Chlamydomonadales > Limnomonas > Limnomonas spitsbergensis. Next base: position 158,544 of record JAYJMM010000007.1, on the reverse strand, counting down.
GTTGCCTGTTGGCCCAACAGGGTTCAGGCTTCAGACCAGGTTTCGGCCTTCAGAACAGATTTCAACACACAGCGGCAGGCATGTCACGACCACCACCATCTAATTGATCATTCACGCGGTCAAGGGAAAGGATGTCAAACAGATCCAGGACAGATCTTGGGTGGATCTTCAAGATCCATCCAGAATTTGGTCCAGACAGTCATTGGGGGGACCAGCACAGCCTAGTCGCCCCAAATGGCGAGGCTAACCCAAGCCTAGAAGTGCCAGCCTAATTTCGTCCCATCCCAGACCAGCCGAGTCAATTGGGGGGGGCCAGACCAGCCTAGTAGCCTCAGCCTTATAGACCCATCCTGGCCCATGTTTGTTGGTTAGGCCACAGCCCAGTCTAGTCGCCTCAGGTGGAAGAGCTACCCAGCATCACCGTATCCACCTTCAAGCACCCTTCTCCTGGCATATTGTAGCAGGCACACACTGACACACACACGCACCCTCCCGCCCCCCCCACCCCTTCCCGTACAAGGCCCTCTCCCCTCACCCGTGCTATTGCCCATGCTGTGCGCGTATTCACACAGCATGATGGGCCTGTCCTCCTGCCCCTGGTCCACCAGCGTGGTGAGCGCCTTGAGCTGAGGCAGGCGGGCGTACATCGGGCACACCACGTCTGTGGCAGGGGTGCGAGAGCCGCCACCCTACAGCATCAACAGTAGTAGTGGTAGTAGTGGTAGTGGTAGTAGCAGCAGTAGTAGCAGTAGTAGCAGTAGTAGTGGTAGTGGTAGTAGTAGCAGTGGTAGCACCATCAGCAGCAGCAGTTGAAGTAGCAGTGGTAGCACCATCAGCAGCAGCAGTAGTAGTAGCAGTGGTAGTAGTAGCAGTAGTAGTAGCAGTGGTTGTAGTAGCAGTAGTAGCAGTAGCAGTGGCATTGGCAGTGGCAGCAGTGATAGTAGCAGTAACAGTAGCAGTGGCAGCAGCAGCAGCAGCAGCAGCAGCAATAGTGACAGCAGCAGTAGCAGTGGCAGCAGCAGCAGCAATAGTGACAGCAGCAGTAGAAGTGGCAGCAGCAGTAGCAGCAGCAGCAATAGTGACAGCAGCAGTAGAAGTGGCAGCAGCAGTAGCAGCAGTAGCAGCAGCAGCTGCAGCAGCAGCAGCAACAGTGACAGCAGCAGTAGAAGTGGCAGCAGCAGTAGAAGTGGCAGCAGCAATAGTGACAGCAGCAGTAGAAGTGGCAGCAGAAGCAATAGTGACAGCAGCAGTAGAAGTGGCAGCAACAGCAGCAGCAGCAGCAGCAGCAGCAGCAATAGTGACAGCAGCAGTAGAAGTGGCAGCAGCAGTAGCAGAAGTAGCAGTGGCAGCAGTGGCAGTGGCAGCAGCAGTGGCAGCAGCAGTAGAAGTGGCAGCAGCAGCAGCAGCAGCAGCAGCAGCAGCAGCAATAGTGACAGCAGCAGTAGAAGTGGCAGCAACAGCAGCAGCAGCAGCAGCAATAGTGACAGCAGCAGTAGAAGTGGCAGCAGCAGTAGCAGAAGTAGCAGTGGCAGCAGTGGCAGTGGCAGCAGCAGTGGCAGCAGCAGTAGGATGATGAAGGGTGAGAGATGAACAGCCTGTGAATAACAAAATGCCTATTTGTCATGTGCACCTGCCACATATACACAACCCCTGGGTCTCATATGGGTCTCACGTAGTTTTAAATTCTGAACTCGTTTCCAGAGAGATGCCCTGCTTGACCGCCATACCACCAGGTTGGTTGGCTGGAGCCCGTCCCCTCGCCGTCAGGTCCATCGGGATCACTGTACCCCTCTCACAGACACCTGCTCTTCTCATAGATGCTTGCGCACCCAAAATGGTGAGTGACACCGGCTAGAGCCAGGCCTTCTAAAGGGGGAGGTATGTAACGATCCTAATAACCTAACAGGACGTTGACTACACCTGGATCCTTTGGTCTAACTGGTAAGAACGCTACACTGCCCCTCTGGAGATGAGGCCGCACCTCATAGAGCAACTGATGCCCCATCTACTTACCTTCTCAAGAGAGGATACTCTATTTGTGGGCTTTTTGGGTAGGGTGGGGTGGGGTGGGTGGGGTAGACCCAGATTGTGCGCTAGGGTCCCAATTTTAACTAAAACCAAAAACATATACCCAGGCATGCGAACCTCTTACATCCAGTGGAAGCAAGCATCATGCCCAGACACACCACCGCGACCGTCTGATGCCATGCGACCGCCCCGCATGCCATGCGACCGCCATGCGCCCGCCCCGCATGCCATGCGACCGTCATGCGCCCGCCCCGCATGCCATGCGACCGCCATGCGCCCACCCCGCATGCCATGCGACCGCCATGCGCCCGCCCTGCATGCCATGCGACCGCCATGCGACCGCCTCGCATGCCATGCGACCGCCATGCGCCGGCCCCGCATGCCATGCGACCGCCATGCGACCGTCTTATGCCATGCGCCCGGGTGAGTCCTCACCTCGTAGTGGATGGGTCGCGTCGTGTCGCAGCGGCGTAGGTACGCGGCCATGGCGTCATGGGCGGCGCCGTATCCACACTCGTTGCCCAGGGACCACATGATGATGCAGGGGTGGTTCTTGTCCCTGTTGCAGTATACGAAGGGGAAACACGAGCTGGGTGCTTTGTGGGTGGTTGAAGTCCCTGTCGAGCAGGGGTGTTAGATGTCCCTCTTAAACGGCTCACGGACCACATGATGATGCAGGGGTGGTTCTTGTCCCTGTTGCAGAATACGAAGGGGAAACACAAGCTGGGTGCTCTGCGGTGGTTCTTGTTCCTGTTGAAAAGGGGTGTTTGTTCTCCCTGTTGAAAGGGCCCACGGACCACATGATAATGCAGGGGTGGTTTTTGTCCCTGTTGAACATGGAGGGAAAGGACAAGCTGGGAGCCTCGGGGTGGTTGAAGTCCCTGTTGAGCAGGGGTGTGTGTTGTCCCTGTTGAAGGGCCCACGCCCCCCACAAGATGATGCAGGGGAGGTCCTTATCCCCGTGGTAGAATATGAAGGGGAAACACAGGCTGGGTGCTTCACGACAGCCTTCTTTATCAAAGCGCAGTCAATCTGTCCTACAACAAATGTTTGAACTGCAACATGGCGTGCAGCAAACATACAACCATTCATCACCTACCGCCCCCAGGTATCCGACACCAACCTGATACCACATTATAGTATCATACCAATCAGCATTAACCCTGCAGACAGGCTTATGGCACACACATGTGCAACTGATCCAATAACCCACAAGTGGCCATGCATCGGGAGAAAACCTGCACAGCTCCCCCCCTCCCTGCAACCCATGTATCACCAGCACCATAATGTTCATGCGTCTCCGAACCTCCCCCACCTGTCATGCATCCCAGCCCCCCCTACCTACCATGCATTCCAGCCTCCCCCCTATCTGCCATGCATCCCAGCCTCCCCCCTACCTGTCATGCATCCCAGCCTGCCCCCTACCTGTCATACATCCCAGCCTCCCCCCTACCTGTCATGCATCCCAGCCTGCCCCCTACCTGTCATACATCCCAGCCTCCCCCCTACCTGCCATGCATTCCAGCCTCCCCCCTATCTGCCATGCATCCCAGCCTCCCCCCTACCTGTCATGCATCCCAGCCTGCCTTTACCTGTCATACATTCCAGCCTGCCCCCTACCTGTCATACATCCCAGCCTCCCCCCTACCTGTCATGCATCCCAGCCTGCCCCCTACCTGTCATACATCCCAGCCTCCCCCCTACCCATCATACATCCCAGCCTGCCCCCTACCTGTCATACATCCCAGCCTGCCCCCTACCTGTCATGCATCCCAGCCTGCCCCCTACCTGTCATACATCCCAGCCTCCCCCCTACCTGTCATGCATCCCAGCCTGCCCCCTACCTGTCATACATCCCAGCCTCCCCCCTACCCATCATACATCCCAGCCTCCCCCCCTACCCATCATGCATCCCAGCCTCCCCCCCTATCTGTCATGCATCCCAGCCTCCCCTACCTGTCATACATCCCAGCCCCCCCCACCTGGCATGCATCCTGATGGCCCGGTCCACCATGGCCCCTATCCACTCCGGTCTGCATGCTGGGTTGGTGTCGTTGTTCACAAAGTTGGGATCGAAGCCGTGGGTCTCAAGGTTCACCTCGTCCACCACATACAGGCCCATAAGGCTGCACAGCTCATACCTGAGGCGACAATGCAAGAGAGGCAGGCGGGTTGGACAGGTCAGTATATCTTATTATATTGACTAGAAAGGGCAGGCAGCAATCCAAGCGAGGCATGAGGTTGAGACAGGAGGTATACTATTATATTGCCTATTAAGGGCAAGCGGTCATCCAAGGTGGGCAGGAGGGTTGGTCAATGAGTATATTACTATTTTAACAACCGGCATAAAGGGCATGCGCTGATCCAAGATAGGCAGGGATCTAAGGGAGGCAAGAGGGTTGGTCAGAAGGGGCCAGCGTCTAAAATAGGCAGGAGGGTTGGTTCGGGAGGTATACTAACTACCATTGGCGGGCGGTGCATAAATCACCAGGGCAGATATTGCCACAGTGAATGGAACAGGGCTGACAAATTGGCCAAAAGCAGGAGGAGTAGCCCTATGAAGTGGAGCCGATGTATGATAGGAGCATCAAACTGGTTGCAGGCTGGCCCTGGCCCTGGCCCTGACAGAAGCAAATGCAGGTTGCACAAGCAGTTTGTCGGTTGTTCCCACCATCGGTCGTCGTTGGGGTAGTGGGAGCAGCGAACAGCGTTGAAGCCTGCGCGCTTCATGGCCACGATGTCACCCAGCTACAGGAACATGGCAGGCATGCAGCAGGGCTCAATTAGGGATACAGCATGAACAGCAGGGCTCAATAAGGGATACAGCATGAACAGCAGGGCTCAATTAGGGATACAGCATGAACAGCAGGGCTCAATCAGGGATACAGCATGAACAGCAGGGCTCAATTAGGGAAACAGCATGAACAGCAGGGCTCAATCAGGGATACAGCATGAAAAGCAGGGCTCAATTAGGGATACAGCATGAACAGCAGGGCTCAATAAGGGATACAGCATGAACAGCAGGGCTCAATTAGGGATACAGCATGAACAGCAGGGCTCAATCAGGGATACAGCATGAACAGCAGGGCTCAATCAGGGATACAGCATGAACAGCAGGGCTCAATCAGGGATACAGCATGAACAGCAGGGCTCAATCAGGGATACAGCATGAACAGCAGGGCTCAATCAGGGATACAGCATGAACAGCAGGGCTCAATTAGGGATACAGCATGAACAGCAGGGCTCAATTAGGGATACAGCATGAACAGCAGGGCTCAATTAGGGATACAGCATGAACAGCAGGGCTCAATTAGGGATACAGCATGAACAGCAGGGCTCAATTAGGGATACAGCATGAACAGCAGGGCTCAATCAGGGATACAGCATGAACTGCAGGGCTCAATCAGGAATACAGCATGAACAGCAGGGCTCAATCAGGGATACAGCATGAACAGCAGGGCTCAATCAGGGATACAGCATGAAAAGCAGGGCTCAATTAGGGATACCGCAGGGTCTGAGCAGGCCTCAAGGAGCCCTCAGATTAAAACAAGATTTAGACCGGCAAGCAGCGCCTTGCAGCCCTGACCTCAGAACACGACTTGCCTCCAAGGGGCGCTCCACGACGCTTCGATTGGATCCTATTGCGAAGCGGAGCAGATGGAGCACGAGGCGATACACACATGATCGATGCCCACATAGCGGTCAACAGTGACTGGCTGACTGCCTCCCACCCACTACCTCTTAGGTTTGTAGGGTTTGCAACCCACCCACCACGTTTGACGATTTAGGGTTTGCCCCTTACCCACCAAGGTTTAGGGGTTAGGGTTTTAGCCCCTCTTCAACATGTTTTAGGGTTTTCATTTTAGGGTTCTGCCTCCACCCACCATGTTTCCCTCTGTGATGACCTTCCCGCGCCACGGGTCAAACTCGTGACGATTGACGCCGCGGAGCATGATGGGCCTGCCGTTGTGCAGGAACTGTGCCGCAGAGACCTCAGTGTGACGGAAGCCCAGCTGGCGGATTGAAACAGAGGCAGGAGGGGCGGGGATCAGGAGGAGGCGGAGGCAGGGGGATGCGGATTGAAACAGAGGCAGGAGGGGAGGGGATCAGGGGAGGTTACAAGTAACAGGTCCAGGCTTGGCAGGATAAAGAGGAGCGCGCGGGGGAGTGCCCAGGGGTGGGTATCGAGTCTTGACGAAGAACTAAGTTTGCAGCTGTTGGAGTCACGAAGACATGACATCAGGTCATGTCCTGCCGGGGCATTCGCCCATGAAAGGGGTAAGGGTCAAGCAAGGCCTCCCAATGCCCATTGCGTATGAGTGCATACCGTCATGCAGCTTGGTCTATCTTGCCATCTCCCCAGGTGTATGCCCCACCTGGCACGATTCGTACTCCAGCACCGGCGCCTCAGCCCCGGCGGCCCCCGCCTCCCCAGCACTGCAGCGCCCCCTGAGCTCCAGAACCAGAGTGTACAGGTGCGGCTGCTCAGCACTCCACAGCAGCGGCAGGCCCCCCAACACCTGGGATGCATCCAGGGACAACTGCAAGGCAGGCAAACAGGCCAGTGTCAGGGAAACGGGGGCCTTCAACCCCGCCCCCCTTCCTCCAAACCCTGTTATCTGTACCTCATGTCAGAGCAACGGGCGCTTTTCAACCCCATCGTCCAAACCCTGAACTCCCAACCTGTTTTAACCTGCCCCCCTTCCTCCCAACTTTGTTAGCTCAACCTCATGTCAGAGTAACGAGGGCCTTCAACCCCTGCACGGAGGCCCTGAAATTCCAACCTCATGTCTGAGCAACCTCATATGCCCCAGGAACGCTGAGGATTTGTTAACCTCACCCCCTTTCATTTCAAACCCGCAACTCTCAACTTCATGTCAGAGCAACGGGGCCTTCATCCCTGAACCCCGACAGGGAAGCCCTGAAATCACTACCATCAAGGGTCGCCCTGCTCAAGGCTCTGCTCAATCAAAGCATGACACATACCCTGAACTCGACCCTCATGAAGCCGCATGAGATGCAGGCCGCATGGCTCCATGCTCCCATGCGCCATAAAGCCCAGCATTCCGGCATTCTGCCTCCCTCCCCCTATCTTGGCTTCACCCCAGCTGTAACCCACCGCAGCTGTTCCCCACCTTGGCCACACCACCCGCTCCTGCAGCTGCCGCGCCAGCCGCTCCACCGGCGTCCCGTGCATACCACATCCCTGGCTTAACTGGCATGACAGCCACGGGCTTCGCAGCCTGCCCGTGGCCAGAGCCCCGCTGGACGCCTGCCGCGGACTCAACATAAACCGCAATCTCCACGCTATGCAGCGCGTCATCGGAAGCAGCGGCCTGCGCGGCATCAAACAGGCTATCAGGGGCACCAGGGGCTACCCGCAGTGATCAATACTGCCCTGGCCTGAACCATAATTTGACGCCAATTGCCACCATGATGTAGAAGATCTGGCCTGCATGGTGGGGACCACCAAAGGGGGTGGAGGGTGGTGGGTAGTGTCTCACTACCCCCACCTCCCCCTTCCCAGTGTCCCAACAGCGCTCATGCATCTGCCAGTACCCACCACGTGCACCTCGACCTCCAGGCGCGCCGATAGCAGCTCGCCCGCTCCACAAGAGGCGGCAGAGCGTCGAGCGGCCTGCGGGCCGCCAGCAGGCCGGCCACCTGGCACGGCGGGCCGCCCCGGCTGCGCCCCAAACACCATTGGTGTGGAGACTGCAAAGTCCACGATGTGAGCGCGCTCCGGCTTGAGCACGAGGTGCACGTGTCGGTGTATGCCGCTGAGGCGCCACATGTCCTGATCTTCCAAGTAGGTAGCGTCTGACCAGCGCATCACCTGCAACGGTGCGGTGGGGGAGGCGGCAGGAAAGTCCAAAGGCTTCTCAGGGAGGCTCACACCGGGGAGGCGCGGCAGAAGATGAGCTAGTGATCAATTGGGTGATGCCGCCGCAAAAGCGGAGTGCTTGAGTCGCCTTGAGAGCTTATGGGGTGAGGCCTTGTGAGGCGTTGAGCGGCTCAATGGCCGAGGGTTTAGGCTTATATACCTGAGCCGCCAGCAAGTTGTCGCCGGGCTGCAGCAGGTGGGTGACGTCAAACTCGGCGGGCAGTCGACTGTCCTTGCTGAAGCCCACAAAGTGACCATTCAGCCAGCAGTAAAAGGCGCTGTCCACACCGTCAAATTTGAGGAAGGCCCTAAGGAAGGGGGGGGGTAGGGGCAGGGAGGGGTTGAGTGAGCCTTGGAGCATGAAGAGGGTTTTCTGGCCTTGCCCGCGGTGGCTAGAACCTTGTGGTTAACGCTAGGAGGGGAAGATCTGGCTACCAGGCTCTGAGAGGGGATCTTGACAACCCCTTAACCTGCCCGGTTCAACATGAAGGTGCCTACATGAAGATTTAAAGGTATTAAGGTTCCTTCACTTCGCTTTATCAGGTTATGAAGGTATGAAGGTTCCTCCACTTTGCTTTGTAAGGATGAGTTATAAAGGTATTAAGGTACCAGTATTAAGGTACCTGGAAGGGTCATGCGTGGGTCTTTAAAAGGGCGGACACACTCAAGCATCCAGCCATCTCTCACTTCTTGTCCTGCATCTGGCTCTTCTCCACTTTGAAAGAGTGCAGGTAGCAGCCGGTGGGGTTGTCCTCCGGCACAAAAGGAGGGTTGAGAGGGATAGGGTAGACGAAGTTGGTGTAGATGGGCGTGCCATGGCCTTCGCACTCCCAGCTGCTGGGGACTGGTATCTGCAGCACCAGCGAGACGGGCGGTTGAGGGTACATGCTGAGGAAAGGTACATCTCAAGAATATATGGTTATCACTGAAAACGACCATGTTGGTTGGAGATGCAAGCCTGACTTGCCTGTGACCACGTTGAGAGGTCGTAACCGGGCGCAAAGAAGGCGTCGGGGACAGCAGATGGGTTTGGGAAAACTTTGAATCCCCATGCACAAGCTGATAGCTTTGTCAGCCCCCCTTGGTAGTGGTCCCATTGGCCCTGGCTAATGGTTGGGTGACCTGCAGCAGACCGGTAGGTGCTGTGTGAGAGCAATGGGGTGTGATTGCGTCGTTTGTTGATGCCCAGGACGGCTGGGTTCTCCCAGTCAGGAGCTTTAATTCCCGTTCCTATTTTGGTCTGGTTCATGGCGGACGGATCTGCGGAAAGTTTCTGCTTAACTCCCGATACAGATCAGAAATTTTGTTGGTCGAACGCCGTACAGGCAGGCCCGTACTCGCTGTAGTGAACCTCTTGATGTCCCATAAACTACCTTTCGGACCTTCCTGACGTAACCTCATACACATCTATCTCATAATGCTTGCCCTTCGATCCACCCCTTGCGTTAGCCGGAGGGCCATCACCGGGTCAAGGACCACCCCCTGCGTCGTCAGGCCCAGGCTGGTAGTTCGTGCCACCCCCAAGGAGGTCGAGGACCAGCTTGAGAAGGCCCTAAAGGAGGCTGAGGCTTGCGACGATAAGGCCGACGTGAGTGGTTTGTGATGCGTCCTATTGGTCTGGGAACGGTGTGGCCATGCGTTATATTTTCTTGTGTGCCTTCGCGATTACGTGGACCATTACTGTGATTGAGGGGCCTTGGTTGTTGTAGATTCTCTTATCTTTCCTTCGGGCACTGGGATCACGTCATCTCCTTTCGCTTCCCTTGCAGAACTGCGCTCCCCAGTGGGACACCGTCGAGGAGATTTCTGCTGCCAAGGTGATCATTATTTATACTTAGCCGGAGTACTTCCGTCCCTCGACCTCGGTTTTTCTAGCCGTCACGAGTCTGCCCGCTGACAAGTATGTCCGTGGCTCAGGCACACATGAAGGCCGACAAGATGGCGAACCCTCAATCGTCCGACCCCATGGAGGTGAGTGGATGCTTATGAGTGGCCCACTCTTTCAGCTCCATGGTCCCATGCCCTCACCCTTTCCCCTCCCTTGATTCCACCTCTGCAGATGTTCTGCAAGGACAACGAGGTAAGCATATGACCAAATCATGTGATAAGCAAGCAGTACATTTGCTACTGTAGTAGTGTAGTACCATGTCTTGATTGCACTGGTTGTCCGCTGCATGGCTTCCAACGCATGGGACTTGGCATCTCGTAGAAGGATGTGCTGGGTGGCTTCACCCTCCCTTACTGACCATGACATCCCACGCATCTTCATCTCAGGACGCTGACGAGTGCCGAGTGTACGATAACTAAATGGCAGGGTGCAATTGGGATGAAGGTGAGATTCTGCAAAATCTATCCTTTGCTGGCTATGTCGTCTCGCTTGCCTTGGTGCGCAATGCAGTGACAGCCACGCACATTGGGTCCCTGACCGGTACGCGTCCATGTCTTGGAAGACCTACCGTCTAATTTCGTGCTCCTCCATGCAGGTCTCAATTGCTTATTAGATGGGATGTAGACTATCTTTGAAGGAGTGGTCTTCATTAATTTAGTTAGGAGGTAGGATGCTCAGGACAATGTGAAGCTGAAATGCATGGTTGTATATTGAGTTCATTCCCTGCTTTCCGGTTTGTAAATGGACAGTCAGGCGCTACGGCCTAGCGTTTTACCAAGTCTAATACCGTGGCTAGTGTTTGGAATGGCTACGACTTTCATCTTAGCAAACAGCTCCGCAGTTTCTTCTGCAAACAAGGTGCCAAGCATAGTGTCCACTGGATCGCAAGCGTCCATGAGGGTGTTATGCACCGTTAGAGGGATTCACTGAAACGCGTTTAGCTTGTCGGCAAGAGCTGGTTGCACTCGGTCATTATACAGGGCATGGCTGTCCAGTATACAGTATACTCAGTTTGTCTACCTATCAAATCGGTTGCAGCGAAGTAGGGAAACCGATCACAATTTCAAGGATGGAAAGGTATAGAGGAGAAGCGAATCCATAACAATCATGCCAACCGGCTTCGCTGTTCAGCATGGCCCAGGCATGTAACGTCATTGATTCATGTCAACCACAAGCCTGCTATGACAAGTCCATGCCCCAGACACTCCTCTGTGAAGTTTTTTAGTCCAGCAGAGCATCGCTGGCATCCATGGAAATTGCCTCGCTGGCATCCATCAGAGCATGTGATGCATGTGCCTGTAAACCGGCACATGCACTTGATACACTCGGACGTCTGAACATACACAACACACCAATGGTGCAGCCCTGGGATTAAATTGCTCAGCCTCCCTTCAACAAACCGAAAGGTACGGGCCAGGGATTACTAGTCTGAGACAAGGACATCGAAGAGCGGTTGGGGGTTGCCGAACACCCTGTCATAGCCTTAGTAATTTGAGAGAGTAAAAGGTCTGTCAATCCGGCTGGTCTAACACCGCGTCAGGATAGGATCAGCAGATCGGCAGTATGAACTCGAAGAACATTATGAGATATAAATTGTTAGACACTTTCATCCGACAAAGAATGGCCCGTACAAAGCAGACTGCTCGCAAGTCCACCGGGGTCAAAGCCCCCAGGAAGCAGCTGGCCACCAAGGCAGCTCGTAAGAGCGCTCCTGTAACGGGAGGCGTGAAGAACCCCATCGCTACCGACCTGGCACTGTGGCTCCTACGTGAGATCCGAAAGTACCAGAAGACCACCGAGCTGCTCATCCGCAAGCTGCCCTTCCAGCGCCTAGTCCGTGAGATTGCCCAGGACTTCATGACAGATCTGCGTTTCCAGTCCTCGGCTGTCCTGGCACTCCAGGAGGCAGCTGAGGCCTACCTGGTCGGCCTGTTTGAGGATACCAACCTAGCTGCAATCCATGCCAAGCGTGTCACCATCATGCCCAAGGACATTCAGCTTGCTAGGCGCATCCGTGGCGAGAGGGCTTAAGCCCTTCTTTTTTTATCCCTCCCCAATCCCCATCAACTCAACCGGTGTTTTTCAACACGACCAATTGATTTATAAGTAGCAAACTGTGCTGACAACTGACTGGCGAGTCTCACTCATGTTAGACCTTGTGGCTGAAGCCCAGTGTTTTATTTTGTAGGCAGGACTTGGTCCTTTTTGTTCTTGGCAATGTCCTGCAAGACGTGGTGGAAATGCTCGCAATCTGGTTTCCGAACTTAGGATGTATGGGACATAGTTTAATCTCCACATTGTTCCGGACGGGCTTGCTTGAGAATGCATCATTTAATGCTGCACCATGGCCCAAGTTGTGCATGGTAGCTAGAATTGAGCCTAGTCATTCTTTACCAGCCCCACATGGCCGAGCGTTCAGCATGGCCCAGCGGGTCAATAACGTTGCACCTCTGGGCCCGCACAAAGCTCGGCCGCGTGGGCGCCCAACTGTTCAGAAGGGAGAAAAGAAGAAACTTAAAGGAAGAGGGGGGGAAAGGATCAAAAGGAGAGGCCGGGAAGGCAAAGAAGATCAAGTCTGACACCTGAGATCCACTAGAGACCAGCCCTCAAAAAATAAAATAAAAAAGACTAACTCTCAACAATGCCCACAGCACAGTCCATAAAAGCAAGTGCATCCTACCCCTGCTCAGCCTGGTACAGCGGGTGGAAGTAGTGGCAGCGCCCGGAGGACCTGCCCACCCCCGCTCCCGTAACTGCTCCCTGACACTAGGGCACTGGAGGCACACATGTAGGGCATCCTCCACCTGCTCGCTATACCTCCGTGCCCAACACCGCTGGCAGCAGCGTGCCTCTCGCCGCTGCCCGTTGCACCATCCTCTGGTATCAGCCGTGCTGATTGCGCTAAGCCGCAGTCGCAAATTTATGCGCACACAAGCACACTCCCTCTGGCTAGTGCGGCTCTGGGCCCAGCGAGTATGCACCGATCTAACCCTAAACCGCCGTTCCTTCCACCCCTTTTGTAGGCCTCATCCCCTTTTCGTCTAGATAGTAAACAAATCGTCGTCTTCCCTCCTCTTTCGAACTAAACTGTTGGACGCACATGCGGCCAGGCCTTTTTAAGTAGGCCCAAAGGTGTGACGCCCTTCGAGGAGCCCTTCACCATTATAACAACTCCACCCACTCTGTTTAAACTAAGCACCAAGGCGCAGAAAGCCTGTAAGCAAGCAAGAATGCAGTCCATCATTATACTTTATGGTTGCTGGCAAGATACAAACAAAACTGGCTCCTTCACATGCATGGTCGCCCATGCTGCCGAGCCTTCTTGTGCATGGCCCAGAGGTGTAACGCCATTGACATGCATGGGTTGCTCCCTAGGCAAAACTTATAAATGACGACCTGTTGCAATTAAGCCCTGGGTGCACAACCCACGTAACAAAAATGTCCCAGAATACCCACTAGAAATATCCAACTTGTGTTGTCTCAGCGTCTGGATTCCATCCCAGTGAGTGAAGACAAAAGCAACTTGACCACAACCAGTAATGCACATACTCAGTTTCCAGTGTTTAGTCCAAATTTTGCCAGATGGCGAATGGGACATCGACGGTATCTGAAATCACTATGCAAGCACTCACATCCAAGACAATGATAAAACATCTATGGCCAAGGCAAGGATCAAACATTTATGGCCAAGGCAAGGATGAAGAAACTGTGGCCAAGGCAAGGATAAAACAACTATGGCATCAGAGCTGCACATGGGAACAAGACAGAATTGCACAATACATGAAGTTAGATGACCCGTTGGACAGGACGGCACACTTCAACCAGCAGGCACTGGTAACAGATTCCAGAGACTGGGCAAGTAGGCATCAGTGAACTTTCCACAATGCCAAGAGATATCGCCAGTTCTTATACCGTGTGCCAAAATAAGAGCACTCCAAATACCGTGGTGACGGTGCGGCCAAATCATATAACATTGTACAGGTCATCATAACGGAATGTCCGGCACATCAAATACAGTGTATTGGTGTCGCACATGCATTTCATGCACTGGAATGCACCTACTCCCAAATGAGTCAATAAATTTGAAGCCAACGCTTCCACTGACTCTAGCTGTCCTAAAACCCTCAAGGGGGCCAGGACATATGGCACTTACAAGCACTAGCAGCACAAAATGACCCTATGATATTTTACAGCCGCCTCCCACTGCCTCCCGCACGGCCCTGAGGCTCCTGACGTGATGGCGGTGTTGGGGGCTCAGTGAGAAAAACAGACCCTCCAGCAGTGGCACCGTCATCCAGCATCGCTGCCAAGGGCTGCGGAGCTGGAACCGCAATGGGCAGAGATGACCCAGCCTGATGTCCCAAAGGTGCCTGTGGCTGGCCGCTGCCAGAGTCAACAATGACAGCTGGCTGCTGAGCATCCAAGCCCAGGGGCACGAACGTGCGGCGTGCAGCAGCAACCTCTCCCTCAAACACACCAGCCTCAGCATCGCCAGCCTCTACATCACTCGCTTCATCCTCCCAGTGTATCTCAGTCCGTGCAGCCGCTGCTGCTGCCACAGCTCGCATTGCACGCCGCGCATTTCGTGCAGAAGGTCGGACCATGTTACCCAGCAGTGGCTGGCCTGCGGGACTGGTAGCCACCTCCAGACGCGGGTTCATCCAGACCATGAGCCCAGAGCGCATTCCAGCCAGCCTGCATGGATGTGAGTAACATTGAGAACGAAACCAAGAGTGGAGCTGGAAGAATCCAAGCATCTTGCGATGCAATACCAAGTCAAGACAAAAAAGCTGAGTAGAGGAAGGCTAGAGCAAGCACATTCCCTCACATTCAGCTTCAAAGATGACCTGTTGCCCCTTCGTTATCATGTAAGTATGTAAGGCCTTGAGTAGGACAGCCCATATGCTCATACCTCATCAGGGCGCGCCGCCTTGCTCTGGCGAAATCAAGGCCGGAGGGAGCTGCCACCTCAGCCGACTCTTGTTGCCCATCCGGCATCAGCAGCTTGCTCGCATCATGTTTACAGACAGGGCATGCCCGCCTGTTGCCTAGCCACTGATCGATGCACTGCATGTGGAACCGGTGTTTGCATGGCAGCACGCGCACCTTCTCTCCCTCAAGATAGTCCTCCTGTGGGTGTGGCAGAAAGCAATGGATTATAAGCCATGACACCATGGAGCAAGCCATTTAAAAGGTTAATTTTCATACGCGACATAACGTTGGGAGTCAGCATAATGAACCCTGTAGGGCAAACATTCCGCATTCACGAGCTCACCAAGCAGACAGCACATGTGCGCTTGGTTTCTCCTGCGTGTGCTCCAAATGGTAAAGGCCATTCATGTTCGCTGCTGCTGTTGGAGCCTGCTGACCGATGTACAGATTCGGAGCCCTTGGCCTCAGGGCCCTCGAGAAGACCCGCATTATTCGACTCCTCATCACCACAGCTGCCTTGTGCACCAATCTCCCCCCGTAAATGCTTGACGGCAGTCTCGATCATGGCCAC
This sequence comes from Limnomonas spitsbergensis, assembly GCA_037349105.1. Taxonomy (NCBI): domain Eukaryota; kingdom Viridiplantae; phylum Chlorophyta; class Chlorophyceae; order Chlamydomonadales; genus Limnomonas; species Limnomonas spitsbergensis. Next base: position 143,241 of record JAYJMM010000007.1, on the reverse strand, counting down.
AGTACCGCTGGCGGCTCTGGAGACGCATGAAGCTGCAGGACACGCAAGACACTTGGTTTGGATGTCATCATGCAAGTCATGGCGTTCTGAGCTGACTTCAGGTAGCGCTCAGTGGCAAACACTTAGGGAAATCAACAAGGCGGCCATGAATATGTCAGTCGAATGGTAAGGACTAAGAACCTGGCATTTTCTTTACATTGAATGGAACTGTGAAAGTAAACCACTTTGACAGGAGGCCAGAGGGGACAGGAAGGACAGAAGGCTGGAGAAGACATAAGGCAAGAAACCAACCCAGACAAAAAACATTCAAGGCCAGCTTGTTCCGTACCTGAGCGCTCATAGACAATAACCGGCAGCTTACGAAGGATGCTGACTGGCAAGCCAGCTTCCGCAGCTGGATGGCCAGCGATAGCCGCCATTGCTGCAGCCACTGCCGCAGCGTTCGCAGCGCCCGGCCTCTGTAGGACTCGTGCATTCATCCAGTCCAAAGACAGCCTCACGAAATGGAAGGAGACCATGAATGAAGCCAGTACCATCAACACCATCATCAGGCTCGCCAGCAAAGTCATCAATTCTGAGCCTGACATCTGCAACAACAAAGCAAACGAAGTAAGAGGGGTGGCAGGACGAGGATGGGCCTTTCCGGTCCAGATTGGGCCTTCATGGACCTCATGACGTCTGCTCCGAAGAAAAGCATGCACGCGCGAAACTACCTAAAAGCAGCAGACCCATACCGGTAAATGATGGTAGGCTTCTTAACACCTCCAATTCTGAAAAAGGCTGTACAGGTCTGCTACGGTTCAGGAAGGCAGGGTACCCACAGGCATGATGCGGACCCTCAGATCTCCCTCCACTTCAAGGAGTTTAACGAGCAGGTCGCCGGCCTGCAGGCTGATGAACACAGCCGGGATACTTGGGTTTGGATGTCCTGGTGGCTTGCTCATGATGATCAAGCTCTCATACAAATTGTCGTACACGATGGCCGCGGATGCGCCTGCCTGCTGCGCATGCATGACCTGCATGGACGGGGAGGAAGGGCTCGAGTTGTAATGTCACCTGCCACCCAGGGTTCCAAGACAAGGTGGATCTCCATGAATTTGATTATCGGGGGCAGGCTCCACAGTCTTGCCTCCATTACTTTCAAGGCTTACAATATTATTTCCACCGTCGAAAATATTTGTGAGCATGCTTCTCTCCCCATTATGAAGACCTCAGCCGCTCAGTTCCCATGCCTCATTGCCAAGTGACACTGCTTGTTACCTTCATATCGAATGTGCAGTTTGCTGAGGGAACTTCCTGATGCCTTGAAATGAGGGCAAACCAGGGAGATTGGAAATCCCTGGAGGGAAAGGGCTGACAACCGTCTTCCGGATCCGCCACCTTCATGGCAGAGCATGCAAAAATGTGATCATGGAATCAGGCCCTCACAAGCCAAAAAGGCTCCCATCATATTCCTTCTATTTCATGTGAGACGATGATGAAAGAATGAGGACAGAGGCTGGTGTACGAAGTGGTGCATGAGTGCATGGCATCTTAAAAACACATATTACTTGAGCAGGCAAGATTATGCTGGAAATGCCATACCTTCAGCATTCCCTCCAATCCTAACTCAGGAATCGCGTGGCCAAAGTCAGCCTCCATATCCAGGAGAGGCTCCACGCGATATGTGCTGGACTGCGATTATTCCAGTGCCACGTCATGCCATATGATAGTGGTGCGAAGCAGGAGGGAAGCAACAAATCATGCCTCAAATTGTCATCAAGTACGATATACCCTCTTACAATAATGAACAGTTCTGCGCTGGCCATCTGCAAGGTCATCGCCACGACGAGCGCGGCGAACAAGGCGATAGGCTGGTTCATCCTCAAAGTCATACGCACAGGAAATCGCTGATATTATAAAAGATTGGGAATGCAGGGAAAGTTTGGCTGAGTATTCGTTCGATGCGATGTGACTTGGTTATTTTTAGCATGACTATCACAGCGCTATATCTGCCCGGTGTCTATATATTCAGCAGGAGGTCTCCATCGACCACGACACTACCCCATCCATACGCCAGACGGACGGGCACCAGATTGTTTTATATAACAAAGAACCCTAAACCCGAGTTCAAACCAGGGTTCAAACCATGGCCTGCCTCTCTGTGTCTTTGCACGCCAGATTGATGATCTTGCCCAAAGACCAGAGAAACAGAGCCATCTGTTTCACCTGAACACAATTGAAATGCAAGATTTCCTAGGGTACTGTACATTATTTAAGTATTGAACATAAACACACATTGTCACAGGATCTGGATGCAAAGAACTACTGTAACAGCATCACAGCAATAGCGACAAAATCCTGTACCTTGTACCGGTAGTCAGACCTGAAGGCCAGCTCGACCATACCAATTGTCTGCACCTGCAGCAGTCTTCGTTCAGCCCTCAACTGCTCCTCCATAGACGCCACCTCCGTCTCCATCTCCAGGATCCAAGCATGAGTCTGGACTACCCTGGACGTGGAGGCTTGTGGAGGCAACTTTCCTCCACATGTTGTTATGACGGTTGCTGGCTCAAGGGCAGAGAACCTCAGGTGGCACTGATCTGACCGCCTCATTTGCAAGCAAACAGAAAGATCATGCAGCCTGTTACAAAGTTTGCTGCATGACAGAGGTTAATGCAGAGTAACGTCATATCGTCACAGTAGACCACAAATACCGGTTTCGTAATACCGCTTTGAAAGCCAGCAAGTCCTCTTGCCACCACCGACACCTTAAGACCCATTCTATCAACGAAGTTGATATTTAATGCAACCGTTATTTTCGCAGCATGCCTGTTTTCATGGATGCTGATTGCCTGATTGCTCTCTCGCTCCATGACCAGGCGCATGAGCTGCCATGTTTCTTGGCTTGATCGAGCCTACCTCAGAAGGTAGGTGAGCACTCCTGCAGATTTTTTTGACTTTCTGCCAGAATTTACAGAGGCAAACGTTGAAGTGCTCTGCAGCTTTTCACAAGCCAATGGCAGGTTTGACACGCTAGTTTCTGTGGATATATACATGTGTCCACTGCCGGGTCCTGCAGAGCATCATGCTGTGTGCGTGTATGTGCTCAAAAATAATATTTGCCTGCAAATTTCAGGTACCCCAATAAATTATCCAGCGGCACCTTAGATGGCTTGTCTAGGACTCAGCAGCTACACTAGCCTCTCCATTTCTAGTTGTTGAAATGTTACTCTCATGATGTCTGCCTACTGGTAGTGCCTTTCACCGTAGCATCCCTCAACATTTAGTCAGTCACCTACTTAGTCATTCCCGGCACTCGTGCAGACTTTGTGCCAGTCGGAGCGACTGCGGAGAGTAGGTGAGCAATGAGTCCAACAGCCCTGACCAACTAGGGAATGTGAGATTTGTCTACCATGTGCGAGGAGTTCGCTCGCCCCCGGCCGCACTTTTCCCCAACGTGCCACGCCCGCCTATCAGGAGCAGTTTCTTCAATTCTCTCAATGGGCGTGAATCTGTCGAGAACAGTGTATTATTACCCTCCCTGCCCCTAGTGTTCCGGGCTTGAGCCTGGAGCACCTTGACCCCTCTACCTTAAGCCTGTCTTCCTTTTTTCACTGACAGTCATCATGATTACCAGTTCGGTCGTCCAGCCAAAGGATGCTACGGCCTGTTCCCTGTTTCAAGCCCTGTTTTTGGTACCTTAACCCTCCATCTCATGTCCATCGTGATCATCTCTTCTTGCTGGTCATCACTCTCACTCCCCTTCATCTCTTCCTGGCATTCTTCCTTCCTCCCCAAACCTTTTTTAGGATCAAATCTGGTGGTGTTAAAAAACACCTGTTTGGTTGGATGGGGTAGCGGGTGGAGCCAGATGGCTTACGATGAGGTGAACTTGGTGACAGCCTTGGTACCCTCTGAGACAGCATGCTTGGAGAGCTCTCCAGGCAGGACCAGGCGCACAACGGTCTGGATCTCACGGGAGGTCATTGTGGGCTTCTTGCTGTAGCGTGACAGGCGAGAGGCCTCGGTGGCGATCTTATCAAACATGTCGTTCATGAGAGAGTTTAGGATGCTCATGGCCTTGGATGAGACGCCAGTGTCAGGGTGGACCTGCTTGAGGACCTTGTACAGGTAGATCTTGTAGGACTCAACTGCCTTGCCGGATTTCTTCTTCTTCTTGCCATCGACGTTCTTAACAGCAACCTTCTTCGTGACCTTCTTCTCGGTGGCCACCGAGGTGGGCTTCTTCTCAGCGGGTGCCTTTGGTGCCATTTTGCTAGTCGGGGGAACGAGGAAAGTAGAAGGTGTGGGGTGGTGCACAGACGAAGTCGCGAGACGTGTATGTAGTGTTCAAATGTTTGGGCAACCGGATCAGCAGATACCCGACAGCTAGTCTGCTGATCCGGCCTTCGAGTCGTCTTTTTAAACAGGATATGGCTTCTGCCAGATGTAAACTCATACACTGCGTCCATTTATACAATTCTCTGCACTCGATAACATGGCAGGCAAGACAGTATCCGTTGGTGGTGGTCGCGGCAAGGCTGCTGGAGGCAAGAAGGCCGTGTCGCGCAGCGCCAAGGCCGGTCTGCAATTCCCTGTGGGCCGTGTCGCCCGCTACCTGAAGAAGGGCAAATACGCTGAGCGCATTGGAGCTGGCGCCCCGGTCTACCTGGCCGCAGTCCTTGAGTACATCGCTGCCGAGGTGCTGGAGCTGGCTGGCAACGCGGCCCGTGACAACAAGAAGAGCCGCATCGTCCCCCGCCATATCCAGCTGGCTATCCGCAACGATGAGGAGCTGAGCAAGCTTCTGGGCACAGTCACCATCGCATCTGGTGGTGTGCTACCCAACATCCACTCGGTCCTGCTGCCCAAGAAGAGCAAGAAGGACGGGGAGTCTGCTGAGGTTTAAATGGCCTTTACGTCCCCAGCCTGAAAGCGTCCACCGACACTTCCACCGTCAACTGACCCAACCGGTGTTTTTCAACACCACCAAAATCAATTGTAGATCACATCACTAAAATCACCCCTCAAGATTGGGTGTGTGCACCAATCGGCAGACCTGGCACCGCGCAACACGAAAGGACTCTCTCCCTCCACAACTGTCCTTTCTGCCCATGGCTTCCATGCTACTGCTGCCCTTTCAGTGCTGTGATAATGATCTGCTCCACCTCGGTTGTGGCTACATGGCTGCTTCCTGCAACGCATGTGCTTGCTCACCACAACCAGGATCTTGGGCAGCGAGTCAGGGCGGATGAAACCGCAGGGGGGATGAAACCGCATTCCCCCTTGGTCCACCAACCTAACCTGGCATTCCATGATGAAATCCTAGGATGGAAATTAGAGTGAAACAATGGCAGACCACAAATTTCTTCTCAGTCTCTTTACAGAAAACTGCGAACCAATCATCCACATCATCTTTGCGGATACCAAGGGGTTTTACATACCCGCCTATCTACCAACGTACAAAAGCTTAATTTCGCACAATGGATATCCATGTCGCAACTTGAAATCATTCCTACATCCCTGGGCAGCATCCAAGCATCACATGGAGTATCCTGTAAGTTGTTGTTGCTTAGTAAACGCAATCAATCACAGATTTTTTTCGCGAGTCTAATACCGAACCAGTTATTTCTTGGCTTTCGTGCGCCGAGGGGCGATGGTGGGCTTCTTCACCCTGGGGCTGTAAGGCAGGGAGGTGCCAGTCACCAGCTCCAGCATGCGAGTCAGGCCGAGCTACAAAGCAGAGAGAAGCAGTGAGCAACGAGCTAGGAGCGATGTACGAGGGAGTTCAGTTTCAAGGGAGTAAAGTTTCTATTAAGTCCAAACCCTCTAGGAGGCGCTAGCCCCAACCCTGTGAGACAGCCAAGCCCCCACCTCGACTTGAGCCAGCTCTGCCACTGCGTTGCTTCGCCCAGTGAACTGCTTCTTCCCGTTGAGACGGTACGACAGCCATATCCACGCGGTCAACACCTGGAACAAAGAAAAGGCACGAGCCGCGGATTTAAGGAGATGGTTCAAATTACCAGACAGGGACCATCATCTACAAGATGAGCTGCAAGGGGAACTAGGCGCCCGGGCTGGATCAGCTGGGCAGGCTTGAGCTGACTGAAAACCAGTGCATGCCATAAATATAGAATGACTGAAAACCGGTGCATGCCTAAAATGAAATGCCTGAATATCGGTGAATGCCATGAATGTAACAGAACTGGCAAGTGCCAAGCATAGGCAACAGGTAGGGTGATGAACTCAAGTTTGTAAGCCGCATATGCACTCCAAAGTCCTTATACCAAGTAAGCGAGTCTTGGGACTGGCGGATACTGCAAGGGCTTTGCCCGCTGTCTCCATCCATCACGCGCTTGCCCACTAGGGTTAAGGGTTTACGGATTAGGCGTGCAAAACACGACTGAACCACCCGGAGGTGTGGATTAAGGAAGTCACCGTTTCAGCAAAATCATGCAGTACTTTAAATGCAACAGACACCCAGAGCCCTCCTCAAGGAGAGCTGTGTATCTACTCTCCTGACTTGCCACATTTCAGCTACATTTCAGCTACCTCCTGGCCACCGCATGCATGGCCAACCATGCTCCTCGGGCCTGTGTCTTCAGGTTGGTCCAGGCTTGGCCAGGATTGCAGGGTGGCCCGCCGAATCAAAGGGGCACTCGGTAGTTTAAAACATGAAGAAAGTGCCGATGAGGAACCACACCCCTACCTTGTAAGAGTGCTCTAGGTCGTGCGTGCAGGGTTCAGGTTTTAGGCGCTAAACTAGACCCACCCTCGTACCTTGTAACAGTTCTCTAGGTCGGTCATGCACTCCTGTATTTGCGTCACGCTGGTTGCGGGCGTGCCGTCAACCTTGCACAACACACCCTCGTGAAGCAACCGCTGCACGAGGAGGCCGCGACAGGCCAGAGGCCTGTAATGAAGAATAAAAGGAATCCCGGGACACGAGTCAGTCAATCCGTTTCTTGGTAGCGGGCATGCTGAACCCTTTACCCTAAACTAGGGCATGTGCACACAAGACGTTGCCGGTTCCAAGCGATGGAGCAAGCATGCACATGCAGCAGACAGACATTTCAGTTGCAGACGCTAGTGTTGCAGCGACAGTTGTCTCCCCAGTGATAGACGCATATGTTGGACGCACAAGCGACACTTGTTCAAACACTGCAGGCTTTTGAGTGGGCATCACAACGCTGCAACATCGACGCACGTGAAGGTAATGGGGATAACACTGATCTTGATGTTAAGCATTATTTGTCAATAGAATACCCTTTGAGTGGGCACTTCGACGAAGCAGCATCGAAACAAATGATGGGGGGTATGCCACCTGCACCCAAGGCTCCAATTTAAAAACGGCTTCATATAACGACCTAGGTCCCTTAACACATCTCTTAGCAAGGAGGGGACCGGCACACCTTTTAATCAGCGCACGTGGAGGTCGAGTCTCCCCATCTCCGCTTCTAATCAGAGGATGGTTCTCATCATAGAGAGGGGTCTCATCAGAGGGGGGTATAGTATCTGTGATCTGACCTTGGAGGATGCACGGGCAAGCCGGCGGCGTACTGGCAGGCAAAGTGGTACAGAGCGTCCAGGTCGCCCTCCCTCACTGGCGCCATGCACATACGCAACCGGTCCCCGACAGTGAGACCCGTGATCTGCATGCGTCGCGCAAGAAGGCAAGGGTCAAGCAGGGGGGGGTCGAGCATGAGCTCATGTCTATCAAGCTTGGACATGCAGAATTCATAAGAGCTGGATGCGCAGAGCGCGGGTGGATCCTCTCCCTGCAGCACTTGCACAACCACTTCAAGGCCTTACGCTCAGTCGCATGAAGTGTTTAATGTTAGTCTTTAGGGCTAGCCTTAAGGGCACTCAAGGGCCCGAGTGCCGGGCATTCCTGTTGTGTCAAATACACACACACACACACACCAACTGCACTTCAGTCACATCCTGGCGTACCGCTGGGCATGCCTGGTGCCCGCTGATCATGCCTAGTGCATCAAGCCCTGTTGATTAGGCCCCAGGCTGGTAAGGGCTGGGCCTGAATTCGCCCAGCACAAGCCTCGCGCTATAGCCCCCAGAGATGATCTGGCGCACTAACCAGAGGCTAGAAACTTGATTGGTTTTGCTATGACAACACACAATCAGAACATGAGGCCCGCAGGGATGAAAGCTGCCAGAGTAAATGAATACCGGTACATAAATAAATCAGTAAACCAACCGATGAATAAATAAATGAGCAAATAAATAAATGAACAAGGGAATACATGAACAAATCAATGAATACATGAAAGAATTAACAGACCTCCCTACACGGTGGAGGAGTGAATGATGCCTTACAAGTCCTTGCTGTCAGGCCTGCAAGCACTACACACACATGCTGATTCCTTACCGGTGCAAGCTTTTTTATAATGGGCATCATCATCTCCTGGTGGCTCATGCTGTAGTTCTGACCCACCAGCACCTCCGAGGCCTCGAAACGAGACATGATCTGCGGGCACCACCAGGTTCAGGGTTAAGGATTTAAAGATTTAGGGTTTAAGGTTCAGCATTTGAGGATTTAGGGTTTAGAAACGAGACATGACCTGCGGGCACAACCAGGTTTAGGGCTCAGGATTTAGGGTTAAGAAACGAGATGATCTGCGGGCACCCCCAGGGCAGCAGAGCAGGGGAGACACAAATTAATCAAATAACGCATGCATTGTTTTCTAGGGTTGGGCGGCCAGCTTCATACTTTGTTGAGTCCGAGCAAAAGACAGAGTGGTAGTGTTGTTAGTTGTTGCGGTCGTTGCGCAACCACTCAAAGCCATGTTCACTTGCGGTGCGCATCCGACCACCTTTGGAAAGCTAATGAGCAGCCACAGCAGGGCCTGTGGACAGGATACTGACCAGCCTACGAGACCATTGGTCCCCCAACAACAGGGCGGGCGGCACCGGGCCCCCCCTTCTGTAGGGCGTGATGTCTATCAGTATATGAACTGTGGCTGTAGCACCTTCTCATGCAGGGACACAGTGTTGCAAAGAACCTCCCGACGAAATCCTGTTGTACAGTAGGGCACTTAATGAAAGCATGGAATCCATGCCATTCAGTCCATTCAGTGAAACAGGTGTGAAAGGTCAGGACGGGTGTGGAAGGTCTGGACGGGGCACAGGGAGGACTTATGCTTAAGGCAGCACAAAATAGCGCATCAGGTTTTAGAGTAAAACCCAAACCCTAAAACCTTAACCACAAACCCCAAGGCCTAGGTGACATGGCCCTCAGGAAAGACCCTCTCCTGCTGAGTATGCTAACCCCACGCTAGCCGCCTCCTTTAAAGGCCGTGCCGCGCTCCCCCTGGTGCCGCAACGGTTTTGCAGACATGACGCCCGGCCCCCAAACAGAACAATCAAGCCCCACAGGCCCAACAGGCCCTGCATGTTTTGACGTAATGATGCCAGATGCTTGTACGAGCACGCACACACACACACCTCCTCAAAGGTCGCGTTGGGCATGGATTTGGAAAGCACCTCGACCTGCTCCGGCTCCGGATACACCCCGGCTGCCTTCTGAGACTCCAGGGTGTGGACGAGGGCGTTGCGCACAACGGGGAGATCAATGGGCATCACGGTGGTCGTCAGGCCAACGGAATACTCGCTGGGGCGGGGGGGGGGGGCGGGTGTGTGGCGGATGAGTGCGGGGATGTGGATGAGTGAGTGAAGTGGGGAAGGGACGTGCGGGCCACTCACCTGCCAGATTGTGCAGCATTGTTCCGCCTTCTGAACATTTGCAGCCTTGCTCTCAAAGCAGAGGTATCCCCAGGTGATGCTCACTCAACACACACACACACACAGGTATCCATCAGTGATGCTCACGTGTATCACCCCACTCACAGGTATCACCCCGCTCACAGGTATCACGCACGCACGCACGCACGCACGCACGCACGCACACGCACACGCGCACGCACGCACACGCACACGTGTAAACACAATCCACACAACAACAATTTACGTGAACCACCTTCACTTTTGTAAACACGGATATAACCCGAACTGCCTCGCAACACAGCCATAGCCACAGCCACAGCCACAGCCACAGCCACACTGACACATATGAATTGGGCAAAACACCATGTCTTGTCACTGCATGGATTAGATCGAACAAACCAATGAATGAAGCTACACTGCACAGGAGCGTCAGTGCTGAGAAAACAGACACACAGGGCAGCAAGCATGGTCCGAGGCCACATTCGTGTTATTGCAAAGTAGCAACTGCCCACCTGTTCCTCCTGCCGAGACTTATCCCTTAACAATACACTCTCAACCCTACGCCGTTGCAAAGTAGTGGCTGCCCACCAGTTCCTCCTGTCGATCCTTAACCCTTAACCCCCAACCCTAAGCAGCTGCAATATAGCAGCTGTTGCAAAGCAGTGGCTGCTACCACCTGTTCCTCTTGCCAGCCCTAAACCATGACCCCTTAAGTCTTCAACCTAAGACCTGGGCCGTTGCAAAGCAGTGGCTGCCCAACTGTTCCTCCTGTCAGCCCTAAACCATGACCCCTTAACTCTTCACCCTAAGCCCTGAGCTGTTGCAAAGCAGTGGCTGCCCAACTGTTCCTCCTGTCAGCCCTAAACCATGAACCCTTAACTCTTCACCCTAAGCCCTGAGCCGTTGCAAAGCAGTGGCTGCCCACCTGTTTCTCCTGCCGGCCCGCCCCGCAAGTTGCTTGATCTGGGAGTCTGTCAGGCGTTCCAACCCGCCTTCGCTGTTCCGTTTGTAGATCTTTGTGAAGATAACACGCCGGATGTTGAGGTTGAGGCCCATGCCGATGGCGTCCGTAGCAATCAGGACATCGTACCTACAGGGAGGCCAGGAGGAAACGTTCATACTTCCAGGAGTGGAAATTCATACTTCCAGGCTCTATCATAGACCTAGACCTACCCTTGCATCCCCCCCCTCCCGCCCCCGCTGGACCAACCCAAGATGCCATCATGCCACCCATACCAGGTTCAGACTGCCCTACCCATTTTTTTCATAACAATGTTTCAAGAGTCAGCCGGGCCCGGCCATTCTGCAAAAAAACAACCTTGCAAGTACCCCCACGCTCCCACAGCACCCACCCAAAAAGCAATAAATGCATCAATCGTGCATGAACGCGATTCCCCTCCGAATTCATGTTGCGTGTTGCTGTTACGAAGTGGACGCAACCACCCACAGCCGCAAAAGGGCCAGGCAGCGCGATCCAGAGGAGACCAGAAACGAAAACCTCATGTCTTGCTGCTAGGTCTACACCACTTACCTCCCCCCTGCTCCTCCAGTCCTCACAGCTCAAACCATGATATGGACACCACTGGATGGCTGTGTGTGTTTTTTACATTGATAGGAAACATGTGTAAACGCTGTAACGACAGGGAGAACAGCAGCAGCCCTCAACCGCTGCCCAGCACCAGTCCCCTCTCATGGTCATACTCAACAGCAGACCGGCCTCAGGCCCTCAGCCTTTCTATTTTCTTTAGCCAGACAAAAGCCCCCACCGACATTTCAAAACACACACACGCACAAACCACAATGTAACCACCACCACCACCCTCACCACCCACCCGCTGCCCGGAGTGTTGAACAGCCTGGCCTGCTCACGCCGGGTCTCCGCAGGCAGCGCGCCATAGACCACACAAGCCTTGTGGTTTGTCATGGACTCAATCTCCTTTGGGCCAGCAAGGATCGGGCAAAAGTGAAAGGAGAAGTGAGGCCAGGCGAGCACCACAACTTCAAACAAACATGCATTCATGGTAGGAGACTTGAGCGGAGGTTGGCGCTGGATGGTGCGACAGCATGCATGATACAAAACTTGATGTGCACATGCAATCACGCATTCAAAGTGCGCAAGCAAACGCGCACATGTATACCGGTTACTGGTATTGCGCACATGCATGCATGGTGCACAGCTTAGGCGCCGGATGGTGCGACGGCAGGCATGCAGGGTTCACAAGATCAATGGTGCACAAGATGATTTTGCCTTACGCGGAATTTGCACTCAATCTCTTGGGGGGTAAATTAAAACCCCTGCCGAGCAGTCATCCACAGAGTGGGAGAGAGGGTCCAGCCACCTCAACTTACAGTACACACTCAAAGTTATGAAAAGACTAACATTGTTGACATTTTGGGGGGTACCCCTCCCCAGCACAGCTTTGAGAGAACGCTTGCACCGTCACCAAACCGCCATTGGTATATGGCTAACCAGGTATAAACCCTAAACCCTGAAACCCTTAACTGCCATTGGTTTATGGCTTACCAGGCCTCAAGTACAGGAACTAGGTAATGGACATTTAAATGGAAGTGTGGAATTCAGCCACACTGTTCCCCCCATCCTAGCGTCACAGCTCAGCTCCCATGAGGCCCGACTCCCACCCTCCGGCTGAACATGTTTGAAATTTGAAACCCATCGTCCGCCCACCGGCAGTGGCCCGCCGGCCGGCAAACTGAAGTAAATTTGGAACCTGCTGTAAGCCCGCCCGCCCGCCCGCCGGTGCCGGTGTGAACCCTTCACCCTAAACCCTGCCAATGCCGGTACAGGCAGTCAGCCAGGCTGTCAGAAGGCTTGGAACCACGGGCTGAATGACATCCATGGCACAGGAATCGAAGCGATTTCCCGGCCTTGCCACGCACCATCTTCTACATTATATTTGAACAGATGAATACTCCAAGAGACCGCGATTCCGGGAAAACAAAGTGAAGCGAGGTTCCCCCCTGTGCCTCACAACCCACCCTCTTGTAACGGTAGATGTCATTCTTGGAAAAGACGACGACACAGTCCCCGGCCTAACAGGGAGCAACGTGAGGGGCAGGAGTGGGAGCGGGAGCGGGGGGAAGGGGGCAGAAACATCATTCATTTCATTAGTACAGGAGTCGTGGGCTAAAGGAGGGAAGTGTAAAAATCTACATAGCCTTATTAGCTGCCCTCCTCCTGATTCTCCATTCTCTCCCGGATTGCTCTGTCTGGCCCATGGTAAAAATGCTATGGGCAGTTGACTTAGGATTAGCATATAAAAAAAAATACAGGAGCCCTGGTCCATGTCCAGCATTTGCCCTTCATTATTCCCAGCCAGCAAACCCACAGTTCTACAACACATATATCATATTCGATAGTTCATTGAGTTCACATATTCAATACTTTGTAGAAAAAATAGGCAAACACCGGACATGAGTCCCCTCCAGCTCACCCGTATGGCCCGTTCTGAGCCGAGGCTCTTTTCCTCCGCATGCAGCTCCGTCGCCCGGACGTATTCCACCACCTGTGGCAGCAGCCAGCAGGCAGGCATGAGGCAGGCAACCGAGGAACTTGTACAAGCTAAGACAGCAGGTAGAAGGCAGGCAGGCAGCGGGTAGAAGGAAGGCAGGCAGGCAGGTAGGCAGCAGGTAGACGGCAGGCAGGCAGGGAGGCAGGCAGGCAGCAGGTAAAAGGCAGGCAAGCAGCAGGTACAAGGCAGGCAGGCAGCAGGTACAAGGCAGGCAGGCAGCAGGTACAAGGCAGGCAGGCAGCAGGTAGAAGGCAGGCAGGCAGGCAGGCAGGCAGGCAGGCAGCAGGTACAAGGCAGGCAGGCAGCAGGTAGAAGGCAGGCAGGCAGCAGGTAGAAGGCAGGCAGGCAGCAGGTAGAAGGCAGGCAGGTAGAAGGCAGGCAGGCAGCAGGTACAAGGCAGGCAGGCAGCAGGTAGAAGGCAGGCAGGCAGGCAGGCAGGCAGGCAGGCAGGCAGCAGGTACAAGGCAGGCAGGCAGCAGGTAGAAGGCAGGCAGGCAGCAGGTAGAAGGCAGGCAGGCAGACAGGCAGGCAGCAGGTAGAAGGCAGGCAGGCAGCAGGTAGAAGGCAGGCAGGCAGCAGGTAGAAGGCAGGCAGGCAGCAGGTAGAAGGCAGACAGGCAGCAGGTAGAAGGCAGGCAGGCAGCAGGTAGAAGGCAGGCAGTCAGACAGGCAGGCAGCAGGTAGAAGGCAGGCAGGCAGCAGGTAGAAAGTAGGCAGGCATGCAGGCATGCAGGCAGCGGGTAGAAGGCATGCAGGCAGCAAGTAGAAGGCAGGCAGGCAGCAGGAAGCAGGCAGGCAGGCAGGCAGGCAGGCAAGCAGGCAGGCAGGCAGGCAGGCAGGCAAGTAAGCAGACAGGCAGGCAGGCAAGCAGGCAAGCAGGCAGGCAAGCAGGCAGGCAGGCAAGCAGGCAGGCAGGCAGGCAGGCAGGCAGGCAGGCAGGCAGGCAAGAAGGCAGGCAGGCAGGCAAGAAGGCAGGCAAGCAGACAAGCAGGAAAGAAGGCAAGCAGGCAAGCAGGCAGGCAAGAAGGCAGGCAGGCAAGAAGGCAGGCAAGAAGGCAGGCAGGCAAGAAGGCAGGCAAGAAAGCAGGCAAGACAGCAGGCAAGATGGCAGGCAAGAAGGCAGGCAAGAAGGCAGGCAGGCAAGAAGGCAGGCAGGCAGGCAGGTAGGAAGGCAGGCAGGCAGGCAGGCAGGCAAGAAGGCAGGCAGGCAGGCATGTAGGAAGGCAGGCAGGCAGGCAGGCAGCAGGTAGAAGGCAGGCAGGCAGCAGGTAGAAGGCAGGCAGTCAGACAGGCAGCAGGTAGAAGGCAGGCAGGCAGGCAGCAGGTACAAGGCAGGCAGCAGGTAGAAGGCAGGCATCAGGTAGAAGGCAGACAGGCAGCATGTATAAGGCAGGTTGGCAGGCATGCAACGGGTAGAAGGCAGGCAGGCAGCAGGTAAAAAGCAGGCAGGCAGTAGGTAGAAGGCAGGTAGGCAGGCAGGCAGGCAGCGAGTAGAAGGCAGACTAGCAGGCAGGCAGGCTGGCAGGCAGCGGGTAGAAGGCAGGCAGGCAGCAGGTACAAGGCAGGCAGGCAGGCAGGCAGGCAGCGGGTAGAAGGCAGGTAGGCAGCGAGTAGAAGGCAGGCAGGCAGCAGGTAGAAGGCAGGCATGCAGGCAAGCAGCGGGTAGAAGGTAGGCAGGCAGGCAGGCAGCAGGTAGAATGCAGGCAGGCAGGCAGGCAGGCAGGCAGGCAGGCAGGCAGACAGGCAGGCAGGCAGGCAGGGAGGCAGCAAGTAGAAGGCAGGCAGGCAGCAGGCAGGCAGCGGGTAAAAGGCAGGCAGGCAGGCAGGCAGGCAGGAAGCAGGTAGAAGGCAGGCAGGCAGCAAGTACAAGGCAGGCAGGCAGCGGGTATAAGGCAGGCAGCAGGTAGAAAGCAGGCAGGCAGGCAGGCAGGTAGGCAGGTACAAAGGAGGCAGGCAGCAGGTAGAAGGCAGGCAGGCAGGTAGAAAGCAGACAGGTAGAAGGCAGACAGGCAGGCATGCAGGTAGGTAGCAGGGAGAAGGCAGGCAGGTAGGCAGGCAGGCAGGCAGGTAGGTAGCAGGTAGAAGGCAGGCAGGCAGGTAGGTAGGCAGGCAGGCAGGTAGGCAGGTAGAAAGTAGGCAGGCAGCAGGTAGAAGGCAGGCAGGTAGGCATGAGATAGGTAACCGAGGAAGTTGAACAAGCTGAGGCAGCAGGCTGGCAGCAGGTAGCAGGTAGAAGGCAGGCAGGCAGGCAGACACGTAACAACAGGGACAGCTGCATAGCTTGATTTTGGCATGGCTAGAATTTGGCAAACGCAATATTCGTTTGAGAGTATTTAGACTTGCCGCCGTTCTGGGTGTAACAATGGCTGAACGCATGCATGCCTTGGCTGTTTCCACATGGGGACAAAGCAATAACAGTGTTTTGGGTGAGAGGCACACCTGCATGGAGCTGGGTACATCCCACAGTCACCAGACAGCATGGTATACAGTTTTCCAACCCTTTCCCAGCTAGGCAGCCAGGACATCTGCCTTGTGGAGGTAAGGGTTGGGCGCAGAAGTAAGGGGAAACCCGGAGTTTTGAAAGCAACGCACAATCGGGGCATGCAGCCTGTCAGCCAGCCAAACCCTCATATCAATGCCTTCAGGTTCCAGGTAACACCCAGTCTTATTCCTTGCATCTGCCGATGCCCCAGCACCTGCAGCTCCTCTCCCGTGTCGGTTCCAGATAACACACAGGCTACGCGCTGTGACTTGCACCCCACCGACTTCAGTTTCCAGATGACACACAGACTAATAAATTGCCCCCCACTGAATACCCAGCACCTGCAGCTCCTGCCCCGTGTCGGTTCCCAATAACACACAGACTAATGCCTTGCCCCCGCCAAGCCCCAGTACCTACAGCTCATCCCCCGTGTGGTGCCAGATAATACACAGGCTGAATCATACCCAGTCTGATGCGTTGCACCTCACTGACTTGAGGCTCCAGGTAACACACAGTCTTATGCCTTGCATTCGCTAAGCCCCAGCACAGCACCTACAGCTCATCCCCCGTGTGGTGCAAGATAATACACAGGCTGAATCATACACAGTCTGATGCCTTGCACCCGCCGAGCCCCCGCACCTGCAGCTCCTCCCCCGTATCGCGACACATGTTCCGCACAAGCTCCAGCGCGCTAGCGTCGCCACACAGGTGCACCTCGCTGGCTGGCAGGCCCAGCAGCGCCCGCGTCCACGCACTGCCCCTCTGGGAGTCGCCAATCATCTGAATGTCGCACGTGCAGCAGCAGTGGCAGCACACAGAGGAGTTGGCTTTTGTGGTGCGCACCAGGCCAAGTTTGGCAGGCTGCTGGTCGGCCACCACTGGGCAGATGGGGACCAAGCCTCGAACGTGTCCCTACCGCCCAAGTCACAAGCAGCAGTGCCTAAGCAGCAGTGCCTGATGCACCAGGCCCTCGCGGCCGTTGGTCGATATGTAGCTGAAATGTAGCTGAAGCACAAGCAAACTAAGCAGTGTCACACAGACGATACCAGGTCATACCTTAGATTAAATCAGGGGTATGGGTCAGGGTTAAAGCTGTTGGCGGCCCCCCCTGGTCCTTATGAACACCTCCCAGGTCATTACAGCCACTCCTCTCAACAGGGCCCCATCTGCATGCTGATTAGCTGGAGCCCCGCAGGGGACAAGGGTGTGGAATGCAGCACACACACCCCACACTCTCGTCCACACTAGGCATACACACACACACCTGGATCTCGTCAATGACCGCGACGTCGTACCGCTTGTTGAGATTTGCCATTTCCACGGTACAGGAGGCATGGGTGGCACCTTGTGGGGTGGGCGACAATATGCGGTCAGTAGGTGCATATTGGTATGGTTGATAGGGTAAAGGGTTTTAGGGTTAAGAATTGCAGGGGTAAGGGCGCATATCGTCAATGGGTCGGTTGATGGTTGATGGGGTTCAGAGTTTAGGGTTTATGGTCATTAGGGTTCAGGGTTAATGCATGTGGTCGATAGGGTTAAGGGTTTTATGGTCGATATGGTTAGGGTTTTATGGTCAATAGGGTCAGGGTAAGACTGCATGTGGTCGATAAATCAGCATGTGCTCCGTAGGTGGTTGACATGGTTCCGTTTTTTCTTCCCAGCCCTGCCAGGGCTTATGCCATGGGCACTAAATGCCCTGATTTCAACAAACACACTGGGGTGAACGTCAAAGGGATGGATAGAGGACAAATGAGGCTCCCCCATTGGCCTTAGCGCGGTAGACTTCCTCTGTCACTTCCTTCACACACATGCGGACATGCCCCAAAAGGGGGGAGGGTTGCCTCCCTGACAGCACCGGGTGTCGCAGCTGAGGGGTGCACCCTAAGGAATGGGTGACCCAAGCAAAAAGAACACAAGACGGGGACGCTAGCCCACCATGATCGTCCCCAGGCAGTAAAAGCCACCAAGGGGTGAAACTTACACCTGGTGCTTGCCACATAACACATTTCCAAGAGTGACGAGTCCCTCTGACGATCACCCAGCACCTCCCACATGTCCCGGCCACCACTCACTGGGTACCTCCCGTTTGTCCTCGCCGGTGATGAGGCTACACCGCACGCCAGCCTGCAGGCAACCAAAGTCGTAAGGGAACCAGTGTCAGCAGGCAACCAAAGTCGCAAGGGAACAACAGGAGGCTGCGAATCCATCAATTCATCTAAATTAGGGCGGGAGGAACCGGAATATTGTTTAACCGCATGCAGCAGACGAATACATGTATCACAATTACAGGAGCGCCGTGCAATTGACCCTGCATTGGCGATAAAAAGCCCTATAATGAATAATAAATGCAAATGAATAAATTATGATACCGGTACCGGTACCGTACATGCATACGGGTATTAAAGTGATATAGGAATATCAGGATTTATTCATTTAGCCTTAATTTTCCTGGGGATGCAAATTTGTGCAATGGTTTTCGCAGCCTGAAGACCTTGCACGAGGCCCACCATTGTGTCTTTTTTTACACCATGCGCTCACTCAAGCTGAGCCGACGAGTCTGTCTGCCTCACCTGGTTCAACCGATCGTACTGCTCCAGTGCTAGCAGGCGCAGCGGCGAGCAATACACCCCGGTCGCCGCGCCCTTGAGCGCTAGGACGGCGTTGTGGGTCTTGCCGCTGTTAGTCGGGCCTGTCTCAAGTGGAACAGAGCGTCCAATCAGCAGCCGGAGCGGCTCGGCAGGGTTTTGAAGTTCAAAAAAATTCAGCTCCACAATCCGCATCAGGTTTGTATAAGTGCAGGTTGAGCGCCAGATCAGATTCTATGCTATTTCCTGCAATCGACATGGCGCAGCTGTCTGGCCCTAACCGACTTTGACCCCGCCCTGCCTGCATCACACCCCCACACCCCGCCCTGCCTGCATCACACCCCCACACCCCGCCCTGCCTGCATCACACCCCCACACCCCGCCCTGCCTGCATCACACCCCCACACCCCGCCCTGCCTGCATCACACCCCCACACCCCGCCCTGCCTGCATTACACCCCCACACCCCGCCCTGCCTGCATCACACCCCCACACACCGCCCTGCCTGCATCACACCCCCACACCCCGCCCTGCCTGCATCACACCCCCACACCCCGCCCTGCCTGCATCACACCCCCACACCCCGCCCTGCCTGCACCACACCCCCACACCCCGCCCTGCCTGCATCACACCCCCACACCCGCCCTGCCTGCCGCCCTGCCTGCACCACACCCCCACACCCCGCCCTGCCTGCCGCCCTGCCTGCATCACACCCCCACACCCCGCCCTGCCTGCCGCCCTGCCTGCATCACACCCCCACACCCCGCCCTGCCTGCTGCCCTGCCTGCACTACACCCCCACACCCCGCCCTGCCTGCCGCCCTGCCTGCACCACACCAGCACTCCCTCCATTGGCGGCGCTGCTCTCTCGCTTAACCCACACGACCCAAAAGGTATACATTCCCCTTCTTGCTGAGTTGCTGACCCCCCCCCCCCTCACCGCCTAGCTTTATCCCTGTGTGATCTGCAGGGATCATTATTTCGGCTTGAAGTGCACCTTCAACGGGCCGCCCTGCGTCTGCCAACGCCAGATTAGGGCTAGATCTCAAACGGAGAATTTAGCTACATTTCAGCTACCACTTGGCCTTCGGCTGAAGGTCCCATGCTCCGCCAGTCATGCAGCTTTGGTGGCCCAAGCAGCATGCCTGTCTGAACAGAGGCCAGAGGCCAGAAGGTAGCTGAAATGTAGCTGAAATGTTCCTTAGCCAAACCAGAGGAAAATAAACAATGGCATTCTGTACCATTGCATCAGGGTACCTCCACCCGGCTGCCCCTCTCCCCCTGCCACTCGTCGCAAATCTGCCCTCATGCTAACACAACCGCACACCTGAATGGTAGATCAACTTGCGGTGTATCGCCCGCGCAAATGGGAACCACTCGTGAGGATGCGTGAGGTCCGACGCGCCGCTGGCCTGCCTCAGCTCCGCCATGTGGCACAGCTGCAGATACCCCTTGTACAGCAAATGGGCATACTCAATCACCCACGGCGGAGGACAGAAGTCTGCGGCGGCGGCGGCGGCCGCAGCAGCAGCTGCTGGCGGCGGCCCCAAGGGCGCCGGCGGCGCCGACGCTGGTGACATGGTTTGATTCATCTCCACCTGAGTCGCTGCAAGGGGCGGCAGCAGTTGCGCCTGCTGTGCCGCCAGGGCAGCCAAGCCTTTGGCCTTGAGCTTTGGGGCTCGATAATTCAGGTATTTGCTGAGAGTAGGGGTCATCGCGACCTTGACGTGATTCAAGAACATTTTGACAGTTCTCCCGTACATCTGTCAGGACAGGGGGCGTCGTGAGGGTTGGAAGAAACGGGCAGAGGTATTATGGCGAAGGCAACGGTAACAGTTATGGCGATGGTAACAGTAATGGCAACAATAAAAGTAACAGCGACGGTAATAGTAATGTCAACGGTAAAAGTAACGGTGATAGTAATGGTTATGGTAACAGCAATGGTAACAGTAATGGTAAGGGTAACCAAAATGGTAATGATGACATGAATGGTAACAGTCACAGTAATGTACCCGTGGCCTGTCAGGATAGGAATGCGCAAAGAGGTGCTTGCTGGATCGTCAACGCATGCGTCAAAAAGACGTTTTGAGCGGGTAAGGGAACGGGTGGTGCTAGCCCAGTTGGAGGTGATGGTAGAGATGGGCGCTGCTTAGGTTGCAGCAGCAGCATCAGTGCATATCCATTTTGAGGAAGAGCCGGGCAGTGCGGGAGGGGGTCAAAGGGGTGGTTCCTGTAGTTGCATCAACGCAACCACTCATAAACTTTTTTTCAGAAGGGACACGCAGCAAAAAATGGAGGAACCAAGACAAGGCAGCAGGGCAGACCACCGAGGTAGACAGGCGCTAGTGGCTTCATAGCACCAACACTGCATTTCTATGGAGGCAAACAAACTGCCCATGTCAGGTTGTATATTCAGGGATTCCTGTGTATTCAGGGATTCCTGTGTATTCAGGGATTCCTGTGTATTCAGGGATTCCTGTGTATTCAGGGATTCCTGTGTATTCAGGGATTCCTGTGTATTCAGGGATTCCTGTGTATTCAGGGATTCCTGTGTATTCAGGGATTCCTGTGTATTCAGGGATTCCTGTGTATTCAGGGATCCCTGTGTATTCAGGGATTCCTGTGTATTCAGGGATTCCTGTGTATTCAGGGATCCCTGTGTATTCAGGGATTCCTGTGTATTCAGGGATTCCTGTGTATTCAGGGATTCCTGTGTATTCAGGGATCCCTGTGTATTCAGGGGTTCCTGTGTATTCAGGGATTCCTGTGTATTCAGGGATTCCTGTGTATTCAGGGATTCCTGTGTATTCAGGGATTCCTGTGTATTCAGGGATTCCTGTGTATTCAGGGATTCCTGTGTATTCAGGGATTCCTGTGTATTCAGGGATTCCTGTGTATTCAGGGATTCCTGTGTATTCAGGGATTCCTGTGTATTCAGGGATTCCTGTGTATTCAGGGATTCCTGTGTATTCAGGGATTCCTGTGTATTCAGGGATCCCTGTGTATTCAGGGATTCCTGTGTATTCAGGGATTCCTGTGTATTCAGGGATTCCTGTGTATTCAGGGATTCCTGTGTATTTAGGGATTCCTGTGTATTCAGGGATTATTATGTATTCAGGGATTCCTGTGTATTCAGGGATTCTTGTGTATTCAGGGATTCCTGTGTATTCAGGGATTCCTGTGTATTCAGGGATTCCTGTGTATTCAGGGATTCCTGTGTATTCAGGGATTCCTGTGTATTCAGGGATTCCTGTGTATTCAGGGATTCCTGTGTATTCAGGGATTCCTGTGTATTCAGGGATTCCTGTGTATTTAGGGATTCCTGTGTATTCAGGGATTATTATGTATTCAGGGATTCCTGTGTATTCAGGGATTCTTGTGTATTCAGGGATTCCTGTGTATTCAGGGATTCCTGTGTATTCAGGGATTCCTGTGTATTCAGGGATTCTTGTGTATTCAGGGATTCCTGTGTATTCAGGGATTCCTGTGTATTCAGGGATTCCTGTGTATTCAGGGATTCCTGTGTATTCAGGGATTCCTGTGTATTCAGGGGTTCCTGTGTATTCAGGGATTCCTGTGTATTCAGGGATTCCTGTGTATTCAGGGATTCCTGTGTATTCAGGGGTTCCTGTGTATTCAGGGATTCCTGTGTATTCAGGGATCCCTGTGTATTCAGGGATTCCTGTGTATTCAGGGGTTCCTGTGTATTCAGGGATTCCTGTGTATTCAGGGATTCCTGTGTATTCAGGGGTTCCTGTGTATTCAGGGATTCCTGTGTATTCAGGGATTCCTGTGTATTCAGGGATTCCTGTGTATTCAGGGATTCCTGTGTATTCAGGGATTCCTGTGTATTCAGGGGTTCCTGTGTATTCAGGGATTCCTGTGTATTCAGGGATTCCTGTGTATTCAGGGATGCCTGTGTATTCAGGGATCCCTGTGTATTCAGGGATCCCTGTGTATTCAGGGATTCCTGTGTATTCAGGGATCCCTGTGTATTCAGGGATCCCTGTGTATTCAGGGATCCCTGTGTATTCAGGGATCCCTGTGTATTCAGGGATTCCTGTGTATTCAGGGATTCCTGTGTATTCAGGGATTCCTGTGTATACAGGGATTCCTGTGTATTCAGGGATTCCTGTGTATTCAGGGATTCTTGTGTATTCAGGGATCCCTGTGTATTCAGGGATCCCTGTGTATTCAGGGATCCCTGTGTATTCAGGGATTCCTGTGTATTCAGGGATTCCTGTGTATTCAGGGATTCCTGTGTATTCAGGGATTCCTGTGTATACAGGGATTCCTGTGTATTCAGGGATTCCTGTGTGTTCAGGGATTCCTGTGTATTCAGGGATTCCTGTGTATTCAGGGATCCCTGTGTATTCAGGGATCCCTGTGTATTCAGGGATCCCTGTGTATTCAGGGATTCCTGTGTATTCAGGGATTCCTGTGTATTCAGGGATTCCTGTGTATTCAGGGATTCCTGTGTATACAGGGATTCCTGTGTATTCAGGGATGCCTGTGTATTCAGGGATTCCTGTGTATTCAGGGATCCCTGTGTATTCAGGGATTTCTGTGTATTCAGGGATTCCTGTGTATTCAGGGATTCCTGTGTATTGAGGGATTCCTGTGTACCGTATTCAGGGATTCCTGTGTATTCAGGGGTTCCTGTGTATTCAGGGATTCCTGTGTATTCAGGGATTCCTGTGTATTCAGGGATTCCTGTGTATTCAGGGATTCCTGTGTATTCAGGGATTCCTGTGTATTCAGGGATCCCTGTGTATTCAGGGATTCATGTGCATTCAGGGATTCCTGTGTATTCAGGGATTCCTGTGTATTCAGGGATTCCTGTGTATTCAGGGATCCCTGTGTATTCAGGGATTCCTGTGTATTCAGGGATTCCTGTGTATTCAGGGATTCCTGTGTATTCAGGGATTCCTGTGTATTCAGGGATCCCTGTGTATTCAGGGATTCCTGTGTATTCAGGAATTCCTGTGTATTGAGGGATTCCTGTGTACCGTATTCAGGGATTCCTGTGTATTCAGGGATTCCTGTGTATTCAGGGATCCCTGTGTATTCAGGGATTCCTGTGTATTCAGGGATTCCTGTGTATTCAGGGATTCCTGTGTATTCAGGGATTCCTGTGTATTCAGGGATTCCTGTGTATTCAGGGATTCCTGTGTATTCAGGGATTCCTGTGTATTGAGGGATTCCTGTGTACCGTATTCAGGGATTCCTGTGTATTCAGGGATTCCTGTGTATTCAGGGATTCCTGTGTATTCAGGGATTCCTGTGTATTCAGGGATCCCTGTGTATTCAGGGATTCCTGTGTATTCAGGGATTCCTGTGTATTCAGGGATTCCTGTGTATTCAGGGATTCCTGTGTATTCAGGGATTCCTGTGTATTCAGGGATTCCTGTGTATTCAGGGATTCCTGTGTATTCAGGGGTTCCTGTGTATTCAGGGATTCCTGTGTATTCAGGGATTCCTGTGTACCGTATTCAGGGATTCTTGTGTCGATAGGTGCTTGCTGTGCCCTCCTAAAGGCTTCACAAGCATGGCGCGAAGTTATGATGAGATGCATAAATTGGGGGGAAGCCACGGAGGTATCAGAGGCCGACCCCTCCCTTGAGGCTGCGCCTTCCCCGAGAGTGATGGTGATGTTGGTCGATCGTGGCCCAGGCCAAGTTTGGGCACCTTGCATGCGCTTCAGCTAATACAGCCACCTATCACACATACATGCCTTGATCAAGAAGCATAACCAGTCAGCCAGCTCAAGATGTGTGTCATAAATACATACGCAGCTGATCTCTATACTAACCCGAAACCCTCAAATTTCAACCTATCTCTAAATCAAGCCTGTACTCTACACCCTTAACCTACCTCTAAACCAACCCTTGAACCCACACTCTAATCCTCTCTCTCCGCTAACTCCCTCCGCTAACCCTGTGTGGTTAACGTGGGCAACACTCACCTCATGGGATATTCTCTCAGACTGAATCTTAGGGGCCAGGATCTGCATGCACCTGCAGACAGAGGGCAGCACAGAGGACTCAGGGCAGGGCAGGCTACGTCAAATCAGGGCAGGCTGTGTCAAGTCAGGACAGGGTTTTCGGGTTAAGAGTTTAGGGCTATTGTTTAGGTTTAGGGTTTAGGTGTTTATAGTTAAGGGTTTAGGTTAGGGTTTAGGGTTAAGGTGTCCTGAGTGCACCAAGTACGAACACAGGTAAAATCCAACAGCCGCCTTTCCGGCATTCAGCCATTCCGATGACGGTGTTAAGGCGTTAAGGTCTCCATCCCAAAAATGTTTCCGCATGGGCCAAAACAGCGCGAATGGGAATAATACAGGCAGAACCGTATGACTCCGTGAAGGGAATCCCTTAAGCCTAAATCCTTAACTCTTTACACTATACCGTGGGCCAGGCAGCGCAAAATAGAACAAAAACAGGCATGGCCACATGACACATCAAAGGGAGCCCTAAACCCTAAATCCTTAACCCATCAACCCTAAAGTATGGGCCAGACAGTGCAAACGGGAATAGTACAGGCATGGCCCAGTTAAAGTCATGTTCAATTGGTATATTCTAGATGTTCTGAGAAGCGCTACCCAAAGAGGGCTGGCTCGGCTAGCGCGGCAACACACACTGTGTGGGGGGTGGGTGTAGGGGTGGGGGGGAAGGGTCGTGCACCTATCCCATAAATCAAATGTGATGCCCTGCTGGACTGTCAAACCTTCACAGTGACATACCCAATGTGGCCTGTCCGATGTGGCCTGTTCAATGTGGCCTGCCCAATGTGGCCTGCCCAGGGTGGCATGCCCAGGGTGGCATGCCCGGGGTAGCATGCCCAGGTTAGCCTGCCCAGGTTGGCCTGCCCAGGGTGGCCTGTCCAATGTGGCTGGCCAAAGTGGCATGCCCAGGGTGGTCTGGTGTGCACTAAACACTTGCTAGTGCCCGCGGAAGGCCGCACCTGTTGAGGACCAAAACGGCGGAGCCCCCGCTGCCATCCTTGAGCTTACTTCTGTGCGAGCCATTCAACACCTTGTCCACAGACGGAGGTATAGGTGCGCCGCTGGGGGCAGCCCCCGCAACAGGACCAGCCGCCACAGAGGGCAACTGTTGCTGCTGCTCCGGCAGCCCGTGCAACAGCTGTCGCTGCTTCTGTCGCCGCCGCTGCAGTAACTCCAAATACTTCTTTTGCTGCGACAGCTGCGCCTCCTTCTCTTCCTTTCTCTGACGCGTCTGCTGCAAATACTCGTCGTGCTGCAGCTGCAGTTTCCGCCGCTGCTCCTGCCGCAACGCCACCTGCTGTTGCTCCTTCTCCAGCTTCTGCCGCTGCTGCTGCAACACCTCCGTCTGGCGCTGCTCCTGTTGCGCGAGCGACAGCAGTTGCACCGTCTTCTGCTGCTTCTGCTTCTGCTGCCTCTGAACCTGCTGCTGAGGCTCCTGTTTATGCAGCTGCTGTGGCCCTTGCTTTTGGACCTGGTGTGGCAATTGCTGTAGCAGCAGTTTCGGGTACCCCTCTTGTGTCTGCTCCTGCTTTTGCACATCCTCCCTCGCTGAGGGTTGGCATCTTACGCCTGCTGCAAGTGCAACCCCTCCAGCTGAAGGACCACTGCTTGGGGCTGGGAGGGGTTCCCGGAGTTCTGAACGCCTCCCTCCCGGGTCTAGCACTGCATCACGGCTGACTGAAGACCTGCTGCTCAAGGCTGTGACCGCCTCCCGGCTAACAGATGGCCTGCTGCTAAGGGCCAGGGTGCTTTCCACCGAGCTGGGCTGACTCCCTTGGTCTGTTCTTGATCCGACCTTATTGGACGGTGTGGCCCACAGCTGGCTGAGTTTTGCGGCTGCCGGTCTGTTTGGAGGGGGATCTATGGAGGACTGG
Organism: Limnomonas spitsbergensis; assembly: GCA_037349105.1. Lineage (NCBI taxonomy): Eukaryota > Viridiplantae > Chlorophyta > Chlorophyceae > Chlamydomonadales > Limnomonas > Limnomonas spitsbergensis. The sequence goes on along the minus strand of JAYJMM010000007.1, from coordinate 117,049 downwards.
CCAGAGGTCCCTAAGGCTTCTCCCTGGCCTACAGAGCCACGCCGGCCCGATGCGGGGTACGAGCTTGCCGCTGTTGCGACTTTGGAAACGCGATCAGCACTTGCCGCTGCTGCTGAGCTCGAGTGGAAGAGCGACCAGGCAAGGACTGCAAGGGGCCGTAGGGACTGCACAGAGACAGGGGTGGGGGACATGGGGGGGGGGGGGGATGAAGTGGTGGAAGGGGAGTGGGGAGGAGGAGTGAGCTGCGGTGGTGGTGGTGGTGGTTAGGGGGTAAGACTTGTTAACCGGCAGGGTAAAGGTGGGAGGGAGTAGGGGGTAGGCTCGTCGGGGAGCCGAGAGGGGGGCGTGGAGATGGAAGGCTCGGAAGGCAGATATTTGGGGGAAGGGGGAAATGGGGCAGGCAGCAGCAGGAGTAGGGTGTGGGAGGGGCGGAATAAAAAGGGCGAGAGGGGTGCGGAGGAGGAAGTTTTGGAGTCCAGGCGGCGCTTGGCGAAGTTTTCTTTGAACGGAATTGAAGATCAGAGAAAAAAACAGGTTGGTGGCAGGGTGGGGGCAGAGTGGAGGGAGGCGTTAGCGGGTCTGTGCTGAGAAAGCTGTGATCGGTGGTTTAAGTGGTTAAATAGGTTGACCCCAATATGCTGCTGTAAAGTTTGTGCAGGTAGAAACCCTGACCAGTCAACATAACCCGGGGCTATGGCCGTGTTTACCAGCTTGCTCCTTATGACTCGATTGTCAGCATCGCAGGTTACAGACAGGCCTCTCACTCATGGCCTACCCCACATAACCTCCCCCACATGGCCTCCCCCACATGGCCTCCCCCACATGGCCTCCTACACATGGCCTCCCCCACATGGCCTCCCCCACATGGCCTCCCCCACATGGCCTCCCCCACATGGCCTCCTACACATGGCCTCCCCCACATGGCCTCCCCCACATGGCCTCCCCCACATGGCCACCTACGCATGGCCTCCCACGCATGGCCTCTCACGCATGGCCTCCCACGCATGGCTTCCCACGCATGGCCTCTCACGCATGGCCTCCCACGCATGGCTTCCCACACATGGCCTCCTACACATGGCCTCCCACGCATGGCCTCCCCCACATGGCCTCCTACACATGACCTCCCACGCATGGCCTCCCACGCATGGCCTCTCACGCATGGCCTCTCACGCATGGCCTCTCACACATGGCCTCCCACGCATGGCTTCCTACGCATGGCCTCCCCCACATGGCCTCCCACGCATGGCCTCCCACGCATGGCCTCCCTCGCATGGCCTCCTACGCATGGCCTTCCACACATGACCTCCCTTGCATGGCCTCCCACGCATGGCCTCCTACGCATGGCCTCCCTCAAATCTTTATAATCAAGTGGGGCCTGTGGATGTAGCTGCCTGCTAGGCTGTAAATTTCAGTCAGGATTGTGGCACTTGCAGCTGCCACTCGGCATCAAGGGTAGGGCATGCAGTAATGGTTTTTGGTCTGTGTGTGTTAGATATATTCCTCTGCTTAAACTACATTCTCCATGGTATCCAAAATCCAATGACCCATGCTTCAGCCAAAATAACTCTTATGTCCTAGGGTGCATCCATGTCTTCAGCATGCCCAAAACGCATGCAAGTCGTGCGTGGGTGTGCACGTACCTCTGGCAGGATTTCCGTCTGCGTCAGCTGATTGACGTTGCCAGCAGCACCTGCAGTCCGCCCGGCTGCCGCCGCGCAGATCAGATTCCTGGAGGCGCCTTGCAGCGCCCTCATCTCATGCGAACAAGGTATCCAATATTGTATCACGTTGAACCAAAGGAGTAGTGCGATGCTATGATGCTGGCTGCATCAGTTATCGAACAAATTACTTTTTCTCTGGCGAGGGGTGGTTTCTGGTTTCGGATGTCGATTTGAAACTAACCTCTCCTGGACGCCTTGACCCCGACCAGTCTAATTCGTCCTTGAACATCGCTTTGAACGTACTTTCTAAAAAAATGCATACTCGTTGTTTTCGCTCCCACTAATTATGGCATCTGCTACGCCTTAATGAGGAAAGAGTCTCGCTCGTCTCTCCGGTGTCTTGGCGCTCCTCCTGACTTGACCGCACAGCCAGCTGCACCGCGACTTTGAAAAATGAGGCCAGCATAGGATGCGACAGCACCTTCGGTGTGGCTCAGGATAGGGTGTGTTTCGCACCCAGGCTTCGCACCCGCAAATGGCATTCAGCTGCCGGAACTGCATCCCTGCTACATCACCGTCAAGCCTACAGCAGCACACAGTCGCTCTCCGCTGATTATGAAAACCAGCCGCAGCCGCACAGGATGCAAGAGGAGCAGCCGCAGCCATAACGGCTGCATGAGAGCGTCAGCAACGGCCATGCCGGACAGCACCATGGAGCCGTAGCCAAATCCGGTGACCATGGCTCAGGCCCACGCCTGGGGACCTTGCCCCCCTTTTGAAGGCCCAGGGGATCCTTCTCGCGCTCAATTGGGGTTCCATCAGGTGAGGGCGCCAAGCGCCTCTACCGGTGGGTCGCGCCACCATCACAAACTGTGGACAGAGCGGTAGACCAGTAGACAACTGTCCATCGATGTGCTCTATCTAAGCTCAGTCGAAGCTCTGTCTAGTCAAAACCCACCTGTCCAGTACCTGCCAGTTTTCCACTGACGCTCCTGCCTCCACCAGTTCCCGTTCCACTGCCGCTGCAGAGGATATGGATCAGCCTGGTGATGGCACTCTCCTGCTGGAGTGGCTCTGTCTCCCTACATTTCATTGAGGTTTATAGAGTGTCTCAATGCCACTGACGACATCTGGCGCCATATATCTCAACACATTTCGCCCTCACATCCTTTTATTTACTCACATGAGGATATTTCGATGTGCCCTCTAGCCGTTGCGGTTTTTAGGACCGCAAGCAACAGCGCTGACATTGCATTTCTCCGCTTCATTTTCCAATTCCCTGCACTGGATCCAGCCGTGGCTGTACCAAACACCGGATCCAGTCGTGGATGTACCAAACACTGGATCCAGTCGTGGATGCACCAAACACCGGATCCAGTCGTGGATTTACCAAACACCGGATCCAGTCGTGGCTGTACCAACACCGGATCCAGTCGCTGATGTACCAAACACCGGATACAGTCGTGGATGTACCAAACACCGGATCCTGTCGTGGATGTACCAAATACCGGATCCAGTCGTGGATGTACCAAACACCGGATCCAGTCGTGGATGTACCAAACACCGGATCCAGCCGTGGATGAACCAAACACCAGTTCAGGCATCCTCATGGCATGATATGTTGTACAGCCTGTAGTGGCGAAACAGTTGATGGAAGGCCTGACGGTCACCCTTCTGACTGTACCGCACAGGTATCAGTTAGTATCAGCTGTGATGTGCCTCATTGTGCTTGTCTGGTCCTTGATGATGCATGCTGCACATGAAAGAAGCCAATCAATGTTGACATCTGTTTGCAGGAGCCTCCTATGCTTCCTTGCTTACAAAATAATATGAAATAAGCCAATGTTCGGACGTGTTTCAAAGGGCCGCCTGCTTCCTTGTTTCCCACACTCACCTGGTGGGTAGGGTACTAGGAGACATTACTTAGTACTCTGTAACCTCTGCCCTCCAACCTTATATGATTGTTACTAGGAGACATCACTACGTACGGTACTCTGCAACCTCGCTCTTCCCCTCAATCTTCCGCGATTGCAAAGCAATGCAAAGCAAATATATTGGACCCTGGCGCCATATCATTCATGACCGACATCACAGCAGCACGCACCAGCAAAGCAAGGAAAAAGGAACGTGCCGAAGCGTGGCTTGATGAGGAATGAAAGAGAACATCTCTGATTGATTGATTGATCGAAACATAGTGAAGGGATAATGACAGCTTGAAACACTTTTGCATAACCGTAGAACAGCTTCGACTCTGCTACTAATTAGTTTTTGTCGGGGGTGCGCGGAGTTGATGTGCAATATAATAATAATTAACAACTACTTTTGGGGTTGTGCGTACTAGTGTTTCCGGCACCAAATATCAAAATAATTTAGCTGCGCGGGCGCGGAGTAGGGTCATTTTTGCCTGCGCGACGAATTTGATATACGGTATTAGTTCTCAACAGGGGTGCGCGGACCCTATCCGGTTTTACGGTAGTGGATGAACTGGTATCAGAGATCTGGCTTATTCCAGGTGTGAATGGCAGATTTGACCATGGACCTCAACAGGCTTTCAGCTAGTCCTTAAGATGTCCTCAGCTAGGAATGGCACTGGTGCACGCACTGGTCATCTAGTACTGGAAGGAAGTCCAGTCAACGAAGGCACGACCGATACCTGCGCCATGTGATACACGGACAGAATGTTCATGCATCACTCTTGGCATCACTCAATCAATATAAACAAGCAAAGAAGATCCAACAAATATGGATTTATCTGTGGTTTTGTACCAGTGTCAGTTAAGCCGTGCGTCCTGCCAAGATCCGCCGTTTTGTTACGAGCCGATTTGCAAGAGCCCAATCCTAATAAATACCTGAAATTAAATAACAGTTCGAACACGAAGGGAAGGCTGAAATGAAAGCTGTTACCGGTAGGACCTTCATCCTGGAATAAATAGGAATCCACTATTTTGGCCTGCCCCCCCCTCGTCACAGAGACCTAGTAAAACCTTAATTTCTCAGTCAAAAAACAGGATTCTGAGGGGGATACGGGTCTATCCCAATCAGCTTGGCAGTGCGTTTTTGCTAGTATCAATGAAAGCGACTGGTTTACAAATATAAAATGACAAATCAAGAAACTAAGAATTCAGGTCCACTCGATACTCAAGAAACTCAAGATACCAGTACTCAGGAAATCCGGGATACCGGTATTGGTGTTCAGCATATTCAGGAGACCAGTTCTTGGGATAATGAGAGCACTTGGGATAATTAGGACACTCGAGATGCTCGGGATACAGGATATTGGTACTCGGGATACTCGGATTTTTTGCTCAGGATGCTCAGGGAATTTAAGATACCGTTTCCTTAGCTACCTAGTACCTACCCTTGCTGGCGATCATCAGGTTGCATACGCGAGAGGGCTGCGGCAGCACACAGGCATCTGATTTCAGCTCGGCATCTCTCCCTCAAATCATTCAGGATGCCAGGGGGGTGAGTCAGGTCATGAGGCGCTAATGCATGCCGTACTTAACGATTCCAATCAACTGTATTTGATGCAAGGAAGAGAACAGCCTAATCCTCATTGTCACCTGACAGCTAGAAAATTGCATCTGCTTTTTTTTAAACATGCAATTTTTTCGGAGACCCCCCTCCTTATCGCCCCCTCCCCCCCCTCTCTTGACCAAAACAAATTCGAAGACCAGTTGCGGGAAGCTCTCAGCAAGCTCTACAAGGGTGGGGGATGGAACCTTACCAGTTATAATTTGCCTCAGTGAAATTACCTAGCAGTACTGACCACCATACATACCGGTATATAATACCCCGGTATGGCGGTTCATTCAAGGCAGGCAGGAGCAAGAACAGATGGTGAGGCAGGAGCAAGAACAGATGGTGAGGCAGGAGCAAGAACAAGCTGACAGCATAATATATATACCAGATATGTAATATGCTAGTGCCTCAGGGTATGCCATGGCAAGTCCTTCCAACCTTTTCATCAAGAGAAATGATAATAAAGGAGAAGAGCTAGGGCCCACGCGGCGTGGGTTTGGGGAAGCACAAGTGGACGGGACGCCCAAACCCCGATCTGTGCACTCTTTAAAGGATAATGCGACTACGGCGGGTCGTTGAGTCAGCCGTCAGGCGGACTATTTTCAAGGAAGCGTCGGAGACGAAGGATGGCAGGCTTGAAAGTGCGAACAGAAACCTGTTTAAGAAGGGTAGAAACATGGTGGGGTGGACTAACAAGTTCTGGAATGATGCGCATGATGCCTTTGTAGGAAGTGCCTGAGGTGCCAATGGTGACGTATGTGCACATGTAAGGGGATGATGGAAGTTGGAAAAGGGGTCGGCAGCTAGCTGAGAGGCGTTGAAGAGGGGAGAGGGGGCGGGATAGCAGACATGGCAAACGGGGTGGCGTGAGGGCCCACGTAGGTGTGGAGAGCAGTTAGAGAGTTGCTCAGACATTTGAAAATGTTCAAAAGTTGAGATTTTTCGTACCACCATTCGCCCACCCCACCCATCCAGGCATCCACCTTATCATGCGTGCCAGTGATGAGATTGAAGCTTGGGAGGACATGTGTGTGGAGGGGGTAGTACTCAGCTAGTAGCCTAGTACCAGAGCTAGTTTCTTGAGGAGCTGGGGAATTGATTTCATTTCCTTATCTAGGGGGGAGAGGGTTATTTTCCTTTTTGTTCATCACTTGCTTCCTCTCCTCACCTTAATTTTACCTTGTTCAGACTCGACTCTTCAGGTGCAAGGAACCTTTTGCACTGCCTTTCCTTCTGGGGGGCGGCAGGGATATTTGGATGAACAAGCTCACCATCGACACGGCATGTGCTCAAGAATGAGCGGTACAAAACATTTATTTTGGTTTTGGAGCCGTCCCCGCCATAATGGGATGTCGAGGGATCTGGTTTATTACATGCCACAATGCAAGTCGGCATTTGCCACGCGAAATGGAATGGTATAACTCTCATCGCTGAATTGAATACCAGATTTGGAATGCTCTTATTAGGCTCTGCAATTTTGCGGTAGTGCGGTGTAAGCTCGTCCCATTTTCATGAATCCCTTCAGTGTTGGCCCTGGTGTTGGTTATCATGTCTGGAACTATGTGAGGAATTTAGAGGATTATTTAGTTCACTGGGAAAAAGGCACAGCATGAACAGGTGCACGAGGTCTGCAATCTGCATTGGATGCTTCACAGATGTTCACCGTCTGCTGAGTAGACACCAGAATTCGAACTTCGATCTCGTTTCTATAACCGAACATGCTTTGTACTCGCCTTGTGCTGTTAGCTTTTGATTTTTGAACTCATGGATGATCGATCGACTATGAGATCGAAATAAAGGAATACTCCTATGTGTGCTACTGACCCACCCACGCACAGGCCAGTCCTTGTGCGTGACATCTTATTGGACAAGGGCCGCGTCAGTACACCGCTTGAAAAGACGCAGTCTCACAGAATCGAAATCACATGCATGCTGGACCCTAAACCTGATTTACCCCGTAGCTCCAGTCAGAAGTTCCCGACAGCTGTCTCCCGCAGGCACCAACCTCAAATCAGGCCATCGCCATATCTCTTACACCAACCTCCACCACACCCATTTACCTTTTCTTCCCCCCGACCATCTCACTCCGGCCGATATTCCTAACGCAGGCATGCCGAAATTTGACCTTCTCCTCCTCCTCATCTCCAATACTCTTGGGGACACAACCCGTACTTTCCCATATCTTGCTCCTACTTTGGCCCCGGGCTCCTCCCACCCTTCTCGCCACTTGCTCCCGTCCGGTTTTGGCCAGGCAAATCTCCTTCCTCTGCCCACCACAATACTTGCACCTCCACCCTCAGCCCAGCCAAGCACGACAACCCACACACCCTACGCCCCCTCCTTCCCCCTCCGTTGGCACGATATACCGGCATATTACACCGATGGCTCGGCCCTATCTACACCTGGCAAAGGCACAGCCACGGGTGCGGCCTTCTATTGTACTCAAGACAGCACTACCTACACAGTCCACCCCGATGGCCGGGCTGAAACCAACACTATTACACGGGCTGAGCTTGCTGGCATCCATGCTGCCCTCATTCATGCCGCCTTACACCACACCGGTGATCTTACCATTTTCTCAGATTCCTTGGTTTCTCTCTATGATACGCAGAAGGCCCTTCGCCACCCGCACACTTTGCTTGAATGTAAACACGCCCCCCTTCTCCTCGACATTCGTGCTCTCATCCTTACCAGGCTACGCCTCCGCCACCATTTTCACCTGTACAAGGTCAAATCTCACATCGGCATCATTGGCAATGAACTCGCAGATAAGGGTGCTGCACTCGCCCTCAAATCCCCCGACCAATGCGACTTCACATGCACCTCAGATGTCCAACACTTCCCACACTTACCTGCATGGCCATGCCTCCCACCCCCCCATGACACGGACGAACCGTGGTTTGCATCAGACCTTACCCATTCTTTGAAGGAACACATGTCCCGAAACTGCCCCCTTCTAACAGATGGTCCTACTTCTCCCCCTCTGCCCTTGCGCTATGTCCGCATGCAAGTCCTCGTTGCCTCTGCCCTCGCCTCCTACCTTCCCATCCTATGGCACATGGGTCTGCCCTTTAGTGGTATTCGCAACATCCTCAAATCGCGCACCAATACCCTGTGGACTGCATCTACAGCCATGCATATGAACCGCCCTTACAAAACGGCTGTAGGCACTCGCACCACCCCCCACTGTCCCATATGCTCCCATCCCAATGATACCCCTGGCCATCTTTTAGGCGGTTGTGCTCATTCCTCCATGTCCGCCTCATACATTGCTCGACACAACCGAGCTGTATGCATCATCCAAACTGCTATTGCTAATGGCTCCCTAGGCTCCTCTTTTACTATCATGGATGCCACTTCCCGTGCTAACCTTCCCTTCGGGGTCTATGACACCCGTCTCCCACGTTGGCTAGTGCCCCGACGACCCCCCACTTTCCCTGACACCTTTGATTACTGTGACAAATTGCGACCGGATTTGCTTATTGTCCAAGGTCTCCCACATTCCGAATTCCTTCGTCTTTACCGCGCTGGTCAACTCTCTAGCTCACAAACTATGTCTCGGCTCCAGAGGACTTGCACTATACACGTTGTTGAAGTTGGTTACACCTCCGAATTTTCTTTCGAACAATGCCATGCCCGTAAGTCAGAACAACATTTAAATCTTATCCTTCTCCTCAAACATAATGGTTGGACAGTTTCATTGGCACCCGTTCTCCATCCTGCCCTTCCCCCTGATCCTTCGCCGACCGTGCCCTTCCCCCCCCCTCATCCTTCCCCGCCTTCTTCTCATACACATATCATCCTTCTGGGCACCGCAGGCTTCCTCTTTCGTCCTGCCAGCAAGAAGCAAGTGGTCCAGTGGTACATCACTGGCGGCATCCACTGCACATGGTCGAGGGTTCGAAACTGCCGTTCGGCAACGCCATTTCGCCCTCACTCTCCGGAGGGACTTGAAAGACCCCTCTTCGTGCTCAGCAAGGAGAGTTAGACTAGTAGCGACAGGGTCCCGAGTGCACCACTTGGTGTGCGATTCGGTTGGTGAATAAAAAGGGACCCCATAACCATAGGTTGCGGGTGCACAGGCCCTCTCTCGAGAGGCGATCGCTTAAGTGCGGCTAGTCTGTGAGCACACTTTGCCATCCTCAAATCCACGCCTTAAAACGGAGTTCCTTCCTTTCCTTTTTTCTTTCTTTCTTTGTGTCTGTAAAGAGTCCAAGGGCCCTGGGAACGACAGCTTTTGTGACGACCGATGCTACACTCGTTTTTCGTTTGTGCGGATTGCAGTACTGCAGATCGCAATAACCGTGCAACACCCTGCAACCTAGATAGCTTCTCTGCATTGTCTTCCTACGCCAGAGGCGGGCGGAAGTGTGGCGCGGGCATGGCAACGTGATTGCCACTCGACTACATCCGCCAACAGTCAAGCACAGCCACTAGGGCGCTTGTCTAGGCTTACTTCTCTATCGAAACTTCTTTATTTCCGCCACGTCTCGTTTTCCTCCTATTTACACGCCCCTGACTGGGTTTCCTAAATTCTGCAATTTATTGTCGCCACTCCCGTTCAATATTGCGAACCGTCAGTCAAAGGAAGCCCAGTTCAGAGTACCTACTAGTCCCAGGATCAACCTCGTCATTGTTAAGCCTAGCGCGGGTCGGCCCCAGGAGCACGCAGATTCAGGGTGCCATGTCATCATTCGGCATCAAGGTGCACCCCAACAGGCCCACGCCGTTCCGAGATGAGGAGGGGCAGGAGGAGAGGGGTGCGGAGCATGAGGAGACGAAGCCAGTGGACATCAGTCGCGGGGGGGTGTTTGCATGGGTAAGTCCTGTTGACTCGAAGAATCAATGCGATCTGTTATTCTGTTTACATCCAGCCAGCAAGGCCTGTTGCATGCCGGCAGGACGCCTCCGTCTCGATTTGTATTGCCCTCCGATTCGGCGCGTTGTTCTTCGGGAAGAAACTAACGAAACGCCTTTGCCTGCCGAGTGTTAAGGCACCCACCAGCAGAGACATGAGGTAGCTGATGTTTAACGCCTGGACGTCTTCACCGCCCTACTTGCGCGCAGATACGGTCACACACTTGGACGACTGCGCTGGTGATCCTGCTCATTGCCTCTGTAGTCATTATTGCGGTGGTCGTGCCCGTCTGCGTGGTGTCGGGATGCCCCCGCAGGGCCGATACGGCTGCTGCCGAGGTGCGAAGTGTGAACTAAACACCACACGCCCACCCACCCACCCCATACGCCATGCCACACACTTTATGGTCCATGTTGAGTATAGCTGATTGCCCTATTCACGTTCCTAGGTCCCTGCATGGTCCTCGATCTCGATATTTCCAAGACTGGATGCCTTCTGCATGCTCCAAGACAGGCAGCTCCAGCTCTGTGCATGCTCCATGCAAAACCTTAGACCGTTCAGCATGACAGGGTTCATAGTGATGAGAATGACATAAACTGATACACGAATACAATTTTCTCACTCGCGCCACTTCACCTCCTTTTCCCTCGTGTCAGCCTGAACTGGCGCCTGGAGCCCCGCGCCTGCTGCTCTCCTATCTCAATAAGACATTGAACGCGCTGGACCTCATCCCGCCGCTGCTCCAGCAATACGTTACAAACCTCATCCTGGACTCGTCCAACATCCAGATCCTCAACTTCGACACAGAAAAGATATTGCAGGAAGCGCTGAAGTACCTCAAGGAGCAGGGTGAGGGGGGCCAGCAGGTCTGGGGGCATCTAGGTGCTGTATCCGGGGGGCATCTGAGTAGTTAAATTCACACATGAATGGGCAGGGTGTGGGACACCAGTAGGGCTGGGGGGTGAGGGGGACCAGCAGGGCTGGAGGGTGTTCCTACCCTCAATCTAATCGATCAACCGCTTAGTATGCCCTCACCTGCATCAAAGCGTCAACGACGTTTGCACTGCCGCTCAAAATCTCACACCCGTGCTCCTCACTGCCTCCGTGCAGAGCTCAACTTCCTGACACGCGATTTCAATATGAGCATCATCGCACCCCCGACGAACGTGACGGACCCCCTCAGCGCCCTGTTGGGCTCAGGAGCACTTGGAGCCGTCGGCGGCGACGCTGCCCTGCAGGGCATCCTCTTCCAGCTGGGGATTTCAGGAGTAGGCGGGAAGCGCAGCCTCCAGCAGGTGCGTGGACGAGGGATGGATGGCTCAAGGAGGTGGCAGGTGATGGCTCATTGTTGACGGGGGCACAGGAGTGGAATGGTGGCGGCGAGGGGCCGCCCGTGGAGCGTATGAGTGGAGGGAACAGGGCAGAGCTGTCGTCCGCTAGTACGCCCGCCTCAACAGATCCCTGGGGTCGTCCTGACAGGGAAAAGAACTCTCACACAACCCACAGCCAAGCCTGGCGTTGTTTTGAATTCTTGCTGTATTGCATCTGATCATATTCCACATTCCTCCGTAGGCGGATTCGACTGTGAACGACCCTTTCTATGTGAACGGCTCTCAGTACTATGTGGACTTAATTAACGCAACTGGGGCATGGAAATACACATCGGGTGGGTCAGGGGGGGTGGAGGTACACCTTGGGTGGGTCAGGGGGTGGGAATGCTCCTCGGTGGGTCAGGGTGGTGGTGGTACATCTTGGGTGGGTCAAGGGTGTGGAAGTACACTCGGGGGGGATCAAGGGGGTGGAAGTACACATCGGCTGGGTCAAGGGGGTGGAGGTACATAGAGGGTGGGTCAATGGAGTGCAAGTACAGATGGGGTGGATTAAGGGGGGTGGAAGTACACACAAGGTGGTTCAGGGGGTGGGGATACATATTGGGTGGGTCAAGGGGATGGAAGTACACATTGGGTGGGTCAGGGGTGGAGATACACATTGGGTGGCTCAAAGGGGTGGAAGAGCACATCGGAAGGGTCCGGGGGGTTGAGATACACCTCGGGCGGTTCAGGGAAGTGGAAGTACACATTGGGTGGGTCAGTGGGTTGGACGTAGACATTAAGGGGTCAAAGGGGATAGAGGTACACTCTTGGTGGGTTAAGGGGGGCAGAAATACATCTCAGGTCGGCCAGGTGGATGGAGGTACATGTTGGGTGGGTGAAAGTACACCTTAGGTGGGCTGGGGTGTGTGGAAGCACACCACGGGTGGGTCAGGGGGGTGGATGCACACCTTGGGTGGGTCTGGGGGGGTGAGTGGGACAAAAATGATGTTTGATGGCCATTCTGTTGATGCACCGCGGCCTACCGTTTCCTAAAAGCCATAATGAAGAAAATCAACTATTTTTGTTATCCCTGTTGTTCATGTCATAACCTCGCCGCCATCCTGGCCGTGCTCCTCCTCTCCTAGGTGCATCCAACCTGGTTGTGGCCGTCATTGACACTGGGGCTGACCTGGACCACCCTGACCTCAGGCCCAACCTCTGGGTGAACAGTGGGGAGACCGCGGGCAACGGCATTGATGATGATAACAACGGTCAGTTTGGGGTTTAGGTGTTTAAAGCTTAGGTGTGAAGGGTGGAGGGGTGAGGGTGAACAGGGGGGAGACCGCGGGCAACAGCATTGATGATGATAACAGCGGTCAGTTTGGGGTTTAGGTGTTTAGGGCTTAGGTGTGAAGGGTGGAGGGGTGAGGGTGAACAGGGGGGAGACCGCGGGCAACGGCATTGATGATGATAACAACGGTCAGTTTGGGGTTTAGGTGTTTAGGGCTTAGGTGTGAAGGGTGGAGGGGTGAGGGTGAACAGGGGGGAGACCGCGGGCAACGGCATTGATAATGATAACAACGGTCAGTTTGGGGTTTAGGTGTTTAGGGCTTAGGTGTGAAGGGTGGAGGGGTGAGGGTGAACAGGGGGGAGACCGCGGGCAACGGCATTGATGATGATAACAACGGTCAGTGTAGGGTTTAGGTGTTTAGGATTTAAGTGCTTAGGGTTTAGGGTTTCAGGGTTAAGAGTGAATAGCGGGGAGACCGTGGGCATCGATGATGATAACAACGGTCAGTTTTGGGTTTAAGTGTTTAGGGTTTAGGTGTTAAGAGTTGAGGGTTGAGGGTGAAAAGGGGGGAGACCGCGGGCAACGGCATCAATGATGATAGCAGCGGCCAGTTCCAGGTTCGAGGAAGGGCCATGTGCAGCATTCTGTTATAGAATAATTAGCGTCACATTTTTTAATTGAGGGCTTTATAAGGGTTTATCATCTCGCAGGTGTCAATCTTTATTAGACCACCAAAGCAAATGCATCGACGAATTATCCTCATATATGAGCGCGCCATCTGTGATGATAAAAACAGTCGATCCCTGGTGGGAACTTGGAAGAGGGGCCGTGTGCAGCATTCCGATATGAATTTGATGCAACACACACGTGATTTACATATGTATGTGTATATGTATTTACATTTTTTTCTGCAGTGTAATTTGTAGGGATCGGCGACCTTCAATAAGTTTTCACATTATATTATATAACATTATATAATGTTCTTTTGAAATTAACGATACCTTATATAAGGTACCGCCGCCGTAGTCCGTACCTCAACGCCCACGCGCTTTAGCGTCCTTCTTTCTAGGCTTGATATATAGTAACGTAGTCCAATGCCGAAGAGGTATATTGACGATGCTGGGCTCCAGCTATACGGCTCTCACGGCAGACACCCAGCTATATCTTGCAAGACCTTAATCGGATCAGGCGCGTCTGGCATGGCAATTTCGAATGCGTGATCAGCCTAGATCCAGCCTATCAACTATGTCCAGCCTGATGGCCCCGGCTCGCACCCGAGGATGAACTCCGATGGGCTGACAGCGAATCAGCACAACGACGTCCTAGAGACCGTCTTCAAGCTGAGCAGCAGGGTTTTCACCAACTCTATCGATGATGCAGCTGTCCAGATTGCTGTCGAGGATGAACTGACTGAGCTGGAGCTAGAGGACTGCCTGACAAGATGCGCCGGTACGCTCCAAGGCTGATGGCACGAATCATTGAGAATGACAAGCCCCTCCTAGCGCCTGTCACGCAGCGCCGCGCCTCCTGGGCTGCCGGCAAGGATCGGTTCCCCCTGTTCTCAGCAGCCGCTCTCAGGCTGCTGTCGGTGCACGTCACCTCCGCTGCCGCTGAGCGCAACTGGTCAGTATGGGGGCGCATGTACACCGGCAACCGTAACCGACTGGGCATCGACAGAGCCGAAAACATGGTCTATATCAAGGCCAACAATGTTGATGATGATGCCAGCATGGGGCAGGAGCGGGACCCGGAGATAGCCCTTACCTACTAGGCCCATAGGGTGCATGTTGGTGCATGGGGCGCATGGGGACGGACCTAACAAGGAACGTACGCTGACATGTTTCCTGGACTTTGACGGGCATAGCTTTCATAACTTTGAATGTTGTCTTGTGCGATGGACTGCACTTTTGGTCCAGTAATCCCTTGTGGACAATGAGATGGCTTTGCATGCTCGGCCCATGTGGCGCATGAGGGTGCATGGGGCGCATGGCCGGTGACGGACTGTACCCATAACACTCGTTTTGGATATTTTCTTACGTTTGCAATGCATAGTTTTGTAAAGTTTGAATGGTGTCACATGTGATGGATTGCACATCTTGATATAGCCCTAGCCCACTAGGCTGATGGGGCACATGGTAACGCACGAAACTGAGGAACGTGTGATTCAGACCAGAGGATTCAGCCTTTCCGACATTTTGCTGGGAAGAGGAGTCCTTAGGTCGCAGCTTTTGATATGCCATTGATATTTTGTGTTTTAGTTAACATCTTTAAAACTGATTTTTGCCTACCCCATATAAGGTATATAATATTATAAAGCTTATATAAGCTTACCGTATATAATATTATAATATTTCGAATCTAATGTTATATGCCGATCCCTAGTAATTTGGGATAAACTTGCAGATGGATGCCAGTGGCATCTGACGACACAGCTTTAGAGGGGATCCTGCATTGATTTCCTGATTTATGGCCCTGCACCTCTCAGAGGGTTAAGCTGTGTTGCACATTTGCAGGGCTTCGGAGCAAATACTGTTTGCAGGGCTCTAGTCCTACACAGTCATGCTGGCAGGTGCAGGTATGACTGGTGGTGCCCCCCAAGGGACAACACCCTGATGAATTCAAGCTTTTGTCTATTGCGTTCACGCAGGATATATCGATGATGTGAATGGGTACAACTTTGCCGGGCAGTGCAACGGATATGACACCATCACGGGCAGCTGCAACAGGTGGGGACCAAGAAAATGAACATATGCAAGACTCGTTTCACCTGCAACAGGTGGGGATAACCAAAATGAACGGGGCTCTGGTTGCAACAGCTGCAACAGGTCAAGAACTACATAATGAGGTTATGCAACAGCTGCAACAGGTGGAAAAACACTTAATGAGGTTACTGTACATTTGATCTGCCTTCCCTAGGGTATGAAAAAACGATTTCCTCTAATGCTGCCCTCAAGGCAAATTATCCACAAAAATTCTGGATTTCAGACTGCGCCTGGCGTCGACGATCAATAATTATTCCATTTGTGAATCCCTCAACATTAAAATAAGTTTATTATGAGGGAAGGCAAAGCAAATCTACGGTATGCAACAGATGCAATAGATGCAAGGGGAGGGTAACAGCAGAATGAATGTTGCAGTGGTTGCAACAGCTGCAACAGGTAGGGAGCAACAAAATGAACAGATGCAACAGGTAGGGGCCAACAGCTGCAACAGGAGGGGAGCTACAGACTGAATACATGCGCAACAATTGCAGCATGCGCATTGGGTAGGGGCCAACAGCTGCCATAGCGGCAACAAGTCAAACAGTTAGAGCTCATTACAGGGGTTAAGGATTTAGCAACTGAACACTAAACCCTTAACCCAACCCAGTGAGAAATTCCACCGATGACATTCTCTCAGCTCCTTCTCCTGAAGGCTCCCAACCCAACGTCCACGGCCTCTCATTCGGGTTGGGGCATTTCAATCCAACCCAAATCAAAAAATCATCATCACTACCTGTCATCTCCTCCCCTGTCATCATGTGCAGGTGCAATGGCTCTTCCATGCCTTATGCCGACTCCCGTGTGGACCCAGCCTACTCCCACGGCACCCACGTCGCGGGCCTCGTCGGTGCCACGAAAAACAACCTCCTGGGCATCACCGGGATAGCGCCCGGGATCAAGCTCATGATCCTCAAGGTGAGGGCAGTGTAGTGGTGCCCAAAGGGTAATCTTGCAGCTTTGAGGGCTGATGCAATTAACAGGATGGACATAGATCTGGACATAATCTGGACATAGATCTGGACATAGATCTGGACATTGATCTGGACATAGATCTGGACATTGATCTGGACATTGATCTGGACATTGATCTGGAGATGCGCATGTGGATTGTGGAGCATCCCTGAATCAAGCTTAGGATCCTCAAGGTGAGGATTGAGCAACGGTGTGCAAAAAGCCGTCTTGCATCTTGAAGAGCAGGTCCATTGCGTCTGATTGCGTCTTGAATCTTTGTCCATTGTGTCTTGCATCCTAGGTCCAGTGCGACTTGCATCTTGAAGAGCTGGTCCAAATTACACGATCAAAACCGACTTGGAGAGATGAGCATGTTTAGCATGCCTGAATTGACATGCCCAAGGGGTCATCTTGCATCTTTGACGGCTGGTGCAAATAACAGGATCAACATAGGCCCGGAGATGAGCATGTGGAGCATGCCTGCATTGGCATGCCCAGGTGTGAGGAGGACTGCCTCGAACTGTGGCAGACGTGCGCAGACTGTGAAGCACAGCTGAGCTATCACTTAATGCGACTGCATGAACGACTGCCGGCATGGTCTGCTCATGCACCCGCCCATGCCGTCCCTCTTGTCTGCCCGCATGCCCGACTCACAACCGCTGATGCCGCCCCCTATGCCACCCACCGTTTCGCCCTTAAACCCTAGCCCTAAGCCACCATGTCACCCTTAGCCCTCACCAACCACGTCACCCTTCACCATCAAGCATCCTGACACCCGAAACCCTAACCTACCATGTCACACAAAACCTTGAACCATCAAGTCGCCATAAACCTCAACCCTAAACCACCACACCTCCTATAATCCTGAACCACCACGCCACTAATAACCCTAAACCACCACGTCTCCTAGCACCCTAAACCACCATGTCTCCTATAACCCTGAACCACCATGTCTCCTATAACCCTTAACCACCACGTCTCCTATAACCCTGAACCACCATGCCACTAATAACCCTAAACCACCACGTCTCCTTTAACCCTAAACCACCACGTCTCCTATAACCCTGAACCACCATGTCACACCCAGGTATCAGACTGTGTCAGCGGCAACATTGCCTCGTCAGACGTCTTCAAAGCGTTTGACTACGCCCTGAGGATGGGAGCGCACATCGTGTCCTGCTCCTTCACGCCCGGCAGCTACTCGTATGGTTCGTACCCGTTGAACCAAGCGCCCGCATACATGCAAGCGCAGACAAACGCGTACAAGCTGGCCATGCAACCCATGGCTGACAAGAACATGCTAACGGTGGTGGCTTCAGGTGGGCTGATGGAGCTGTGCAGAAGTCGCGACCCATACGTCATTGAAATTGGCATTTTAATTTCACTGACATACCGGTAAGGGTTTAGGGTTAAGCCTAAACCCTAACCCTGCACCCTAAACTCAAAACACAAACGTGTTTGGTCATACTGGTAATGGGCTGAAGGACGAGATTTAGGGTTGTGCAGTTGGAGGTTACGGCGCGGGCTGTTGTGGGACAAGGTCAGTTCCGCTGCAGGTCACACAAAAAAGATCCGACAGGCAGGTGTGCCCTTGAAACCAACGGACGATCTGGGATATAATCACACTTAACACACAAGTCCCATCCACCCCCCTGTGCATCAGGGAATGACAACATCGACCTGGACAACCTGTATGCGCGCGGCTACTCCTATTGCCCCTGCCTGGTGTTGCTGAGCAATGTGCTGTGTGTGGGCGCCACGGACGCAACCAACCAACGGGTGAGTACCTGGGGGGGTGCTTGCTTCAGAAAATCAAGATCGCTCCGATTCCTGCGCTTTATCGACTCCATAGTGATGTCCTTAGAATTTGGGGTCAGGATTAAATCTCCGAAGGAGGTAGATCCTCTGCGGCTTGTGCTCAACTGCTCACTGTACCTGCAGGCCTACTTCTCCAACTTTGGCCGCCAGACTGTCCACGTGGGCGCACCGGGAATGCAGATTTACAGTACCATGTACCAGAACAGCTCCGGAGGTGAGCCAACCAAAGTAAACCACAATCGGCTCCCTCACCTTGGGCATGCAGGGGCTTTTGGGCAGCTGAATCCTTGACCCTAGGGTATTGACCCTAGACTCAGGGTTAAGGGTCGATACCCTAGGGTTAAGGGTTCAGAGGTTAAGGGTTACCCTTGACTCAAATACCCTGAGGTTAAGGATCCAAGGGTGAAGGGGAACCCTAAAGATAACCCTAAACCAGCAAGCTGTGGGCTGTAGGGGCTGCTTCGCCAGCGACCTGGAGTTAAAGAGGGCCGGGCTGTCAGGCTCCATCATGTTTTTCACACTGATTGGGTTCTGGCCAGACGAAGGTGCAGCTAGGTCATCGAGGCAGATTTGTGTGAAGCAACGGAATTTGGATATGAAGCATCAGGAAGTCCTGAGGTCCAACTTTGTCACTAGAAAAAAGAGGACTCTGCAGCGTCATGGATCTTTCCCTCTACTTCCACACCTGCATTTTAGCCTGCAATTATGCCTGTCCAGCTCTAGCTTCCGCCTGCCCAGCTGCAGTTCAAGTCCGACTTGCAAATTAAACAGGAAATTACAAGGATACTGGTCCAGGTACCCAACTAGAAAAAACGCCTGGGGCATGGGCACAGTGCTATGTTTGCTTTGCGCCCTGCCTAAAGCCATCTCTGGCCATCTACTGACACACCGCTTGATCTTCTCCTGCCCCCGGGTCAATGCAGTCGTCAGCCACACCTATGGCCCCCTTAACGGCACCTCCATGGCGACCCCCCTCGTGTCTGGATCCGCCGCCATGACCCTCACCCTGCTGGGGGCGTCAGACGGAAACTACTACAAGGGGGCGCTGGTGCGAGGATTTATATTCGGCATCAATGGGAACTAGAAATTAGGCAGTGCATAACGGACGCAAACCCTCAATCTTTCACACAAAACCCTTGACTCTTAAAACTATACCGGTTGTCATGACATCGAGATCCATGAACCTTCATTGTGATATGTGACCGCACTTTCTGGCCTTTTATTGCTCTTTTATTAGTATTAATACTTGGAACTAGGACCTGGGATGGATGGAGGGATGCTGCTGTATCGCTGCATATTTTACGCCGGCTCGTAATGTTTTTGGGTAGCGTTCTGTTGTTGTGGTTGGTGTTGGTTGTTGATGCATGTACATCGGTGATCAATGTGGGAGATCAACGCATGTCTACACGAGGCCGATCTGCCCTCGCATGTGACAATCCGCCCCCTTGCCACCTTTGCATCGGTTGGATTTGCTACGCGATCTCCGGTGGCCCATGGTGGCATGAATGCAACTCTCGTTATTGACAGGGGCTGCTTGTCTGCTTTGTTTCGGGTGCAGGCCAAGGCACTGCTCATGGGCTCCGCCACTTTGCCGCCCAACCCGCTACCATTCCTCTCTCAGTCGAGGATCAACCCGGGGCTGTCTGCTTGGCTCGCGACCAACCAGCTCAAGTCAGGTAAAGCTCCAGTTCCATGTCTGTTGTGATGAGCAATATGTACATACATGGGATTTATCACAACCTTGGCTCTTTGGTACGCTGTTTGTAGCCTGAAGGAAACACTTTCTTGTTAGGGTTTAGGGTAGGTGGTCCAAACCCTAAACTCTCATCCCTGAAAACTCCGGTTCCACTGCTGGTTGACTCGAGGCGACACTTAATTATTCCATATGTCCACACTTTTGTCCACCCTTCACACCCCTTTCAAACACTTTCACACCCTTTTTCCTTCCAAACTCTGCAGTCCTGATCAACGTGGACCCGGTGTACAGTGCAGCCCCTCCTGCGTCCATGTCCTTCCAGGGCCTCACTGAGGCCTACTACACCACTGCTGGCAACGCATTCCTCAACACCATTGTCGGTCAGCCCTTTGACCTGTCCCTGCGCAACGTCAGCAGCCCCGCCTACCCCATAAACCTCACAGCCTTCAAGTACAACTCGGGGGTGAGGCATCAAAAGGGTTGAGGGGAAACGTTTTTTATTTCAAAGCCCTTGCAACCCTCTATCCTTTCAACTTCACAGCCTGCATGCTCACCTCAGGGATGAGTCATCAAAAGGGTTCAGGGGACACAAGGTTTTGACCCCTTATCCTTAAAACGTGCCCCCCAGAAACAACACAGCCTTGTAGTAAAAAACAAAGGTGAGTCATCATGAGCTAGCACTGGGCATGTGTTGGGGGCAGGCAGCTCCCACCAGAACGCATTAGGTGCCATAAACCCCCCACTTCATTCCCCTGTGTCTGATGGTCATCTCACAGACGCGGCCTAGGCCCATGCTTCGCCCCGCAGTTCATCAATTGGGCGAGACACCTGGCTCTGTATCTGCCTTCATGCAAATGACCATGCACATGGCTACCTATGCTCCTATGAAAAGGATATCCACATAGGACACTGTGAGAATCACGGCTGATGTGCCCAGCTTTCCTTGGGGACACCAAAAAACCGCTCCTCCACTATGTGGTGTGCAAGCAGACGAGGTCCCCTCACCTAGCGAAGGATCACCGAAACCCGCACCCCACTATGGGGAGGTAGCAGGTTTCGGTGAGAGGAACACCTTTGGAGTGTGAGGCAAAAAAAAAGGCCGCAACACGCTTTAGAGAATCATCTTTTGCTAACTGACGCACGTTCTTTTCTCTGTACCATCTGATCACCTACCCTGAACCTTACCCCCCCTGCTGCCTTCAGGTCATTGTCAGGTACTCGGCCCTGTTGCGTCTTAACGTGACGGGCATGTGGGGCCTCCAGGTGCAGACCACAGCCGACAGCCTCAGCACCTGGGTGTTCCTCAACGGCCTGCAGGTGCCAATGAACTCCACCACGCAGATTGGGCTGTTCAAAGCACTGGGTACAGGTGGGTTTGTTGTTCGTTTTCCGCAGCGTGTGCTGTCCGTCGGAAAGAAGGAAAGGAAAATGCGCTATATAACGAGGACACAAAGCGCGACTCCAATCACCTTTATTAATAATTTAGAGGGTTGGGCTCAGTTTGAGCTGCGTTCCCCATGGCCAACATGCAGTACAGCATGCTGTCCCCAACAGCGTACATTGTACTTTACACTGTACAGGATCTCATTTTTGTCTCTGTTGATTTACCAGGCTGGTCCAACTTTGAGCTGCGCATTTCACGCTACCTAAGGCAAACATGCAGTGGTGCATGTCATTCCAAACTGCACGTAACACCCCTTTTTGATCACTGCCGATCCATCAGGCCGGTTCAACTTCCAGCTGCCCATCACGCTGCCTAAGGCAAACGTGCAGGGCCACATGCTATTCCAAACTGTACGTAACACCCCCTTTCGATCACTGCTGATCCATCAGGCTGGTTCAACTTTGAGCTGCGTATCGCATTCCCCATGGCAAACGTGCGGTACAATCTGCTGCTCAAGCCCCCCGGTGCTACCTCCTACGCCTCCTACTACGACTTCCTCGCTGCGTCGTCCAGCAGCACCTTCGCCATGCCAGACTATGCTCAAAATGCGCAGTTGTCAAGCCTGTGGCAGGTAGGAGTGCGCCGCTGTCTGAAATGACGGACTGGGATGCGCCCCTGCCCTGACTTGGAGTGCACTGGTAGCTTTGAAGATGGAGGGTCGCACTCTGGCTGGCACAGAGTACCACAGAGACTGGCGGCTCAGCTGGGGTAGCCTTGGGCGCCACCTGGCTGGTATGGAGTGCCCCTGAGTATGTGTCTCTCTCTTAGAGTGCGCCGGCGAAGCATTTGGATCTAGGCCTTGACCAACAGGCGCTCCCAGCTGAGCGAGGGAGGGCCAGCCAGAGCCCCCCTTGAGTGTCTCTCTGAGAGTGCTCCCAGCCTGTGCTCTAAGCATTAGATCCGTTGTCCGCCACTAGATCCTGTGTCCGCCATTAGTTCCGGTGTCCGCCACTGGATCTGGTGTCGGCCATTAGATCCGATGTCCGCCACTGGATCTGGTGTCCGCCACTAGATCCTGTGTCCACCACTATTGCGCCCTCCACCTGCAGGCCTGCACCACAAGGGCAACGTCACGTTAACCCTGGACCCTAAGTCACTATTCGCCATTCATTCTACAGGCCTTCTACAACAAGGTCGACACGTCCGCTACCCCCATCGGCTTCTCCTCCCTATCCGCAGCCACCCCAACCGCCCTGTTTCAGTACACCACTGCGCTACCTGACCCGGCTCAAGCTGGGCAGCTCGGCAATACCTTTTTCCCCGGGGACCCGGCCTTGAGCAGCTCGGCGACGGCAGCTGTTGGCTACATGCAAGGGTTCCTCCTGCCCAACGCATGGACAGGTGGCGCCCTGTCCTTCAGTGTGAGTTAAGAAGCAGTGCATACCCGCTGGGTCCTGCTGAACCCTATTCTTCAGTGCGAGTGCGGTCGAGAAGGTCCGGTAGACAACCTGAAGCATGAAGCATGAAGCATGAGCCTTGAACCCTTGAACCCCTAAATCGTGAACCTCTAAACACTTGGATGATACACCTGCTGATGATACACCTGCTGATCAGCTGATGATACACCTGCTGATCAGCGGATGATACACCTGCTGTTCAGCTGATGATACACCTGCTGATCAGCTGATGATCAGCTGATGATACACCTGCTGATCAGCGGATGATACACCTGCTGATCAGCTGATGATACACCTGCTGATCAGCGGATGATACACCTGCTGATCAGCGGATGATACACCTGCTGATCAGCTGATGATACACCTGCTGATCAGCGGATGATACACCTGCTGATCAGCGGATGATACACCTGCTGATCAGCGGATGATACACCTGCTGATCAGCGGATGATACACCTGCTGATCAGCTGATGATACACCTGCTGATCAGCGGATGATACACCTGCTGATCAGCGGATGATACACCTGCTGATCAGCGGATGATACACCTGCTGATCAGCTGATGATACACCTGCTGATCAGCGGATGATACACCTGCTGATCAGCTGATGATACACCTGCTGATCAGCGGATGATACACCTGCTGATCAGCGGATGATACACCTGCTGATCAGCTAATGATACACCTGCTGATGAGCTGATGATCAGCTGATGATACACCTGCTGATCAGCGGATGATACACCTGCTGATCAGCGGATGATACACCTGCTGATCAGCGGATGATACACCTGCTGATCAGCTGATGATACACCTGCTGATCAGCGGATGATACACCTGCTGATCAGCTGATGATACACCTGCTGATCAGCGGATGATACACCTGCTGATCAGCGGATGATACACCTGCTGATCAGCTAATGATACACCTGCTGATGAGCTGATGATCAGCTGATGATACACCTGCTGATCAGCGGATGATACACCTGCTGATCAGCGGATGATACACCTGCTGATCAGCTGATGATACACCTGCTGATCAGCTGATGATACACCTGCTGATCAGCTGATGATACACCTGCTGATCAGCGGATGATACACCCGCTGATCAGCTGATGATGCACCTGCTGATCAGCGGATGATACACCTGCTGATCAGCGGATGATACACCTGCTGATCAGCGGATGATACACCTGCTGATCAGCGGATGATACACCTGCTGATCAGCTGATGATACACCTGCTGATCAGCGGATGATACACCTGCTGATCAGCTGATGATACACCTGCTGATCAGCGGATGATACACCTGCTGATCAGCTGATGATACACCTGCTGATCAGCTGATGATACACCTGCTGATCAGCGGATGATACACCTGCTGATCAGCTGATGATACACCTGCTGATCAGCTGATGATACACCTGCTGATCAGCTGATGATACACCTGCTGATCAGCTGATGATACACCTGCTGATCAGCGGATGATACACCTGCTGATCAGCTGATGATACACCTGCTGATCAGCGGATGATACACCTGCTGATCAGCTGATGATCAGCTGATGATACACCTGCTGATCAGCTGATGATACACCTGCTGATCAGCGGATGATACACCTGCTGATCAGCGGATGATACACCTGCTGATCAGCTGATGATCAGCTGATGATACACCTGCTGATCAGCTGATGATACACCTGCTGATCAGCGGATGATACACCTGCTGATCAGCGGATGATACACCTGCTGATCAGCGGATGATACACCTGCTGATCAGCTGATGATACACCTGCTGATCAGCTGATGATACACCTGCTGATCAGCGGATGATACACCTGCTGATCAGCTGATGATACACCTGCTGATCAGCGGATGATACACCTGCTGATCAGCTGATGATACACCTGCTGATCAGCTGATGATACACCTGCTGATCAGCGGATGATACACCTGCTGATCAGCTGATGATACACCTGCTGATCAGCTGATGATACACCTGATGATCAGCGGATGATACACCTGCTGATCAGCTGATGATACACCTGCTGATCAGCGGATAATACACCTGCTGATCAGCGGATGATACACCTGCTGATCAGCTGATGATACACCTGCTGATCAGCTGATGATACACCTGCTGATCAGCGGATGATACACCTGCTGATCAGCTGATGATACACCTGCTGATCAGCGGATGATACACCTGCTGATCAGCTGATGATACACCTGCTGATCAGCGGATGATACACCTGCTGATCAGCTGATGATACACCTGCTGATCAGCGGATGATACACCTGCTTATCAGCTGATGATACACCTGCTGATCAGCTGATGATACACCTGCTGATCAGCTGATGATACACCTGCTGATCAGCGGATGATACACCTGCTGATCAGCGGATGATACACCTGCTGATCAGCGGATGATACACCTGCTGATCAGCGGATGATACACCTGCTGATCAGCTGATGATACACCTGCTGATCAGCGGATGATACACCTGCTGATCAGCTGATGATACACCTGCTGATCAGCTGATGATACACCTGCTGATCAGCGGATGATACACCTGCTGATCAGCTGATGATACACCTGCTGATCAGCTGATGATACACCTGCTGATCAGCTGATGATACACCTTCTGATCAGCTGATGATACACCTGCTGATCAGCGGATGATACACCTGCTGATCAGCTGATGATACACCTGCTGATCAGCGGATGATACACCTGCTGATCAGCTGATGATACACCTGCTGATCAGCGGATGATACACCTGCTGATCAGCGGATGATACACCTGCTGATCAGCTGATGATACACCTGCTGATCAGCGGATGATACACCTGCTGATCAGCGGATGATACACCTGCTGATCAGCGGATGATACACCTGCTGATCAGCGGATGATACACCTGCTGATCAGCGGATGATACACCTGCTGATCAGCGGATGATACACCTGCTGATCAGCTGATGATACACCTGCTGATCAGCGGATGATACACCTGCTGATCAGCTGATGATACACCTGCTGATCAGCGGATGATACACCTGCTGATCAGCTGATGATACACCTGCTGATCAGCGGATGATACACCTGCTGATCAGCGGATGATACACCTGCTGATCAGCTGATGATACACCTGCTGATCAGCTGATGATACACCTGCTGATCAGCGGATGATACACCTGCTGATCAGCTGATGATACACCTGCTGATCAGCGGATGATACACCTGCTGATCAGCTGATGATACACCTGCTGATCAGCTGATGATACACCTGCTGATCAGCGGATGATACACCTGCTGATCAGCTGATGATACACCTGCTGATCAGCTGATGATACACCTGATGATCAGCGGATGATACACCTGCTGATCAGCTGATGATACACCTGCTGATCAGCGGATAATACACCTGCTGATCAGCGGATGATACACCTGCTGATCAGCTGATGATACACCTGCTGATCAGCTGATGATACACCTGCTGATCAGCGGATGATACACCTGCTGATCAGCTGATGATACACCTGCTGATCAGCGGATGATACACCTGCTGATCAGCTGATGATACACCTGCTGATCAGCGGATGATACACCTGCTGATCAGCTGATGATACACCTGCTGATCAGCGGATGATACACCTGCTTATCAGCTGATGATACACCTGCTGATCAGCTGATGATACACCTGCTGATCAGCTGATGATACACCTGCTGATCAGCGGATGATACACCTGCTGATCAGCGGATGATACACCTGCTGATCAGCGGATGATACACCTGCTGATCAGCGGATGATACACCTGCTGATCAGCTGATGATACACCTGCTGATCAGCGGATGATACACCTGCTGATCAGCTGATGATACACCTGCTGATCAGCTGATGATACACCTGCTGATCAGCGGATGATACACCTGCTGATCAGCTGATGATACACCTGCTGATCAGCTGATGATACACCTGCTGATCAGCTGATGATACACCTTCTGATCAGCTGATGATACACCTGCTGATCAGCGGATGATACACCTGCTGATCAGCTGATGATACACCTGCTGATCAGCGGATGATACACCTGCTGATCAGCTGATGATACACCTGCTGATCAGCGGATGATACACCTGCTGATCAGCGGATGATACACCTGCTGATCAGCTGATGATACACCTGCTGATCAGCGGATGATACACCTGCTGATCAGCGGATGATACACCTGCTGATCAGCGGATGATACACCTGCTGATCAGCGGATGATACACCTGCTGATCAGCGGATGATACACCTGCTGATCAGCGGATGATACACCTGCTGATCAGCTGATGATACACCTGCTGATCAGCGGATGATACACCTGCTGATCAGCTGATGATACACCTGCTGATCAGCGGATGATACACCTGCTGATCAGCTGATGATACACCTGCTGATCAGCGGATGATACACCTGCTGATCAGCGGATGATACACCTGCTGATCAGCTGATGATACACCTGCTGATCAGCGGATGATACACCTGCTGATCAGCGGATGATACACCTGCTGATCAGCGGATGATACACCTGCTGATCAGCTGATGATACACCTGCTGATCAGCTGATGATACACCTGCTGATCAGCGGATGATACACCTGCTGATCAGCGGATGATACACCTGCTGATCAGCGGATGATACACCTGCTGATCAGCGGATGATACACCTGCTGATCAGCGGATGATACACCTGCTGATCAGCGGATGATACACCTGCTGATCAGCGGATGATACACCTGCTGATCAGCGGATGATACACCTGCTGATCAGCGGATGATACACCTGCTGATCAGCGGATGATACACCTGCTGATCAGCGGATGATACACCTGCTGATCAGCTGATGATACACCTGCTGATCAGCGGATGATACACCTGCTGATCAGCGGATGATACACCTGCTGATCAGCGGATGATACACCTGCTGATCAGCGGATGATACACCTGCTGATCAGCGAATGATACACCTGCTGATGATACAGCGGATGATACACCTGCTGATGATACACCTGCTGATCAGCTGATGATACACCTACTGATCAGCTGATGATACACCTGCTGATCAGCTGATGATACACCTGCTGATCAGCGGATGATACACCTGCTGATCAGCTGATGATACACCTGCTGATCAGCTGATGATACACCTGCTGATCAGCGGATGATACACCTGCTGATCAGCTGATGATACACCTGCTGATCAGCTGATGATACACCTGCTGATCAGCTGATGATACACCTGCTGATCAGCTGATGATACACCTGCTGATCAGCGGATGATACACCTGCTGATGATACACCTGCTGATCAGCTGATGATACACCTGCTGATCAGCGGATGATACACCTGCTGATCAGCTGATGATACACCTGCTGATCAGCTGATGATACACCTGCTGATCAGCTGATGATACACCTGCTGATCAGCGGATGATACACCTGCTGATCAGCTGATGATACACCTGCTGATCAGCTGATGATACACCTGCTGATCAGCGGATGATACACCTGCTGATCAGCTGATGATACACCTGCTGATCAGCGGATGATACACCTGCTGATCAGCGGATGATACACCTGCTGATCAGCTGATGATACACCTGCTGATCAGCGGATGATACACCTGCTGATCAGCGGATGATACACCTGCTGATCAGCGGATGATACACCTGCTGATCAGCTGATGATACACCTGCTGATCAGCTGATGATACACCTGCTGATCAGCGGATGATACACCTGCTGATCAGCTGATGATACACCTGCTGATCAGCGGATGATACACCTGCTGATCAGCTGATGATACACCTGCTGATCAGCGGATGATACACCTGCTGATCAGCGGATGATACACCTGCTGATCAGCTGATGATACACCTGCTGATCAGCGGATGATACACCTGCTGATCAGCGGATGATACACCTGCTGATCAGCGGATGATACACCTGCTGATCAGCGGATGATACACCTGCTGATCAGCGGATGATACACCTGCTGATCAGCGGATGATACACCTGCTGATCAGCGGATGATACACCTGCTGATCAGCTGATGATACACCTGCTGATCAGCGGATGATACACCTGCTGATCAGCGGATGATACACCTGCTGATCAGCTGATGATACACCTGCTGATCAGCGGATGATACACCTGCTGATCAGCGGATGATACACCTGCTGATCAGCTGATGATCAGCTGATGATACACCTGCTGATCAGCGGATGATACACCTGCTGATCAGCTGATGATACACCTGCTGATCAGCGGATGATACACCTGCTGATCAGCTGATGATACACCTGCTGATCAGCTGATGATACACCTGCTGATCAGCTGATGATACACCTGCTGATCAGCTGATGATACGCCTGCTGATCAGCGGATGATACACCTGCTGATCAGCGGATGATACACCTGCTGATGATACACCTGCTGATCAGCTGATGATACACCTGCTGATCAGCTGATGATACACCTGCTGATCAGCTGATGATACACCTGCTGATCAGCTGATGATACACCTGCTGATCAGCTGATGATACACCTGCTGATCAGCTGATGATACACCTGCTGATCAGCGGATGATACACCTGCTGATCAGCTGATGATACACCTGCTGATCAGCGGATGATACACCTGCTGATCAGCGGATGATACACCTGCTGATCAGCTGATGATACACTTGCTGATCAGCAGATGATACACCTGCTGATCAGCGGATGATACACCTGCTGATCAGCGAATGATACACCTGCTGATGATACAGCGGATGATACACCTGCTGATGATACACCTGCTGATCAGCTGATGATACACCTACTGATCAGCTGATGATACACCTGCTGATCAGCTGATGATACACCTGCTGATCAGCGGATGATACACCTGCTGATCAGCTGATGATACACCTGCTGATCAGCTGATGATACACCTGCTGATCAGCGGATGATACACCTGCTGATCAGCTGATGATACACCTGCTGATCAGCTGATGATACACCTGCTGATCAGCTGATGATACACCTGCTGATCAGCTGATGATACACCTGCTGATCAGCGGATGATACACCTGCTGATGATACACCTGCTGATCAGCTGATGATACACCTGCTGATCAGCGGATGATACACCTGCTGATCAGCTGATGATACACCTGCTGATCAGCTGATGATACACCTGCTGATCAGCGGATGATACACCTGCTGATCAGCGGATGATACACCTGCTGATCAGCTGATGATACACCTGCTGATCAGCTGATGATACACCTGCTGATCAGCGGATGATACACCTGCTGATCAGCTGATGATACACCTGCTGATCAGCGGATGATACACCTGCTGATCAGCGGATGATACACCTGCTGATCAGCTGATGATACACCTGCTGATCAGCGGATGATACACCTGCTGATCAGCGGATGATACACCTGCTGATCAGCGGATGATACACCTGCTGATCAGCTGATGATACACCTGCTGATCAGCTGATGATACACCTGCTGATCAGCGGATGATACACCTGCTGATCAGCTGATGATACACCTGCTGATCAGCGGATGATACACCTGCTGATCAGCTGATGATACACCTGCTGATCAGCGGATGATACACCTGCTGATCAGCGGATGATACACCTGCTGATCAGCTGATGATACACCTGCTGATCAGCGGATGATACACCTGCTGATCAGCGGATGATACACCTGCTGATCAGCGGATGATACACCTGCTGATCAGCGGATGATACACCTGCTGATCAGCGGATGATACACCTGCTGATCAGCGGATGATACACCTGCTGATCAGCGGATGATACACCTGCTGATCAGCTGATGATACACCTGCTGATCAGCGGATGATACACCTGCTGATCAGCGGATGATACACCTGCTGATCAGCTGATGATACACCTGCTGATCAGCGGATGATACACCTGCTGATCAGCGGATGATACACCTGCTGATCAGCTGATGATCAGCTGATGATACACCTGCTGATCAGCGGATGATACACCTGCTGATCAGCTGATGATACACCTGCTGATCAGCGGATGATACACCTGCTGATCAGCTGATGATACACCTGCTGATCAGCTGATGATACACCTGCTGATCAGCTGATGATACACCTGCTGATCAGCTGATGATACGCCTGCTGATCAGCGGATGATACACCTGCTGATCAGCGGATGATACACCTGCTGATGATACACCTGCTGATCAGCTGATGATACACCTGCTGATCAGCTGATGATACACCTGCTGATCAGCTGATGATACACCTGCTGATCAGCTGATGATACACCTGCTGATCAGCTGATGATACACCTGCTGATCAGCTGATGATACACCTGCTGATCAGCGGATGATACACCTGCTGATCAGCTGATGATACACCTGCTGATCAGCGGATGATACACCTGCTGATCAGCGGATGATACACCTGCTGATCAGCTGATGATACACTTGCTGATCAGCAGATGATACACCTGCTGATCAGCGGATGATACACCTGCTGATCAGCGGATGATACACCTGCTGATCAGCTGATGATACACCTGCTGATCAGCGGATGATACACCTGCTGATCAGCTGATGATACACCTGCTGATCAGCTGATGATACACCTGCTGATCAGCTGATGATACACCTGCTGATCAGCTGATGATACACCTGCTGATCAGCGGATGATACACCTGCTGATCAGCGGATGATACACCTGCTGATCAGCTGATGATACACCTGCTGATCAGCTGATGATACACCTGCTGATCAGCTGATGATACACCTGCTGATCAGCTGATGATACACCTGCTGATCAGCTGATGATACACCTGCTGATCAGCTGATGATACACCTGCTGATCAGCTGATGATACACCTGCTGATCAGCGGATGATACACCTGCTGATCAGCTGATGATACACCTGCTGATCAGCGGATGATACACCTGCTGATCAGCGGATGATACACCTGCTGATCAGCTGATGATACACCTGCTGATCAGCTGATGATACACCTGCTGATCAGCTGATGATACACCTGCTGATCAGCGGATGATACACCTGCTGATCAGCTGATGATACACCTGCTGATCAGCGGATGATACACCTGCTGATCAGCTGATGATACACCTGCTGATCAGCGGATGATACACCTGCTGATCAGCTGATGATACACCTGCTGATCAGCGGATGATACACCTGCTGATCAGCTGATGATACACCTGCTGATCAGCTGATGATACACCTGCTGATCAGCTGATGATACACCTGCTGATCAGCTGATGATACACCTGCTGATCAGCGGATGATACACCTGCTGATCAGCGGATGATACACCTGCTGATGATACACCTGCTGATCAGCTGATGATACACCTGCTGATCAGCTGATGATACACCTGCTGATCAGCTGATGATACACCTGCTGATCAGCTGATGATACACCTGCTGATCAGCTGATGATACACCTGCTGATCAGCTGATGATACACCTGCTGATCAGCGGATGATACACCTGCTGATCAGCTGATGATACACCTGCTGATCAGCGGATGATACACCTGCTGATCAGCGGATGATACACCTGCTGATCAGCTGATGATACACCTGCTGATCAGCAGATGATACACCTGCTGATCAGCGGATGATACACCTGCTGATCAGCGGATGATACACCTGCTGATCAGCTGATGATACACCTGCTGATCAGCGGATGATACACCTGCTGATCAGCGGATGATACACCTGCTGATCAGCTGATGATACACCTGCTGATCAGCTGATGATACACCTGCTGATCAGCTGATGATACACCTGCTGATCAGCGGATGATACACCTGCTGATCAGCTGATGATACACCTGCTGATCAGCGGATGATACACCTGCTGATCAGCTGATGATACACCTGCTGATCAGCTGATGATACACCTGCTGATCAGCTGATGATACACCTGCTGATCAGCTGATGATACACCTGCTGATCAGCTGATGATACACCTGCTGATCAGCTGATGATACACCTGCTGATCAGCGGATGATACACCTGCTGATCAGCTGATGATACACCTGCTGATCAGCTGATGATACACCTGCTGATCAGCTGATGATACACCTGCTGATCAGCTGATGATACACCTGCTGATCAGCTGATGATACACCTGCTGATCAGCTGATGATACACCTGCTGATCAGCGGATGATACACCTGCTGATCAGCTGATGATACACCTGCTGATCAGCGGATGATACACCTGCTGATCAGCGGATGATACACCTGCTGATCAGCGGATGATACACCTGCTGATCAGCGGATGATACACCTGCTGATGATACACCTGCTGATCAGCTGATGATACACCTGCTGATCAGCGGATGATACACCTGCTGATCAGCGGATGATACACCTGCTGATCAGCTGATGATACACCTGCTGATCAGCTGATGATACACCTGCTGATCAGCGGATGATACACCTGCTGATCAGCGGATGATACACCTGCTGATCAGCTGATGATACACCTGCTGATCAGCGGATGATACACCTGCTGATCAGCTGATGATACACCTGCTGATCAGCTGATGATACACCTGCTGATCAGCTGATGATACACCTGCTGATCAGCTGATGATACACCTGCTGATCAGCGGATGATACACCTGCTGATCAGCGGATGATACACCTGCTGATCAGCGGATGATACACCTGCTGATCAGCTGATGATACACCTGCTGATCAGCTGATGATACACCTGCTGATCAGCTGATGATACACCTGCTGATCAGCGGATGATACACCTGCTGATCAGCTGATGATACACCTGCTGATCAGCTGATGATACACCTGCTGATCAGCGGATGATACACCTGCTGATCAGCTGATGATACACCTGCTGATCAGCGGATGATACACCTGCTGATCAGCTGATGATACACCTGCTGATCAGCGGATGATACACCTGCTGATCAGCGGATGATACACCTGCTGATCAGCGGATGATACACCTGCTGATCAGCGGATGATACACCTGCTGATCAGCGGATGATACACCTGCTGATCAGCGGATGATACACCTGCTGATCAGCGGATGATAAACCTGCTGATCAGCGGATGATACACCTGCTGATCAGCGGATGATACACCTGCTGATCAGCGGATGATACACCTGCTGATCAGCGGATGATACACCTGCTGATCAGCGGATGATACACCTGCTGATCAGCTGATGATACACCTGCTGATCAGCGGATGATAAACCTGCTGATCAGCTGATGATACACCTGCTGATCAGCGGATGATACACCTGCTGATCAGCGGATGATACACCTGCTGATCAGCGGATGATACACCTGCTGATCAGCGGATGATACACCTGCTGATCAGCTGATGATACACCTGCTGATCAGCGGATGATAAACCTGCTGATCAGCTGATGATACACCTGCTGATCAGCGGATGATACACCTGCTGATCAGCTGATGATACACCTGCTGATCAGCGGATGATACACCTGCTGATCAGCGGATGATACACCTGCTGATCAGCGGATGATACACCTGCTGATCAGCGGATGATACACCTGCTGATCAGCTGATGATACACCTGCTGATCAGCGGATGATAAACCTGCTGATCAGCTGATGATACACCTGCTGATCAGCGGATGATACACCTGCTGATCAGCTGATGATACACCTGCTGATCAGCGGATGATACACCTGCTGATCAGCTGATGATACACCTTCTGATCAGCTGATGATACACCTGCTGATCAGCGGATGATACACCTGCTGATCAGCTGATGATACACCTGCTGATCAGCGGATGATACACCTGCTGATCAGCTGATGATACACCTGCTGATCAGCGGATAATACACCTGCTGATCAGCGGATGATACACCTGCTGATCAGCTGATGATACACCTGCTGATCAGCGGATGATACACCTGCTGATCAGCGGATGATACACCTGCTGATCAGCGGATGATACACCTGCTGATCAGCGGATGATACACCTGCTGATCAGCGGATGATACACCTGCTGATCAGCGGATGATACACCTGCTGATCAGCTGATGATACACCTGCTGATCAGCGGATGATACACCTGCTGATCAGCTGATGATACACCTGCTGATCAGCGGATGATACACCTGCTGATCAGCTGATGATACACCTGCTGATCAGCGGATGATACACCTGCTGATCAGCGGATGATACACCTGCTGATCAGCTGATGATACACCTGCTGATCAGCGGATGATACACCTGCTGATCAGCGGATGATACACCTGCTGATCAGCGGATGATACACCTGCTGATCAGCTGATGATACACCTGCTGATCAGCGGATGATACACCTGCTGATCAGCGGATGATACACCTGCTGATCAGCTGATGATACACCTGCTGATCAGCGGATGATACACCTGCTGATCAGCTGATGATACACCTGCTGATCAGCGGATGATACACCTGCTGATCAGCGGATGATACACCTGCTGATCAGCTGATGATACACCTGCTGATCAGCGGATGATACACCTGCTGATCAGCGGATGATACACCTGCTGATCAGCGGATGATACACCTGCTGATCAGCTGATGATACACCTGCTGATCAGCGGATGATACACCTGCTGATCAGCTGATGATACACCTGCTGATCAGCTGATGATACACCTGCTGATCAGCTGATGATACACCTGCTGATCAGCGGATGATACACCTGCTGATCAGCTGATGATACACCTGCTGATCAGCGGATGATACACCTGCTGATCAGCTGATGATACACCTGCTGATCAGCTGATGATACACCTGCTGATCAGCGGATGATACACCTGCTGATCAGCGGATGATACACCTGCTGATGATACACCTGCTGATCAGCTGATGATACACCTGCTGATCAGCGGATGATACACCTGCTGATCAGCGGATGATACACCTGCTGATCAGCTGATGATACACCTGCTGATCAGCTGATGATACACCTGCTGATCAGCGGATGATACACCTGCTGATCAGCTGATGATACACCTGCTGATCAGCTGATGATACAACTGCTGATCAGCGGATGATACACCTGCTGATCAGCGGATGATACACCTGCTGATCAGCGGATGATACACCTGCTGATCAGCGGATGATAAACCTGCTGATCAGCGGATGATACACCTGCTGATCAGCGGATGATACACCTGCTGATCAGCGGATGATACACCTGCTGATCAGCGGATGATACACCTGCTGATCAGCTGATGATACACCTGCTGATCAGCGGATGATACACCTGCTGATCAGCTGATGATACACCTGCTGATCAGCGGATGATACACCTGCTGATCAGCGGATGATACACCTGCTGATCAGCGGATGATACACCTGCTGATCAGCGGATGATACACCTGCTGATCAGCGGATGATACACCTGCTGATCAGCGGATGATACACCTGCTGATCAGCGGATGATACACCTGCTGATCAGCTGATGATACACCTGCTGATCAGCGGATGATACACCTGCTGATCAGCGGATGATACACCTGCTGATCAGCGGATGATACACCTGCTGATCAGCTGATGATACACCTGCTGATCAGCGGATGATACACCTGCTGATCAGCGGATGATACACCTGCTGATCAGCTGATGATACACCTGCTGATCAGCGGATGATACACCTGCTGATCAGCGGATGATACACCTGCTGATCAGCGGATGATACACCTGCTGATCAGCTGATGATACACCTGCTGATCAGCGGATGATACACCTGCTGATCAGCGGATGATAAACCTGCTGATCAGCGGATGATACACCTGCTGATCAGCGGATGATACACCTGCTGATCAGCGGATGATACACCTGCTGATCAGCGGATGATACACCTGCTGATCAGCGGATGATACACCTGCTGATCAGCGGATGATACACCTGCTGATCAGCTGATGATACACCTGCTGATCAGCGGATGATACACCTGCTGATCAGCTGATGATACACCTGCTGATCAGCTGATGATACACCTGCTGATCAGCGGATGATACACCTGCTGATCAGCTGATGATACACCTGCTGATCAGCGGATGATACACCTGCTGATCAGCTGATGATACACCTGCTGATCAGCGGATGATACACCTGCTGATCAGCTGATGATACACCTGCTGATCAGCTGATGATACACCTGCTGATCAGTGGATGATACACCTGCTGATCAGCGGATGATACACCT
Source organism: Limnomonas spitsbergensis (assembly GCA_037349105.1). Taxonomy (NCBI): domain Eukaryota; kingdom Viridiplantae; phylum Chlorophyta; class Chlorophyceae; order Chlamydomonadales; genus Limnomonas; species Limnomonas spitsbergensis. Next base: position 80,053 of record JAYJMM010000007.1, on the reverse strand, counting down.
GCTGATCAGCGGATGATACACCTGCTGATCAGCGGATGATACACCTGCTGATCAGCGGATGATACACCTGCTGATCAGCGGATGATACACCTGCTGATCAGCTGATGATACACCTGCTGATCAGCGGATGATACACCTGCTGATCAGCTGATGATACACCTGCTGATCAGCGGATGATACACCTGCTGATCAGCTGATGATACACCTGCTGATCAGCGGATGATACACCTGCTGATCAGCGGATGATACACCTGCTGATCAGCTGATGATACACCTGCTGATCAGCGGATGATACACCTGCTGATCAGCGGATGATACACCTGCTGATCAGCGGATGATACACCTGCTGATCAGCTGATGATACACCTGCTGATCAGCGGATGATACACCTGCTGATCAGCTGATGATACACCTGCTGATCAGCGGATGATACACCTGCTGATCAGCGGATGATACACCTGCTGATCAGCGGATGATACACCTGCTGATCAGCGGATGATACACCTGCTGATCAGCGGATGATAAACCTGCTGATCAGCGGATGATACACCTGCTGATCAGCGGATGATACACCTGCTGATCAGCGGATGATACACCTGCTGATCAGCGGATGATACACCTGCTGATCAGCTGATGATACACCTGCTGATCAGCGGATGATACACCTGCTGATCAGCTGATGATACACCTGCTGATCAGCGGATGATACACCTGCTGATCAGCTGATGATACACCTTCTGATCAGCTGATGATACACCTGCTGATCAGCGGATGATACACCTGCTGATCAGCTGATGATACACCTGCTGATCAGCGGATGATACACCTGCTGATCAGCTGATGATACACCTGCTGATCAGCGGATGATACACCTGCTGATCAGCGGATGATACACCTGCTGATCAGCTGATGATACACCTGCTGATCAGCGGATGATACACCTGCTGATCAGCGGATGATACACCTGCTGATCAGCGGATGATACACCTGCTGATCAGCGGATGATACACCTGCTGATCAGCGGATGATACACCTGCTGATCAGCGGATGATACACCTGCTGATCAGCTGATGATACACCTGCTGATCAGCGGATGATACACCTGCTGATCAGCTGATGATACACCTGCTGATCAGCGGATGATACACCTGCTGATCAGCTGATGATACACCTGCTGATCAGCGGATGATACACCTGCTGATCAGCGGATGATACACCTGCTGATCAGCTGATGATACACCTGCTGATCAGCGGATGATACACCTGCTGATCAGCGGATGATACACCTGCTGATCAGCGGATGATACACCTGCTGATCAGCTGATGATACACCTGCTGATCAGCGGATGATACACCTGCTGATCAGCGGATGATACACCTGCTGATCAGCGGATGATACACCTGCTGATCAGCTGATGATACACCTTCTGATCAGCTGATGATACACCTGCTGATCAGCGGATGATACACCTGCTGATCAGCTGATGATACACCTGCTGATCAGCGGATGATACACCTGCTGATCAGCTGATGATACACCTGCTGATCAGCGGATGATACACCTGCTGATCAGCGGATGATACACCTGCTGATCAGCTGATGATACACCTGCTGATCAGCGGATGATACACCTGCTGATCAGCGGATGATACACCTGCTGATCAGCGGATGATACACCTGCTGATCAGCTGATGATACACCTGCTGATCAGCGGATGATACACCTGCTGATCAGCTGATGATACACCTGCTGATCAGCGGATGATACACCTGCTGATCAGCGGATGATACACCTGCTGATCAGCGGATGATACACCTGCTGATCAGCGGATGATACACCTGCTGATCAGCGGATGATAAACCTGCTGATCAGCGGATGATACACCTGCTGATCAGCGGATGATACACCTGCTGATCAGCGGATGATACACCTGCTGATCAGCGGATGATACACCTGCTGATCAGCTGATGATACACCTGCTGATCAGCGGATGATACACCTGCTGATCAGCTGATGATACACCTGCTGATCAGCGGATGATACACCTGCTGATCAGCTGATGATACACCTTCTGATCAGCGGATGATACACCTGCTGATCAGCGGATGATACACCTGCTGATCAGCTGATGATACACCTGCTGATCAGCGGATGATACACCTGCTGATCAGCTGATGATACACCTGCTGATCAGCGGATGATACACCTGCTGATCAGCGGATGATACACCTGCTGATCAGCTGATGATACACCTGCTGATCAGCGGATGATACACCTGCTGATCAGCGGATGATACACCTGCTGATCAGCGGATGATACACCTGCTGATCAGCGGATGATACACCTGCTGATCAGCGGATGATACACCTGCTGATCAGCGGATGATACACCTGCTGATCAGCTGATGATACACCTGCTGATCAGCGGATGATACACCTGCTGATCAGCTGATGATACACCTGCTGATCAGCGGATGATACACCTGCTGATCAGCTGATGATACACCTGCTGATCAGCGGATGATACACCTGCTGATCAGCGGATGATACACCTGCTGATCAGCTGATGATACACCTGCTGATCAGCGGATGATACACCTGCTGATCAGCGGATGATACACCTGCTGATCAGCGGATGATACACCTGCTGATCAGCTGATGATACACCTGCTGATCAGCGGATGATACACCTGCTGATCAGCTGATGATACACCTGCTGATCAGCGGATGATACACCTGCTGATCAGCGGATGATACACCTGCTGATCAGCTGATGATACACCTGCTGATCAGCTGATGATACACCTGCTGATCAGCTGATGATACACCTGCTGATCAGCTGATGATACACCTGCTGATCAGCGGATGATACACCTGCTGATGATACACCTGCTGATCAGCTGATGATACACCTGCTGATCAGCGGATGATACACCTGCTGATCAGCTGATGATACACCTGCTGATCAGCGGATGATACACCTGCTGATCAGCGGATGATACACCTGCTGATCAGCGGATGATACACCTGCTGATCAGTGGATGATACACCTGCTGATCAGCTGATGATACACCTGCTGATCAGCTGATGATACACCTGCTGATCAGCTGATGATACACCTGCTGATCAGCGGATGATACACCTGCTGATCAGCTGATGATACACCTGCTGATCAGCTGATGATACACCTGCTGATCAGCGGATGATACACCTGCTGATCAGCGGATGATACACCTGCTGATCAGCGGATGATACACCTGCTGATCAGCTGATGATACACCTGCTGATCAGCGGATGATACACCTGCTGATCAGCTGATGATACACCTGCTGATCAGCGGATGATACACCTGCTGATCAGCTGATGATACACCTTCTGATCAGCTGATGATACACCTGCTGATCAGCGGATGATACACCTGCTGATCAGCTGATGATACACCTGCTGATCAGCGGATGATACACCTGCTGATCAGCTGATGATACACCTGCTGATCAGCGGATGATACACCTGCTGATCAGCGGATGATACACCTGCTGATCAGCTGATGATACACCTGCTGATCAGCGGATGATACACCTGCTGATCAGCGGATGATACACCTGCTGATCAGCGGATGATACACCTGCTGATCAGCGGATGATACACCTGCTGATCAGCGGATGATACACCTGCTGATCAGCGGATGATACACCTGCTGATCAGCTGATGATACACCTGCTGATCAGCGGATGATACACCTGCTGATCAGCTGATGATACACCTGCTGATCAGCGGATGATACACCTGCTGATCAGCTGATGATACACCTGCTGATCAGCGGATGATACACCTGCTGATCAGCGGATGATACACCTGCTGATCAGCTGATGATACACCTGCTGATCAGCGGATGATACACCTGCTGATCAGCGGATGATACACCTGCTGATCAGCGGATGATACACCTGCTGATCAGCTGATGATACACCTGCTGATCAGCGGATGATACACCTGCTGATCAGCGGATGATACACCTGCTGATCAGCGGATGATACACCTGCTGATCAGCGGATGATACACCTGCTGATCAGCGGATGATACACCTGCTGATCAACGGATGATACACCTGCTGATCAGCGGATGATACACCTGCTGATCAGCGGATGATACACCTGCTGATCAGCTGATGATACACCTGCTGATCAGCGGATGATACACCTGCTGATCAGCGGATGATACACCTGCTGATCAGCGGATGATACACCTGCTGATCAGCGGATGATACACCTGCTGATCAGCGAATGATACACCTGCTGATGATACAGCGGATGATACACCTGCTGATCAGCTGATGATACACCTGCTGATCAGCGGATGATACACCTGCTGATCAGCTGATGATACACCTGCTGATCAGCGGATGATACACCTGCTGATCAGCGGATGATACACCTGCTGATCAGCTGATGATACACCTGCTGATCAGCTGATGATACACCTGCTGATCAGCTGATGATACACCTGCTGATCAGCTGATGATACACCTGCTGATCAGCGGATGATACACCTGCTGATGATACACCTGCTGATCAGCTGATGATACACCTGCTGATCAGCGGATGATACACCTGCTGATCAGCTGATGATACACCTGCTGATCAGCGGATGATACACCTGCTGATCAGCGGATGATACACCTGCTGATCAGCGGATGATACACCTGCTGATCAGTGGATGATACACCTGCTGATCAGCTGATGATACACCTGCTGATCAGCTGATGATACACCTGCTGATCAGCTGATGATACACCTGCTGATCAGCGGATGATACACCTGCTGATCAGCTGATGATACACCTGCTGATCAGCTGATGATACACCTGCTGATCAGCGGATGATACACCTGCTGATCAGCGGATGATACACCTGCTGATCAGCGGATGATACACCTGCTGATCAGCTGATGATACACCTGCTGATCAGCGGATGATACACCTGCTGATCAGCGGATGATACACCTGCTGATCAGCTGATGATACACCTGCTGATCAGCGGATGATACACCTGCTGATCAGCGGATGATACACCTGCAAATCAGCGGACGGTGTCAATTTTCCTTTGCCTCAGCAACGTACCATGGGAAGGTAGATGCTAGATCCTGAATCCTGTCACGTGCGTTGATCACGCAGATGACATGTGCGGGCTGCCAGCTGCTGGTGGACGGCGTGGTGGTGGTCGATGTTTATGAGCCCATCCTGACGGGCCTGTCTATCACCAAGAACTCGCCATGCATCACACTGGCAACAGGCTCTGTAAGTACAAAAGGCAGTGCTTATTAAGAGTAAAGAAATACTGTTCATTATTTAGTGCGTACCAGGCCAGGTGCACACCAGGCCACCTTGGACAGGCGGCTGGCCAGCCATCAGGCTACCTTGGACAAGCGGCTGGCCAGCCACCAGGCCACCTTGGACAGGCGGCTGGCCAGCCACCACTGGGCAAACGGGGACCAGACCTTGACCGACTTCCTGCCGATGGCCTTAGCGGCAGGACCTGCTGTGCCAAGCCCCATCAGCCATAGGCCGTAGTGTAGCTGAATCGTAGCTGAAACACTGAAATTGTTTTTAGCTAAAATCTGCATTGTAGGTAGATAACAAGTAAGCAGTTATGAGTAAGTAAGTCGCAGTTATAAGTAAGGAAGAAAGCAGTTATGTCTGACTAGAAACCCGGAGCGGTGAACGTGATGAATGAACAATGATTTATATAATTATATATCCTGAATTTGGTAACGCAATGGAAGTTGGGAGGCTGTTCATCACCCGGCCATCAAAAGGGAGACGTGCTTTGGAATAGTGAAGTGCTCAAGCCCCTGTACGGACACTGTGACCTAGACCTCAGCCCCAAAGCCGCAACGGCGGTGAAGCAAGCATTGTCTTTTCTCTCGCCCATCTCCCTGCGCCTCAACCCTGGCCTGTTCCCCTCCTCGCAGCCGCACCAGCTGATCATCCGCTTTGCCATCAAGGCCATCCGGACAGCCACGATGATGATCAAGTTCGCCAGCTGCACCGCAAACAACCCGGTGTCGTACGGGTTCCTGAACAGGGTGCTCTACAACCCGCTGGTCTGGCAGCCCAAGGCGGCAGTTGAATTTACGGGCACTGCAGGTGACTATCCCCTGAGAACTCAGCTGGCTGCGTGGGGTTATCCCCCCCCTGGTCCCCCCCCCGAACCCTTTGGGGGGAGGACCCGGGGGGGGGTCCCCCAAATCAGAACAAATCCTCTGGCAGCCCAAGGCGGCGGTGGGATTCACGGCCAGTGCAGGTGAATCAGCCCTTCACCCTGACCCCCGACTCTGGACACAAAACCCTCTGTCAAGCCAAGGCGGAATCAGGCTCAACGAGCAATGGATCATGAAATGTGTGGTGGGACCCGACAGGCCGCCTTGTGTGGCCAAAGAGTCGTTGCTGATTTTCTATGTCAAGGTACCGGTACCGGTATGAACTATGAAGAAGATATGAATTCAGTAGGCCCTGGCTGGGTGCTAGGGGAGCAGCTTCTCCCCAGCAGCTTCCACGGGGAGCACTCAAACACTGCAATGGAACACGGGGTGTCACTCCATCACTGGCCTCCGCAGCAGCAGCACGGGGGGTGTAGGATCAAGGGTTAAGAGTTTAGGGTACGAAGGTTTAGGGTATGACGTCTGATGTCAGGGTGGGGCCAAGGTGGGGCGCTGCGGGTCACTTGCCTCCTCCTCCCCTGCACAATAAACGGCAGCAACAGAGACGAAAACGGTGATACCGCAGCTCCATCTCCCGCTATGCCTTTTTCAGTGACTCAGCTGCATATCAGCTACAGTCCAGCCTTCGGCCACAGACCCCAGGTGTGGCCAGCCATGCTGCTTGGGCCGCTTGCCGCCTGCCGGCCTATGCTTGGTCGCAATCGGGCCATGGGCGGCCGCGGGGCAGCCTGGCAAAGTTGGCCTCGCAGTCGAAAAAGGAAACACTGCACCCGCTGACCCGTTCCGTCACTTACCGCCAACGGGGGGTAATGGAAACTTCCGTTGCTTTGGCCTAGCATTACCGAAGTGACTGCGTTGCGCCACTCGGGTTGCTGCATGGCTTCGCTGATCTTCCTGTCTAGCGTAACTTCATGTACTGGATGTTTTCACTGAGGTTACAGCTTAATGCCACTGGGGTTGATGTTTTGTGTTGCTGACCTCTCTGTCATTCATTACTCTTTTTGTAGCCTACATCGGTGGCCTCCAGTGTGACGTGTACCGCAACCCCTCCGGCAACCAGACTCTCAGCTTCACTGCTCAACAGACCATCCCGAGGTAAACCCTATACCCTAAGCCCTTCACCCTAAACAAATTAAGCCAAAACCCACGGGCAACCAGACTCTCAGCTTCACGGCTGAGCAGAACATCCCAAGGTGGGCTACAAATAACGTGCCCAGTCAGGGGTATTTGATGGAGGGTGCCTTTTGTTTCAAAGCATGGGGCATGCCTACCAAGGCACCGAAGCAAGACATTGTAAGATGTCGAGAGAAACGTCTGATGGCCGTGTAGGGCAAGGCTAAGGCGGGCTTCCCGACTCATTTGTGTGTTCCATTCATTGCATATATTCCAGGTTGATTTTCCAGGGAATAGATATCCTGATGTATCAGAGATGACCATTAAGGACGTATGTTTTGGTAGAGACTTACGAATCCCTTGCAGTGGGGCGAGTCTAGGGATCAAAGCAACTCGGGCCAGAGCCACTTACGGCTGCCTGGATCAGCAGCATGCAAGTAAGCAAGTATGCATTAATTTGCGTCCCTCATGGATGCTCATGTGCCATGCACCGGGATGTCCTGATGTACCCAGGTTCAAGTTCCGCATGCCCACCTGCACCGATGGCTCCGATATCGAACTGGATGGCACCTGCAGCAACGCCTGGAAGTTTCAACTCCGGGTGAGTTGAGGTTGAGTCACCCTATCGTGGCCAGACTAGTTGCATGCGCACTCTTCAGTAAACGTGCGACGAACTTGGGCGATGAGGCATTGTAGACATTGTGAGAACAAGTGAAAAGCAAGACTGGCCCTTAAGTATCTAGTGGTGTCCTTTGCAATGCTGCAGAAATTTTCCCACGGAGCTTTCCTTCTTGGCTAGGATGGCTGAGCCCCAAGCACTCGAGAGGCTTATTAGATTAAAGAAAGTTCCCTTATCAGAGCAGTCGTTCAGGGGCCAATAAGCAGTTCATCAGCTGTGTCTTGTGAATGTTACTGACAAGGGTGGCCTTCTCGCGTAGCTAGGATGATGCAGATACTCTTGTGGGTAACCCCTGTTATGGTGACGGCGCAGATGTGGCTACGGCCCCAAGCTGCGCTGCTTCCCTAACCCCCACGCCCTAATTGGGCGCAGCTTTCTTTCTTTCTTTCTTCCAGGGGAAGAGGGTAGTACTTCTTGAGCACTCCGGCATGGCTTTATTGCATAAATAATTAGGCATCGGCTATATGATATACCGGTACTTCAATATTGGCGGGGCATGTAAAGTATTTTGCCAATGCCTAATGGATGGGGGCATACCTTATGTCTGATTACCAGGGTGCCGGCAAATCGCACATGAGTTGGATGGTAGCCTTACCCAGTCTGCGGCTGAATGGCCAAGTGAGATGCTTTCCTTATCTTCGCCAACTTGACATTTTCCCCTCCCACTCTGGACTTGGATCGGCTTGCCACACCGCCACTGTTTTTCTTGCCTTGAAAGCTGTATGGCTTTTCCTGTCACTTATTCACTTAACACGACCCTCATGCTTTTCTTTCACAATTTCCAGCAGTAAAAAAACTGTTCTTACCTGCCTCCTGTTTCCTTTCAGAGCCCTGTCTACGGCCTGCTTGGATTCACCCCGCCCGGGGTCACCTACGGTGTGCGCTGCTGGACCACTTGGAACCGCGGCTTTGACGCAGGCGCCATTGATGTAAGCTCTCTGACATTCAAATCCAAAAGGATGGGATGAGCGATGTTTTGTGACCAAGCATTGGTGGTTCAAACTCGTGAATTCTGTTTTTACGCTTGGAGAAAGAAGGAAGACTACTCCGCCGCGGAAGCAGGAGGCGTGATGTACCGCTCGACCCACAGCAGTTCTATCCTTACTAGGATAGACCACTCACGACATTCTGTGGAATTGTGTGGCTTGCAGGTTCAGCCCAGCGCGGCCCAAGGCAGGGCTTACCTGGGAGGGCGGCAGATCTTTGGATCTGCCCCTGATGGATCTATCCCCCCCGCGGCACCAGCGACCACGCTGCTGGCCTCGGACACATACCAGATGCTGGTCGTCGAGTGGTTCAACGTCGGGCCTGCCGACACCATCTGGGTCAACAACAACGGCGCCTTGATGGCAATTGATCTCACCTTTATGAGGCTTCCCATCGGCGGGCTTGCGGGATCGAGCGGGAATGACCTGATGAACAACTCGGCCGTCGTCGGAAACTACGGCGCGTACACCGCGACGGTGTACCCCGACTCTGACGACGTGCTCGGCGTCGTGACCAACGACCTGTCGAGGGCGTACACGCTGATGGGGTCGCCGCTCCCCATGGCATTCAACGACGTGAATGGCCTCGACGTCGCGTACAGCTACGCGAGGATCAACAACAACAACATCCGCTACACGCAGGCCGAGGGCTACCTGTTCACGTACCAGCGAGGCTTGCAAACCATCCGGGTGAGGGGAGCAACTAGAAAGGAAGTAGGCTTGGAATGCTGCTCTTGTTCACCTTTGCCAGGGCGCGAGTGAGGGAAGGGAGCAGCACAGCTCGGGTTGATTCTGGTGAGGGAGAGCGTGGAATGCAGGTCACTGGGGCTATTTCATTTCCTTGGCCGTGTGTGTTTAGCTGTGGACTTTTTGGTATTTTTCGCCGATGACCCTTAATACATCGAAACTGGCACCTGATGAATGGGTGTTTGTGTCTGCAGTCTAGTCTATCCGCCATCAATCATTTGACGTCATCTGTGTCCGAACACCTTTTTGCTCAGGTGGTTGACGCATTCGCCTCAGTCACTCAGATCACGATGGGAAACATCACCGTGCGCAACGCGCCTAACTTTGGATCCAGCATCCCCGCCAGCAGTGGATCCGTGCAGATCTACAGCCCCATTTACGTCAACATCTATGCCAACATCGTTTGCAAAACGAGGGTCCGCGACGGCTTGACCTACTTCAACATCAGCACCGACGGTCAGGGGCGTTGGGACTCCTATCAGTGGGCCACCACGTCCAATGCAAAGCTGCAGCAGGGCAGGTAGGTTACTGAGGCCTCAGCTTGGCAGCTCCACCCTGCAAAGCCAAGGAAGACCTCCAAGGCATTTCAGTAGAGCGGTACTTCAGGGTGGAACTACTGCCGCTGGTTGAGCATAACATTCATTGCGGGCGGTGTGTATTACAAATGACAGCAGGGGTCTCAGCTGCTGATGGTTTATTTTCCTGAAAGATGGGAATGCACAGGATATGCCCTGCCTCAATGGCTGCCAATGCCGCTGTTGGTTTTCCTGAAAGACGGAAATGTGCTGGATCTACTCCGCCTCAGTGCCGGCCACTGCTGCAACATGTATGCCAACTTGCCATTCATCCGAGTTTGTTCCCTAATAAATCTCGATTTGCGTGTGATGGATAATAAACTCGTTCTCTTGTATAAATCTGTGTTTCCAGTCTTTGCGTGAGAACTATACCGGAACTATACTGCATTGATCTGCGTCCCTTGGTCCTTTGCGTGAATACTTAACTACATTGATTATATTGACGTACTACATTGATTATATTGATTATGCCCCCAGTGTCCATCAGGGCGCTGACTAGTGAACTGAGGGATGAGGTGATTCCATTCGTTCCCCAGCATGTGTTTTGACCTGATACCCTGCCGTCTGTTTGTGTGTGAGTGTGTTGGGCATGTATAGCTAGTGTCACGTATTGATGAAATTGCATATGGATGTGTTTCTTTCATTTAGGTTGGCGCTTTGGCTGGCGCTTTATTTAGGTTGGCACTTAGGTTGGCGCTTTTTATTTAGGTTGGCGTTTATTTAGGATGACGTCCTCGCTTTGTGTCTGTCTTGATGATGCATTGCATGCATGTGCCTCGCTTCGTATCGTGACATTGTTACCCATTGATTTGTTTGAATAGATAGGTTGTTCCTGATGGCTGACATTGTTTCTTTCATTGATTTTGCAAAGCGCCAAACATTGATGTTGTGAAATACATAGAACACAAGCGCTGGATTGCAGTGTTCAAATTCAGAATAGCTTAACATGGTGCAAGCTATCAGTCTCCGAATGTGTGCACATGAACGGGGTCGTTCAAACTGTGTATTAATATTCCATCATTATTGTGAGATTGCACATCTAGTGACATTGCCTGGCTTGTTCATTCCGTTTTAGGTCAATAAGCACTATGTGTTTTACGTGCCAGCCTGTTGACTGCCACTGCAGTTGCATTTATCTCTTATATTTACTCTACGGTACCAGAAAAAGTGGTCCGCCGTCGCAATGCGTGCCCTCACAGATACTAATTAGTTGATTTTCCTGTTAAGTCCATTGATGTTGCCTGCATGCTATCATGCATGCATGCAAGGAGCTTCTCTCAGGGCAGCATGCCGCTTTCCTGCATTGACAAAGGTTCGGCTATTTATAGTACAAGTACCGTAGGTTACCGAGCGATTGATGCCGGTCATTGCACCGCTCAATACTGATGTTTGAACAATGGCCGGTGCCACGAGTGCTGGCCCAAGGAGTAGGGAAGGATATAATTGATGAATAGGATAAGAGTTTTTTGTGCAGTGGTTGTTGTAATGGTAGTGTGTTCGAGATCTGCTGTACGGTATGCCGTTTCCTTCCCCCTCCCCCCGCATTTGTGGCGGTTGACCGAACAAAATGAAAATCATGATAAACCGGCTGCCAATCGGGCAATATAAGCAAGCAGACCGTCATGAGCACCTGAGTCCATTTTGGGGTGCTTACATTCCAAGGCAGTTGCCGTATCTCATGGGCCAGGGCGGAGGAAGCCTGGTGCAGGTAGGCCTGCTGCCTGGGTCACCATGATACGGCCGTAGGCTGGTCATGGTTTGATCCTCATCTTCGAGGTGGGGGCCGCCCAGCAGCCTCTCGAAGGTGGTCTAGGTGGTCGTGTGCAGACAGAATAATAACACGACAATCCCCGACAATGGAAGTAGTAGGTGGCAATATCTCTAGCGTAGCTGCCCCGCCATGCGCTATCAGGACCAAGATTCCTCCGCCTAAATTGACTGGAAGATTACTGTACTATGTACGCTTGCTGAGAGAGAGGTTATACATCTGAACGATCACCCTTGCACCAGCATGTCTAAAACCAAAGCCATGCTCGGGATTTCATCATCTTATGGCTTGTGAACTAAGTGTTGCGAAGTGTTACAGTTCATCAGAGCATCACATTTGATGCATGCCAGTGGGACATGTGCCCGTAAATCGGTACAGGCCCTTGATACACTAGGACAGTAAGCGAAAAGCAGTGAGGCATGCAGGTTCACACCTATGTCACAGCATACAGTATAACCGGAAACGGGATAAAAGGTTGTACACGGTATCGTGAAGCTGGCCGACATCAGTAATCCCCACCATAACACCATGGATACAGTCCACATCTTCCGCCATTCATGCGGCCATGTACGTTGCTGCGTGGTCTGTGGGGGAGGCGAATCATGGTCTGGTGGATGGGGCGTTTAGGTTTCCAGTGGGCGCCAAGAAGGTGGAGGCAGCGTATTGGCTGTGAGACTTTCCCAGCTGGGATGGGCTGTCACTGTCATGAAATGAGGCCATCGGCTTCGGCCACAAAATGCCTGCCAGACGACCTCACAAAGCAGGAGGATAAAAAACGAACTAGGAGTCAAGCTCATCAGCTTTTGAATCCGCTCATATTATTTGCATCCACTTCTGCGCATGGCCATAAACTGGGGCCTGGGCGTAAATTTGCAGTGGGCAACTGAACCAATGCTGAGATCCCTCCTCCCTCGCTCCCAACTATGGGTAAAAGGAATGTAAGTGTCACGATATATGACATGGAGGCACCTATACAACACGACAAAAGATATACATAATTGCGATGTGTCACAGGCTTCTCGTCCCTGGCAAGGTTGGCTGCTCAAATAGAGAGCTCTCTAGTGGAACTCAGGTGTCGGACTTGGTCTTCTTTGCCTTCCCGGCCTCTCATTTTCTTCCTTTCCCCCCCTCTTCCTTTTAGTTTCTACTTTTCTCCCTTCTGAACAGTTTGGCGCCCATGCGGCCGAGCTTTAAGCGGGCCCAGAGGTGTAATGTTATTGACATAGAGAGCAGCCACCCAGCAGCTTCAGGAAAAAGTCCATCCAGGGCCAGGCCGGCAGGGCTCAACATGCAGCCACGCAATGGAGCGTTAAATTATTGCTTGGCGAGGCCTTAGAGCACCATGGCGCACTTCATTTGTTCCTAGAAGTGGAGGAAATGGTTGAGCGGTACAACGCGTGCGGCAATGTGGCATTGATACTTCAATACCTCATCAGACCGATCCTCTCTCTCCTCCTTGTCAAGAACCGCATTTTCCAAGTTCTTGCCCAACACATAAATGTGGGCATGGCTGCACCTTGGATCGGGGTGTTGGGTTCCATGCTTCCTGTCCCCGCCGTCCCTTATTAGGTGGGTGGCATTATGCATGGCTGCACCTTGGTCGTGGCTGTGCATGGTAGCTGAAATTGAGCTTGTTCATCACCTACTAGCCCCAAGCGCCCGAGCGCTAAGCATGGCCCATTGAGCACGCACCACTTCATTGTTCTAAGCATAATCATGAACTCTACCTTTTTCTTTGTGCTATGGCCTGCAAGAGGACATTCCAAAACCATTACCGTACAACCACATCGATTTAGCTCTAAATTAATTAACTATCGGCCTTGCGCGGACCTGCTGCGTGCTAATAATGATTTAAAAATTGCTGCTGCGTGGAGTCGAACATGAGTTTTCGTCGTAATTGCTGCGCGGAGTGTCAGTCAGGTGTCTGCAGTAACCGCTGCGCGGCGTTAAATCAAATTTAGTCCAAAATTTCATCGCTGCGCGACCGTTTCTATTATTTTTAGGCTACGCAGACCCTAGGTGGTTCTACGGTATACCAGAACCGTAGACGCTTATATTAGGGGTGGTGCGATGTATGCGGAGGGGTGAGGGGGGGTCTACGGGAGCGGGAGTGATTGGTGTTGGAGCCCATGAAGCTGTTTTTTCTGTTGCCATGCTGGCCTATGAAAGGAAAATAACAGACGGGAAAGGGAGAAACAATACCAATTTCTGCAACATGGTTCGAAACATCATATGAATGTTGGACTTCAACCGACTGAGAAAAACAAGGAGGGAAACCAATGAGCGAGATCTGCCCACTGCCGGCACTGTGACCTGACCAGCCATTTTGTAGGTTGCCAGTAAGGTCATCAGTCCATGCTACACACCTCCGGTCCCTGCCCAGAAAGGCTCGGCTACTTGAGCGCCCAACTACACGTTTATACATATGTAGGCATCGGCAATATTATATAATATTATATAATATTATATAGTATATAAAGTATATTATATATTATATAATATATATTCGAATTCGGCATATCATATATACTTTATATAAAGTCGCGAAAATCCCGAATGTCGCGACTGAAAACGCGGAAATACGGCATTTCAGCTACTGTGGGCTACTTGTGAGACAAGCGCATGCGTTCTCGTCCGATTCTATACTCCAATAATACTCGTGTTACCTGGAATGGCCCCTAAGAAAGTGAAACGATCTATCCTTCTCGACAATGGCAAGCAACTGCACTTAGGAACCGAGTGGGAGCCTGAGGCTTTGTGTGCCGAGCTGAATAAGATTAAGCGAGTTTGGAACAATCGGTCCAGCGGAACTGGTCAGCATGGGGGCGGACGTACACCAGTAGCCGCTCTCGCCTAGGCATCGCGCGGGCCGAGAAGCTGATTTATGTGAAGGCGAACCGTGACGACGGCGAGGTCAAAGAGGTTCAGCACGAGGAGGTTTCTCTGAACTATTACTCCGACTAACTTGATAACTTCGGAACAGTCATGCTATGAGACTCAAATGTATGCCTTGTGATCATGTAGAGGTATTTTAACTGAACTTCTGGACCAGACCTGCCCCATTTTGCGAACCCGTGATCCGCGTCAAACAAATACAGTGTTTTTTATGTTTTGAGGACATAGCTTTCTTAGATGGGACGAGTTAGCTGCAGATTCTGAATGCCCTGATTAAGCTGAATCCAGACCTCTTTTTTTTACTTTGGCCCATTTTTTTCTGACTTTATATACTATATATATGATATATATATTATATACTTTACATTGGCGGGGCATGTAAAGTATATTGCCGATGCCTATACATATGGGAAAATATAACTAAATGGAAAATGGTTTGTATGAGAGTCATTAGAGCGGCATGACAATGATTGTGGCTTGCACGTTGTCAGACAAGCCTGGACTAGGACAGGTCAGCAATCAGTGTACAGTACATGAGAATGGAACACATGGGTCACAAGCTGCAAAGAAAGGTCGACGTCCACACACTTCACCCCCCATCACCTACAGCACACCGAAGACAGTACGGCCAGCCCCCGCCAGCAAGTCTAAATCCTGAAATGATTGTGAGCAAGATGAGGTGAAACAAAGTTGCTTTATAAATTCTATTGTACCGCACCGCATCATATGCTGTCTTTTTTTCTCTGAATCCAACGCTTCCGAAGCATCAGCCACGACGAAAGCGTTCGACGTAAGCTTAGGATCAACCTTCCCGTACGTACCGTACGCTGCATTTCTCACGCCAGGGCGGGCATGTCTAACCGTAGTCTCATTCTGGGAATCCATTCACACAGGGATTGAAGTGGCATCTCGGTGGCGTACAGCGTATAACCCCCAGCCATGTTGTGAAACTCCTCTCTCTACCAGGTTTGACCTGGTGACCTCGCGATGGCTCATTCACAATTAACAGTCGCACGCACAGTCGCACGCTTTGACCAACTGAGCTAAGAAAGACAGGTGCGATGTATAGGCGTTACTGCCATAGGACCTGGCAGAGTTACAGCTCACAGCTTGATGCCCATCCATGCAGAAGATGCCCATGCTTCGCCAGCCCAGTCCAGTCATGTCCCTGTCTGGGCACCGTTAGCACATGCCATCATCAGCGGACTCTGCCCACCTGTCCACCTGACCTTTCCTATTTTTGAAATCGCCTTGCATGCGACCACAGCATGATTCTTGCCTCCTCAGCTGGCTGGGCGCATGCTGACAGGTCCCTCTCTGCCAGCGGGCCCCCTGGCCCCTGCCCCGTTGGGCGGCTGGATTCCACGCTTTTAGCTCAGCATCTGACGAGGCATATGACTAATACTAATATGAGGTATACGCCCCCCTGGCCGCTGAGGCACGGCTGCCCCGCTTTGGGGAGATCCCTTACGTTAGCAGGAGCTGCCCCACTCAGATCTAGCAGTCGGGATAAGTGGATAACGGCTGCTCAAAGGTCGGTACCCTCGGTAATCAAAATTAAAATCAAAGTCCCTATGTGGCTATGTTGTCTCTGCCCACATAGCACCTCGTGGGCGGGGCCAAATGACAGGACAGCATTCTGTATTTATGACAGTTAACAAAGCTAGTTAACTGTCATAAATATTTCCGAGATAAGTCGTACAAGAAACACCATCCATACAGAAAAAGATAAATTATACTCGGGCGCACTGAGATCAGGAATGGGACAAGATACCGATTTTCTCTCTAGGAATTTGTAAGATGTGCCAGAATCATTCAGTGAGAGGTGAACTTTCCCCCGGCTCCACTTATCACTCCATTATTACTCATGCCAGGCAGGCTCGAGGGCGGTGATCGAGGGCGGTGGTGGCAGGCGACAAACTCGAAACATAGGACCTCACGACGGCATTGAAATACCGATCATGAATGAAACGTACCTTGCAAACTAATCTCAAAGGTCAGCGTGCAAGTTGGAGCAAACCTACAAAAAGCCGAGGGCGGCCTGGTCGCAGTCGTCAGACAGAGGTGCACCTCTTTAGTGCGCAGGTAACACATGTAAAAATTGAGGTATTAAGATCGCAAGTCGTAATCGGGATCACTGCTACAGAGTCGAGTCGCTGCGATGAGGGCCCGGTCGGGAGCAGACAGGGTCGCAGGCGATGCACGGCTCCGCGGCATTGTGCAAGCAAGCCATCAATCGATACAGGTCATTCAAAACAATAAAGAAATTGACAGGAAAGATCGCTGCCACCCTGCTGCCACTCAGTCCAGCCGCAACGATGGGGGTCCCAGCAGGGAGCGAAATGTCTGGCCTTCGGTCGCATGCATGGCCACAGGCGTTGTTTGCGCACTTTGCTTGAGACATACGACCAGCCCCTCAAGCATAGTCATTCAAACCATGCTGCCCCAGCCCCATCTACAAACGTGCTGGAATGTCACCCACCCCTCCTGACTTGCATGGCGCACTTGGCCGTAGGAAACGGAGGCAAGACCCGCCCGATCGTAGCCCAATGCTCTAGACACAACCCTTGCATGCACATTTCAGGTCATTGGCACGCCAAGCACCGTGTCCAACATAACATTTCATGTAGGGATGCTAGAAGGGAATGGGTTTTGGGTACCGGTATTGTGTATTTTCTGGAAAAATCATGTCCCATGTCACACATCCCGGTGTTCAATAGGCAACATGCCAAATGGCAGGCCACAAGGCCGTCACCAAGTTAACTGGCATACAAAATCATTGAGGGTTGCTACAACATCTAACGTCTGCAGACCGCCGAGCATCCATTTAGATGGGCACTCATGCCAGGGTTAATATCAGGCAGGTCATCTTAGCTTTCTGATTTTCTGACTCCCAGATCGTTCCTGTTGGATCTGAACCCCGGGTTTTTGTTCTCATTCTCGCTGAAGTGTCACCGGGTGCTGTATCTTAAATTTCTTAGTTGCTTTTTGTCCACCTGGCCTAAGCTGAGCGCGTTTCTTGGTTTGCTGTCTGTAAGAAATCTGAATGTTCAGATTTAGCAGTTAACGGCACCCAAGTTATAATTTTCCCAAAATAGAAAAATGCGCTATCATGCAACGAAAAGCAACCGAATATCCACAAGGACAACGATCGCTCAGCGGCCATCTCTACCGATATGTTTTGAGTCCCTGGTTTAAGATAGTTGAAGGAACCCAGCGGGAACCCAGCATAGAAACTTAGCAATATGACTACAAAATCGCTTCCGATAAGATTCCAACTCACGAGGGAGAAGTCACCACCTGGATGCTTCTTGACCTCTGTCAGGGATGCCTAGCCTTGACCTCTGTCGGGGACGCCTCAACCAGTCGGCCACAGCAGCTTTCTTGTGCAACATGTTCCAGGCCCAATTGGAACCACAAGCCACCGAGGGGGGGGGGGGAAACAAAAAAATCGATCCCATGCCCTTTTTTTGTATAGCTTGACGAGAGCGTTCCATAGCTGTTTTTTAAATGTTTTTTGGCCCAGGGGGCATGGGGGTTGTGGGGGGGCAAAGTTGGGGGGGGGGGTCTCCCAAAAATTCAATATCTGGAAAACCTCGTGTCTCTTTTCTGAAGGTCTGTTGAGGCTGGCAGCGGCACCTCTGTGTTCTTCTTGCCTATATGAGTCCATTAACATCCTAAAATGTTGCTTGAATTACCACATGACCCCCTGGCCCCCCATACTGAGGATTTGGCTCCTTTGGAGACACCCCGAAACCAGCTAAGCCAGCCTTAGAAAGAGCTGTATGACACGCAGCACATGGTAGTGTTAGTCTGGTGGATCATGAATACACCGATCACTTGTGGTCGTTGTGGCAAGGTCCTCAAATCCGCTGACCCTGCAAACGTCGGACGCCACCAGAATGGGAGGGAGTGCGTGGCAGCTTCCGCGATACAACGCGTTTCGAAGCGGCAGAGAACGCTCGGGCTTGCTCCCGTTCCACCCCTAGCTACACCTGCTGCTGCCCCAGCTGAGCCAACACCTGCGAGCCCGCCAGCCTCTCCTTCTCCATCTTAGGCTGAGAATGAGGCTGCAACGGCATCGCCTCCCACGCCAGATGTTGCGCCATTGCGAGAGGGCTCGAAGTACCAGGGCTATTCACAAAACCGGTACTCTGGCATGTGCAGGTCAGAGCTGGGAAAGGGCTCTAGCAGCGGTGTCCTGAAAGTCAGCTCCGCATGCCCTCTGCACCACAGCATGTCATACGGCTCAGCGCACAAGGTGTCAGCCAGCAATCCTTGCTCCAACAGGCCAGTGCCATGCCATGTCCGCAGGAGGAGGGATCCGCTCGTCCCCTGCCCGCGGGTCTGGAGCTGCCACTACATTGATCAAATGCTGACAGCCCATCTTGATCAGCAGCTGGCGGAGGCAGAAGTGGCAAGCTACACGGTGACGGTGGAGGAGTGGGCAAAGAGGTCCCTATGTGGGAGAGGAAGAAGGCAGTGAGGGAGCTCATGGCGAAGATGAAGGCTGATGCCAGCGCATTGCTACTGCCATCCAGGCCATCTGCATTCCGGAAACGTGTGATGGCTAGCGAGCAGTAGTCGGTAGTCAATGGCCTGGCTGAGCTCACTAGCTCAGTACCCAAATTGACTGTTGGCATGAATTGTGATCGCTAGCGAGCATTAGTCGGTACTCAATAGCCTGGCTGAGCCCAGTACACAAATTTAATGTTGGCCGAGCTGTTGGCATGAAATATCATCACCTAACGAATTGAAATATACCAATAGAAGCGCCTTGACGAGCTGATAAAAACACCCTTTACCGGTACATGCCCTGTAATTTTCATTTTTGACTGAGATATTTTAATTTCAATGGGATCCGGAGGCGGTACGTGGGTTGGTGGTAGGCTTGGTCGCTCGATTTTATATTCGGGCATGGATCCCCAGCTTTTACTTTTGCCCCCACTGGCAAGCCACCACTGATAAAATCGAATGGAGCTGCCAGTGAATAACGGCGGTCCAGGTAGCAGGTCCGTCTCTGACACATACAATTTTCAATGCTCGACAATACCCGTTTGCAACGCCCCCTGTGTTGATCGCAAGCGATCGCTTCGCAATGTTCTCCTGTCACACATGCCACAAGATAACACGACATTTCCTTAAAATGTAATCGCAGCTTCTGAGCACGTCCCAGGTGACACGTCAGCCTATCAACTCGCGAGTAGTGTCGCCGGTGCTTCGCCGTTCAAGTGCCATATGCGCCGCATCGGCCGAATTCGAACAACCCAATCCACACCTTGAAATAAATTTGCGAAGCCATGCATTGCGACACCTCCAGTGCCTACCCTACCGTCCCGGCCCAAACGCACCCCTGTGACGTAATTCCAATTACGTCGGATTCACCTTCCCATCCACTTCCACCCCCGCCGCGCTGAATGCGACAAGCAACACATCGCCCAATCTCGAACAACCCAACAGAAAGCTTCGAAATGGGTCCCCAAGCCACCGGCCGTGCCAAGGCGGGGAGGCTCCCAGCCTCCCCCCGGCGTAATTCGCCCCCCTTCCGGCCACGCCCACTCCCGGCAGGCCGTAGCCGACGTATCTTTTTCTCCATACGTTGCGGGTAAGAAACGTGGACGACGAGGAATGTGTGGCCGCCAGATGTGGTCGCCTCACCCCTCTCTCCTTCACCGTCTTGGAAACCCTGATTGTTTTCTGCTCGGAATTTCGCAAAATCGCTTCCGATGAGATTCGAACTCACGCGAGAGAACCCACCGCCTGTATGCTAGAGATCATGCGATAGCATGGTATAGCAGGGCGACGCCTTAACCACTCGGCCACAGAAGCTTGATATTCACAAAGGCCATTGTTGGATCCATGGAGCTTTTCGAACGCTGCACTGTTAGCTGCCAAAAGGGGCGCACGAGGAAGAGAAAAATCTCGCGAGCCTGTACAAACTTGTAGGGCCCGTGGCGTGGCCTAAGCGAGACGTATGACCCACGGGTATGGTTTCCGGCACTGAAACGGCCTTTTCGGAGACGGGGCCGTTCGCTGCCAAGATAGGCTTGCCAGAAAGCGCGCATTTTGCGAATTTTCCGGTAAGAATTATATATGCCAGTCCCGTGGCCGGAGCGCGGACCTCGATCCTGGGGGGCGTGGGCAAGGAAGGGTGCTGACGACGGCTGAAGTTCCGGATCGCCAATCCCCAATCCCCCAATCGCCGCTGACATCACGTTTCCTGTGGCCAGGAACCGGCCAGGGGGTCAACTCCGGAGGGGTTCGGATCTGGAGGCTTCACTCAGCGTTAGCTAAAGAAAAGAATCGATCCCAGAATGATCGGATTACTTTGCTTGCAAGTTCCGATGCTGATGTTCCTTACGTCGATGTTGGGTCGTTCGTTCGGGAGGAGGTGTTGGCTGAAGTGTTAGAAGCCCCCCCCCGGATTCCGGGAAGCTGCCGACCAGTCAAACGTCGAGTCACGCGACCCAGATCGAGGGCTTAAATCCCCCTTTACCTAAGAAATAAACGCAAATGAATCATGCAGCTGACGCCTCTAAGCCATTTATCACGCATGCTTGGTGTTTTTGTCAGGCATGTGTGAAAATGCCATCAACTTCACCGTTCCACAAATAATTTGTGAATGCAAAATACTGATACTTCTTGGCTGTTGAAATATCGATGCGAAGCAGAACAAGCAGAATCGAAGTACCCGGATTGTGCTATCTTGGTTGGTGGAAGGCTATCCTCCTATTAAGCTGCCAGGAAGCTCTTAGAACTAATCAGCTATGCAACATAAATGTAGACAAGGGGAGACTTTCCAGTTATTTTAGAGCTTCTACCGGCAACACAAAAACAGCGATAACTACGGCTACACTAAGAGGTAAGTTACTTCGCCAGGGCCGGCACCTCTTTCCGGCAAACCCCGGTGAAATGCATGCTTGGCAGGTGGGTTTGGCTAACTATATATGCCCCCGGCTAACGCGTTAGCCGGGGGCTTTTCGGCACTTCCCACATCCTCCCCGGCAAGATTTCCCCTAAAATGCCTGACAATGACTTGAAGATACTTGATGCTACCCAAACCACGGCTGCTCCCTCCAATTCTCCCTTACCCGCCCCCTGCCTCCCGCAAAAAGCCAAGGGCAAGGGGGGGTCTAATGTCTTGCCTAACGCGACCTGCTACTACGCCTCAGCCAGCAACGCAGCTCGAAGAGATCGCTGCTGCTCAGTCAGACGAAGCGTCCATGCCTGGAGGCAAGGATGCCTCCCCCTGATGGACTTCCACCAAACATGCCCAACAATCCAAACCATGGCTCCTCGGCACATTGATTTGCTGGTCTACTGCTCCGTGGTATACATGTGTAGGGTATCCATCAGTCGAGGGTAGGCATCCAACCTCGCTCGAGCTGCATCCCAGATAAAGTCCTGCAAAGTCAGGATCAAGCAACGGGTAATAATGGCTGTGGGTTTGCCTGCCTGCCCCGTGGGTTTGCCTGCCCTGCCTGCCCTAGGAATGCGCCAACAAGTAATAATAGGTGTGGGATTACCTGCCTGCCCCCCAGGTGTGCCTGCCTGCCCCGTGGGTTTGCCTACCCAGCTTGCCCTAGGAAGGAGCCAACAAGTAATCATAGGTGTGAGATTACCTGCCTGTCGTGTTCCCCATCTCCTCATGCATGCAACCCCAGCGAGTTCAATTCGTACAGAAATAAGTCATGCGGTATTTGTTAGAAATACACAATTTGAGAGTGGGCTTAATGCCGCTATGAGCAAAGGGCACTCGAGTTGTAAGGGTAGGATCGCTCCGACTCCACATACTGGTGCTCCTCCTGCACACCTAGTATCTCTTACAGTATGGTAGGGTGAAAACGCGGAGCACCTATGTTGCAAAGCAGGCCTGAGATCAGCCTCACCGTTGGGGCATAGTCCTACACCCAACACCTATCAGCCTCATTATGTGCAGCGGTCTACCAATCCTCCTCCATCCTTCATCCTCCATCCTCCTCACCAATCACTGATTGTTTAGCTCACTTCAGCCACCACGATTCAATCACATCGCAACATAAGGCTGGGGGGGGCCTCTTGCAGCCAGCTATAGCTGAAGCTACCGGCCATGGGCCAGTTGAGGTTTGGTCCCAATAGACCACGTAGAGGCCGCTTGACAGCCACCAAAGGTCATTTCGTCATTTAGCGTGCTTTCTGGATAACACCAATCACCATGTGGGCATCGTCCGCCAGCATCTCATAGTACTCCAACAAGGCATCCCCAAGCTCCGCTTTGGTTAACTCCGCAGCCCAAACCCTGAACTGGTAACACTCAACCCTGCACCCATCAGCCATAGAGGTCCACCAAGGCATTCCCCAACTCCGCCCTGGTTGGTTAACTCCGCAGCCCAAACCCTGAACTGGTAACACTTAACCCTGCACCCATCAGCAATAGAGGTCCACCAAGGCATTCCCCAACTCCGCCCTGGTTGGTTAACTCCACAGGGCCTCCCCCTTCCCTGCTTAATCTTATGGGGCAATAGGGCCTGCATAAGAGTATAAACGAGGTTTTGCTAATTGTTCTTTTAATAGCCTCAACCCTGAACTGGTAACAGTTAACCCTGCAGCCTGCACCCATCAGCCTCACCATGTGGGTGTAGTCCGGGATCTCATAGGAGTCCACTATGGCGTCACCCAGCCGCGACTTGGTCAGTTCAACAGCCTTCGGAGGAGCAATTGGGTCCTTGCTGCCACTCATAATCATGGTAGGGGTCCGAACCAGACCCAGGTTGTACACCGGGCCATAGTTGAATTCCCTGAGGACAGGCTGGGGCTCATTGTACATCTGAGACCATTGGAGGGCATTCCTGGAATCAAGCGGCGGGAGCAGACAACAGTTGGGGGGGGGGGGGGGGGAGAGGGGGCGGTCAGTGTGGAAGATGGACGCTGGAGTTGTTATTCCAGCTGTCCTCGCGTTCCTCATCAGTGCGTGGCGGTCCAGCAGCCCCCCAAAGGGGTCGAGTGCCATAGATGCGCATCGGGTACACTGCATGGCATCGGTGGTGTGTGGCGGTCCAGAAACAAAGAAAACTACAAATGATTGGGGCGTGGAACTTTAGGAAACATTGCAGCTTGGGGCAGTTGCCACATCCGCGCCGTTACCATGAGGCAACAAGCAAAAAAAAAATCACAGCAGTTTTTTCGCATTGGTGTACCGTTTGCTTTGTTGGCCCAATGGCAGGCTTTGCGGCGGAAAGATATTCCAGTCTATGTCTCGTTCACACTATGCTACGCAAGAGAGTAGCAGCTCCCCAAAGCAGGGTAGATATTGAAGTCCATGTCTCATGTACAGATATTCAAGTCTATGTCTCGTTCACACTATGCTATGCAAGAGTGTAGCAGCCCCCCAAAGCAGGGTAGATATTGAATCCATGTCTCATGTACAGATATTCAAGTCTATGTCTCGTTCACACTATGCTACGCAAGAGAGTAGCAGCTCCCCAAAGCAGGGTAGATATTGAAGTCCATGTCTCATGTACAGATATTCAAGTCTATGTCTCGTTCACACTATGCTATGCAAGAGTGCAGCAGCCTCCCAAAGCAGGGTAGATATTGAAGTCCATGTCTCATGTACAGATATTCAAGTCTATGTCTCGTTCACACTATGCTATGCAAGAGTGCAGCAGCCTCCCAAAGCAGGGTAGATATTGAAGTCCGTGTCTCGTCTACAGATATTCAAGTCTATGTCTCGTTCACACTATGCTATGCAAGAGTGCAGCAGCCTCCCAAAGCAGGGTGTAGATTGCCATTGATGCACATTTGGTACACCCTGCAAGGTTTTCACCACCGTTGATACTGACGGACATAATGTGGTATTTTTTTCTTTTAAACATGCTTCTTTAGAAAAAGAAGGTTGCCTGGGATACAGCTATTGAAATGCATCACTGTCAACGTGATGCTATGTTTATTACGAATCAGTCCGGCCGGAAATGCATATTTTTGCCGGCCAGGTGTCAGATGATCGCCGGTAAGGCAAGGCGCATTGGGCAGGAGCGGGAATTCAACATACGAATATCCATGTCCATACAAAACAAATGTATTTCCCCCCCCCCTCCCCTCAGCTTTGGCACCCACTGCTCACCAATAGCTTGAAGAGCTTGGCCAGACAAGCCAGTAGCGCCTGAGAGCATGGGAGCAAGACGCATAGTGTGAATTCACAGTGTGATTCAGCTACATGACAGCTACAACTCAGCCTATGGCCCCGGTAGGCTACTAGGCTGATGAAGCAAGCCCTCTCGCTCATACTAACCTTACACTGTTTAAGGCTTGGTCACAATGGGCCCGGTGGTGGCCGCCCGACAGACCCCAAAGGTGGACTGGCGTACACTAAAACAAACACAGTCGTTACATGCCTAGGGGAAGCAATCCAATTTCCATCCAACAAACAAAGTAACCACGAAGCAGATTACAATCAAGCCATGCGACTAACCTACCAAAGATCAGGAAAGCTGACTGGTCAAACATTTGGCACACAATAGGGGGAAGCCATCCAAGACATCTTGCCACGCATAGAGAAGAAGACCCCGTTCCATCTAGATCCCTCTGGATTACTCACTAGATCTCTCTGGATTACTCACTAGATCCCTCTGGATTACTCACTAGATCCCTCTGGATCAGTCACTAGATCCCTCTACATCACTCACTAAATCCATCTTGATTACTCACTAGATCCCTCTAGATCACTCACTAAATCCATCTGGATAACTCACTAGATCCCTCTGGATTACTCACCAGATCCCTCTAGATCACTCACTAGATCCCTCTGGATTACTCACTATATCCCTCTGGATCACTCACTAGATCCCTCTAGATCACTCACTAAATCCATCTGGATTACTCACTATATCCCTCTAGATCACTCACTAAATCCATCTGGATTACTCACTATATCCCTCTAGATCACTCACTAGATCCCTCTGGATCTCTCACTAGACCCCTCTACATCACTCACTAAATCCATCTAGATCACTCTCACTTGTAGTCCTCGTCTGTGATGTGAGCCGAGGGTCCGGCAAGGTGCTTGAGGGTAACCACACATAGTGGTGTTGACAGCCTCGTCCTACAGACCCCACTGATGAGCAAATGCTGGAATAGTGGAGTCAAGGGGAGAAAGGGACCAGGCGGTAGGGCATCATCCAACGTAGATACCTGCAAGCACGCCACAGTTTATTCGATGGTGCTTCAGCTACAATTCAGCTACAGCACGGCCTACGGCCGTGGAGGCATGGCACTGCAAGCCCTCCTGTTTTGGCAACCAGCCATTGGCCGGTCAAGATTTGGTCCCCATGGGCCAAGTGGTGGCCACCCAGCGGTCCTCTAAAGGGTGTGCTCTCAAACAGACAGTGATCAACATGCTGCTTCCTGAATGGAAGCGAGTGTGCAGCTTGCATGACCTTTCTAAACGTGCTCACCCAACAGAATATAGGAGTGCATGTGGCAAACTCGCACATAACAGAATATGGGAATACGCCATGCGGGAGGGGCATGCACACCTCATTCTGCATGAATCGACACCGCAACCCTGGACATTGCGAACTTTATCCTATTCGGTGTGCACTGAATTGCGCTCAGGCTGTCAACTAAGGAAAAAGAGGGGCTTTTCATCAGCTATGCCAGAGAGCCCCTCCCTAGATGAGAACATTATTGTGTGACTTGAAGGAAGGGCATAAAATCCAGATTGCTTGACGCAAGGGGAAAAATTCCATATTGACTTGGCTGGTGGTAGCCATGTTGTCTCAAGATCAGCCAAGACATGTATGTTTAGGGTTCAAGGGTTATGATATTGGGCCTAGGGTAATGGATCAGGACGAGGCTTTTGAATAAAGGCCTTTGGGTTCAGGGCGAAGAGTATAGGGTTCAGGGTGAAGAATGAGGGGGTTCAGGGTGAAGAGTGTGGGGTTCAGGGTGAAGTGTGTGTAGTTCAGGGTGAAGAAAGTAGGGTACAGGGTGAGTGCTTCTAGTTGAAGGTCAGGTTTTGGTATTTATATTTCAATTTATCATTATATTGAGACCGAGCGGAGTTGAGCTGGTTGTGATGTAAATTTTGTCATCTATGACTCAGTTATTAGAGTTCAGGATCATTGAACCCTAATTATCAACGATCCTGAACCCTAATTCAGGATCACTGATAATCAGGGTTCGATGATCCTGAATTATCAATGATCCTGACTGTATCACTGATTCAGGATCATTGAACCCTAATTCATGTTGAATGGTTGAGCACAGGGTTCAGGATGAAGACTCACATTCGCCGCTAACGCGAACGGGATTACGGTGTCGCTTGTTATGTACTTTGGATACATAAACGTGGCCATGCCAATATTGATGCCGATGCGGTCATTGTACTCCAGGAGGCGGGAGACCAGCATGAGGGGCAGTGCGCCTCCTTGAGAGTGCCCCACCGTGGCAACCTGTTCAGCACAGCCATGCAAAATGATGGGAAGAGAGCTGATTAGAGAAAACAATAAAAATAAAGAAAATAACTGTACGTCCCCCTAGGGTCGTCACAGTTTAGGGAGCAGTGTAGCTCAAGGCCAGTAAGCCACATCAGCGCCATCACCATAGAATGACGGGGAATGGGCATGTCACTCTTCATAGTATTTTGCAACCAGCCTACCTATTGGCATGACACTCACAGGCAGTTCACCGACTTGATGATTGTGTTGGAGGGGCATGTGCCTGCAACTCTATCTCTGTGCAAGGATTTATCTTATGTATGATGATGTAGGGTCATTCAGCTACATTCTAGCTACTGAACATCATGGCCCAAGGCCCGGGGGACCTCGTGAAATGAGGCTGAGCTGCTTGGGCCACCGGTCAAAGGCCGGTCAAAGTTTGGTCCCCGTCAGCCCAGTAGTGGATTTCCAGCAGCCGGGCAAAGGCGATCTGCTGGAGCACACTTATTGAATACACTGTAAGCTTCCATTTGGGAGAGCCCACTGCCACACTTCAATCTCTGCCTTTCATAAAAGCAAGAATCTGGTATTTTTAACGGGGTGACATACGACCCAAGTTAATTGTCCTCCTCGTGTTTGTACTACCCCTTGGACAAAGCACTTCCCCCCCTCTTTCCTTTCCTGTAACACAAACCCTATTGCTCCCTGTAGTACGAGGAGCTCTTTAAACCGTGATACATAGCTGTGTGTGCATCTTGGAGAATTATTATTTACCTTAGTTTTCCCTGTTTTCTTGAGGATGTCGTCAATGGTGGCTGGCAGGTCTGAAAGCGCCATCTCATCTATCGAGAAAGCCCAGTAGCGAGGGTCTTTGATCCAATACTTGGTGTGACCCAGGGAGAATGAGTTGCCGCGATTGTTTATCATCCACACATCATAACCTGCCAGCAAGCAGGGAGGAAGAGCAGAGGGGGGGGGTGAGGCCTTTACACCAGGAAGGTGCGCTTCAAGCAGGGACAGAGAGAGGGGGGGGGTGAGGAGGGAGAGACAGAGAGGAGGGTGGGGTGCCTAATGTTGGGGTAGGGGTAGCTGGAGTGTACGACTGGCTTAACGGCAAGATAGGGTTTAGGGTCTTGATTGCATATCAGGTGTAGGCCGGGGGTCTGTATTACACATTGTTGAGGGCATGAGGGGGGCCTAGGGAGCTGTGTGGTGCAGGGAGACATAAAAAAAAGTCTGGAGAGGAAGCCTCATCTTATCAAATGTATACAAGTATACATTTTACGCTGCTAGTCCTTAAGAAGATAAATAGGGAGTATCGTTAGTTTCACAAACAAAATGTTCTGCAGTTACCCTGAATGGGATGAGGAGGCATCAGGAAGGCAAAAGTAGGAACTTGATTGGCCAAAGTAGGAAGCTGCTTCACGGTTATATCTTGGTGCACACAAAATTGCCCTCGGCAGGCAGGCCGCTGGGCAGCCCTCACTTGATCGATGGGGACCAAACCTTTACCGGCCTGTAGCTAATGGCCCAAGCTGCATGCCTTGCAGTGCATGACCCCCGTGCCACAGGCCGTGATGCAGCTGCAGCGCAACTGCAGCACCCTCCCGTGACCACGCAGATCCCTTGAACCCGCACCCTTGCTAAGAGGCATGTTTTCCCTCCTTGTCTACCCTTATCTGCCAGTATGAATGCAAGGCTCTCATCAGGCTCGTTGACGACCCAGCAGGTGCTGGACGCGAAGGCGCCGTGTATGAGCAGCACCGGGGGTCCAGGGGGGCCTGAGGCACAGCCGGCCTTGCCACAAGGAATCCTGACAGGAAGGGTTTGGGGGTTAGGGCTAAGGAAAAGCAACCACCCTGTTCACAGGGAACCCTGACAGAAGATAAAGCAGGCAGGGGGACAGATGCACACTAGTGGACAGCGCCCACCTTGCTTACATCCTAACTTAAAACCCTGAGCCCGGAGCCACATCCTGAGTGCTAAACCCTAAACCCTGAGCCACATCTGAAGTATTAAACCCTAAACCCTGAACCAAATCCTAAGTTTTAAACTATTAACCCTGAACTTCATCCTGACTTCTGAACCCTGAACCATGTACCACATCCTAAGTTATAAACTCTAGGCCCTGAACCACTTCTTAAGTGCTAAACACTGAACCACATCTGAGGTGCATAACCCTAATCCATGAACCACATTCTAAGTGCTAAACTCTAAACCCTAAACCCTAATCCATGAACCACATTCTAAGTGCTAAACTCTAAACCACATCCTAAGGTATAAACTCTTAACCTCATCCTAAGTTCTGAACCATAAACCACATTTGATGAGCTAAACCCTAAACCCTGGACCCACAGCCCTTACCCTAACCCCCCAAACATTAACCCTACACCACACCTGCTGTTCAAAAACAGGAAATGCGCAACGGATATTTGCAGGTGCACCCCTGCCGTACGGCAAAAACAAAAAGAGGGGACCTCAGCAGCCTCCAGGCCAGGCTTTCTAACGAACGGCTAAACGGCACACCCATCAACACAAAAACACCCTGTACGGCACAGTCAAGCAACGATAGCGATGGATCCACAACGCTCTGCACGATGTAAGACCTTGTTCCCTTATATGAATAAATCCCCTTCATCGTTCCCTTTGTAAAATAACACTGCCGGGCACGTGGATAAAGGAAGCTACCCATACAGCCGTAGCGCTGGGCAGGCAGGCAGGCTGCTGTCCTTTCATCTGGCTCTGAACATGCATGTACTAATAGCGAGGTCATGCTTGGCGGCCTTGCATCTAGCCTGACTTGCTAGCTGCTGCCCTTGCTTGACGAGAACGGATCGGATGTGGCTGCGGGCTTGAGCTGCGCTGTTCCCCTAACCCAACCTGGGTGCAGCAAGACCTATTTACTTAGGCTACCGGTCGAAGGCTGGTCAAGATATGGTCCCCTATGGCTCAGGGGTGGCTTTCCGGCAGCCCCTCTGAGGTGCCTGATAGGGTGCACATTAAACTAAACACATTACCCTTCATCACCCCTTATCAGTTAACACTCCTTGGCATCCGCACACAAGTAATCCAGCTATGAAAAAATACATAAATTGAATACCTGTAATTTTTGAGTATGTAGCCGTCGCTAGTGACGACGTCATGTTGCTCCAGGGTATAGCCTCTGCGTCTGACCAGGCCTGAGTGCGTTTTTGAAGTGCAAAAGAACTGTCATCATGCAGGAAACAGCAGACAGGGGACAGGCAGCAGGCAGGCAGGCACACGGCACCTGGCTTGTCTGCTCCAGGGAATAGTAGCCAGGGAGCAAGCAGCATGCAGGCAGGCAGGCACCTGGCACCTGGCTTGTCCGCAGGCACTTGCATCAGGCAGGCAGCAGGTAGGCTCACGGAAACGAGTTCAGGAGTCAGTGCAGCAGTTTCTTTACACACCCCACTACTCCAGAGGCCCCCTGGCGACCAGATCTAGGCCGGCATTCGATCGGAGCCCCAGCTGCAGGGCTTGATGCATCTGGCACCCCTGGCCGTGGGCCGTGTTGTAGCTGAATTGTAGCTGAAGCTCCCTAAATAAACACAGGTGCAGGCTTAGTCATACCTGCCATATCCGTGACCCCTGATGGTGGCTGAAGGACAGCGGCCACCACCTTCCCAGCATCTGATCTGAGTGGGATTTCTGTGACTGACTGCGGTGGGGCCACAGGTGCAGACTCGACTTCTGCTGGCCTTAGCCCAGGCAGCAGACCGGCAGCATCGGTTTCTAGGCTCGTTCCGCTGGTCAAGATGCTCGAGAGTAGGATGCATGTCAACAGCAACAGCGTGTTAGTGACTGTAACATAAGCAGCGAACTGCATGGGTCGGCAGTTGGTTTCTATGGTTGTTGTTTTTCTGACGACACGGTGACCTTGCACTTCTCTGTCGGCCGCGGCCGGGGAGGCAGTCGCCATGACAAAAGTATTTCGCGTGCGAATTCGTGTGCGTGCCGATTTGACAAACCGCGGTTAAAAGTCCTTTGATGGCCTTGACAGTATGAAACATAGCCGACGTCAATTGGCGCTTCCATTTCTTTGTAAATCCGTGTCAGTAAGATTGGTGGATTTGAAAGCCGATCAGAGAAAAAACGAGAACGTGATTGAAATCGGCTATAGATTCAACCCTAATCAATCGGGGTTTCAGTTGAATAAAACGTGTTTGAAAGCCAATCGGGTCAGGTGTATAAAACGTGTTTGAAAGCCGTTCGAAACAAGCGACTGTCTATCATGATTGATCTGGGCTGCTCCCGGAATCATGCAGCCAGTATAAAGCAGGTTTATGCCTTCACGGTTGCGCATGTGGCCAGCACTTGTGCCGGTACTGCACCTTCCTGATAGGACGCAAAACAAGACTGACTTACAGTCGGTCACCTAAGCAGTTCGCACCTAAGCGAGGACCTGGGTAGCCACGGCGGTGCGCAAGCTAGCCAACAGCCCCATACTGGTGCACAAGCTGGCCATCAGCTCCATCAGCCTCTGGCTTCATGCTTGTGTGCAAGCTGGTCAACAGCTCCACGTCGGTGTGCAGGCTGAGCATCAGCTGGATACTGGTGTGCAGGATGGCCAGAAGCTCCAGGCTGGTGCGCAAGCTGCCCAGAAGCTGCAGGTTCTTGCTGATGCTGGCCAGGATCTACGGTACATGTTGGCGTTCCTTTGTCTTTTTTTTCAGCCTTTTGTCTGTTACTTTATTTCCCATCCCCCCCCTTTTTCCCTGTCCCCTGGTGTTTGTTTTCGTTCTGTCCTCCCAACCCTTTAGTTAGGCGCCCACGCGGCCGAGCCCTTTTTTAGCAGGTCCCAGAGATGTAACGTCATTGACATGTTGGCGTGCAGCTCGCCAGTTACCAGTGGCTCCATGCTGGTGTGCTAGCTCGCCATCACTAGCTCCAGGCTGATGCGCAAGCTGGCCATCAGGTTTTTTTAGCGCAAGCTGGCCAGTAACGCCAGGCTGGTGCGCAAGCTGGCCTGCTGTGTTGCAGACAGGGGGACGGACAACATACAATCCCCCTGGCTTCAGACTCGAGCTTTCAGAATTACGCACTTGCTGGGAATGATGGCTAGGGAAGCATATGCGCACGACGAAGCTGCGATGCATTTACCTCATGCGCGTTTTGATGACAAGCGACTTGTTTAGAACAGTGCATACCCGGCACCAGCTGGGCCTTGCTGAACGCCCGGCCGCGTAGGGCTGGCAGGGAATGAGTAAGCTCAATTCCAGCTACCATGCTCAGCCAGGACCATGGTGCAACCATGTCAAGCGACTTGTGATGTTACCTCTAATGCCGACGTAAGAGGAACGACGCATGCATGAGGGCCAGGACTCTAGAAGCGAGTGGGCGTGCATGTACTAGTACTTGGTAGAAAGTCGGCCTCTCCTTTTGTCCCTGCACCCCCCTCTTCCTTCTAGTGTCTTATTTTCTCCCTTCTGAACAGTTGGGTTCCCACACGGCCGAGCTTTGAGCTGGCCCAGAGGTGTAACGTTATTGACTTGGGAGAAGGTCCCTCATTTGCTCGTTCAGTCTGTCGTATGAACGTCAGCACGGGAGCGGCAGCATGCAGAAGGACATGCTAGGCAAAGAGGTTCCTCTGACTGCTGCGCTGCACCGTGTCCACCGCATGGCCGCCAAGGTGCGCCTGAGGCATCATCTGCCCACAAGCATCTGGTTGGCGTCTTTCTATGCTGCGCCTGTGGCCAACTGCGGTGATATGGTGTTATTCACCGGTCAACTCAAGCCGCGGCAGTGCCTCAGGAGCAGGATGAAGTCATCCCTGCTTCAGCATCTGCGCTAGGCTGCGGGGCTACTTGCATCCGCCCCAGCTAGGGGGTCATGAGGGAACTTCAGATCCACCAGTTACAGCGAGGTTGGTGTAAGCACGTACTTCGCTTCTACAACGTGGCGGTAGCACCAGCAGCGCAGCAAGACAGCCCCCTCATGGCGGCTGCTATGGGTGCTCCCTGTCACACCGCATCGAAGGGCGAAGTTGGTTTAGGGAATTGTTTAGTGCCTTTCAGCACCTGGAGCAGGGAGCAGCCGTCACCAAACTGAATCAGACAGTGACCGCTGTACAGCCTCTAGTCCTCTACCCGTAACAGAGGTGCTGGCGCTACTGGACGCGGCCTATGAGAGGGCGCAGCTGGAGGTCACTGGCCTAGGGGATCCTAGAGTCCCAGCCGTTGAGCATTAATCTGCGGTCGCCGACCGCACCTGGTTTCAGCCTACGGCGGGCGCAGGCAAGGAGCCGCACCTGCAAAATGGAGTGTGCTTGTGTGCGCACGAAGCCAATGCTGCGGCTGGGCGCAATCAGGTAGGAGACACGAGGGAAAGGCACAGGGGTCAACAACATAGTACGTGACACCCCCTGCTTCCAGCAGCGATGTTAGGCAAGGAGAGATGTAGAGCATGTGGAGAACGCATTACATGCTTGCTTCCAATGCCGAGCGTGCAACATCATCTTAGGGAGCGGGAATGGGCAGGCCTTCCAGACGGTGCTATAGATTTCACTTTTTTCCAAAGCAGGCTGTTCCTGCCCCCTCACATGGGAGGATGGCATGGCTGCACCATGGCCCAGGCTGTGCATGGTGGCTGGAATTGAGCCTAGTCATTCCCTACCAGCCCCACGTGGCCGGGCGTTCAGCAGGGCCCAACGGGTCAATAACGTTACACCTCTGGGCCTGCTCAAAACTTGGCCGCGTGGGCGCCAAACTGTTCAGAAGGGAGAAAATAAGACACTAGAAGGAAGACGGGGGGGCAGGGACAAAAAGAGAGGCTGGGTAGGCAGAGAAGACCAACGGGTATGCACCGTTCTAAACCAGGGCGGGCTAGGGTGGGATGCTCTGAATTGTGTGGAGGACTTGGTAGCCTTTGTTGAGGCCTATTCGTTTCAAAGGCCGGAGGTTCCTTCCTCCTACTTCCCCCCCCAGCCATTTGTCTGCCCCTTATCTTTGTTTCCCCTTTTCCTGGTTTCCCTGACTGACTGCCTGGTACATACCTATGTTTGTTTCTTTTCTCAGTGTTGAGGCCTATGATCTAGACGGGATGGAGATTCTTCAGACTTCTCCGAGACTTCTCTTTCGTTTTGCGGTTTTGGGATGGCCTTTTCCTGCCTTTCCCTTAGCGCCTGTTCCCTTCCTTTCTCCTCTGGTCTTAAGCTTATTTTCCTCCCGACAAGACAATCAGTTGGGCACCCATGCGGCCGAATCTTTTCAGCATGGCCTAGAGGTGGAATGTCATCGACACATGGAGAAAGGTGTGGGGCACGTGTTAGGACCATCGCACAGACATAGCTAAGTAGTTTACATTTCCATTGTATGTGGCAACTAGTAGTGGATTTGGCAAAATAAATTGCAGGGGGATATCTGCTGGGGCATAAGAAAAACTGATACCGTGTTAAGTACCCGGTAGTAGCTAAGCACTTGCAGCAAAAGTAGCTGTGCAGGTGCAGCTTTAATTTCCTGGATTTTGGGGGTTTTGGCGGCAGCTGTGACTCTATGAATGATGTGATATATATGTACAGCAGGCAGCATGGTCCATACTTTTTGTTTCAGGGTAAGATTCTTTGTACATAGGCTTCAAATGCATCCCGACTTACAGTCAGCCAGGGTGGTAAAACTAAGGCAGCAAGCCCTCCTGTTGGGGTGGCCACCGCTGGTGCAAGTCTTATAGTGGTGGCCGCCCGGCGGCGGCCATAACTAATGTGGCCTGGTTTGCAATGTCTGGGCCACATGAATTGTGTTTCGCGGGTTCTAAGCCTAGAATCCCGTGCGTGGCATTATGTAGCCATGTGCGGTATGTCAGTATGGGTGCACGAGGCCAACAAACCCATCCTTACATGGGGAAGGCATCAGTTCCTTTCACTTTTAAGTTGAGAAGAAACCGTGACAGCCATTCGAGTGGCCCCGGAATAATTACAGAAAAACAAATCCAGTAAATACATGCCCCAACCCTAAACCTTAACCGAAACCCTAAACAAAAGCAGTAAATGTGCCCATGAATGTCCCTACACTCACAATTTAACTCAGATCAAGCTTCAAGTTGGTATGAAACCTCAGTCTCTCACTTGAAGAATGCTCTGCATCAAGGCAAATTGCCGGTGATGTCTGCGGTGTCTAAGGAACACTAATGCAGCTTTGTTTTAACATGCCCGGACAGGGTGGGAGGCGGCCTGCAAGCTGCCTGGAAGCTGCCTGGAAGCTGCCCATCACCAAAAAAACAGCTACGCAAGAGGGCATGTAGCAAGATGCGACTTTCGAGTTTTTGTTAAAAGCTTGCACCACCTCAATGACGGCAATAGCTATGGCAATGGCCATGTAAACAAATACAATCTATGGTACAATCTAAATGTGTATTTCCCTTTTAAATGCTGAAAAACGACCCTGCTTACCCTGCTTGACCAACGTGACGATGCGTCCATGCCTAGAGGCGGGGATGCTTCCCCCTGATAAAATTTCCTCCCATCCATGTCCACCATATCTGGACAATTCAAGCCATGGCTACTCAGCACATTGATTTGCTTGTCTACTGATCAGGGGTGAACCTTTGTAGGGTATCCATCAGTCGAGGGTAGGCATCCAACTTAGCTCGAGCTGCATCCCAGACGAAATCCTGCAAGGTGAGCAGCAAGCAAGGCAGCAACTCCATTACCAGCCAGGCGACCAGCAAGACAACCAGCAAGGTGAACTAGGCACAAAGCAGCAATCCATACTCTATTAACGCAAACAGCAAGGCAGAAACTAATGCCTTCAATACCAGAAAGAAGACCAGCGAGGTAGCAAAACTTGTTTTGTTGACCGTATGGTCAAAATTGTATATACATGTACACTTGTATGTTTTGTGCTCACTGTGCATGCGTGAATCCTAGGAATGCGCCAACAGGCGCCAACAATTATGTGCGTGGGTCCGCCACACGACGCATAGGTGCACTGCACATACGGGTGGATGGTACTGATTTGGGGGTCACGGATCTCACTAAATTTCTGGTACCTAGGAGTGCCTAGCACGCTCCTGGCTCTCTTTCTTACTGAAATTAAAGAAGCGAGTGTATGTCTCTAGTCGGAAAACAGGCCAGAGATCAGCCTCACCATTTGGGCGTAGTCCTAAAACCTTAACCCTGTCAGCCTTTTCACGTAGGTACAGTGGGGAACTACGGTAATGTCGCAGAGGCTTACTACCAAGGCGTCCTCCTCACCATCACTGATTCCTTAGCTTGCTTTAGCAACTACGATTCAATCACATCGCAACATAAGGCTGGGGGGGGCTCGTGCAGCCAGCTATAGCTGAAGCTACTGGCCATGGGCCAGTCGAGGTTTGGTCCCAATAGACCACGTAGAGGCCGCTTGACAGCCACCAAAGGTCATTTCGTCATTTAGCGTGCTTTCTGGATAACACCAATCACCATGTGGGCATCGTCCGCCAGCATCTCATAGTGCTCCAACAAGGCATCCCCAAACTCCGCTTTGGTTAACTCCGCAGCCCAAACCCTGAACTGGTAACACTCAACCCTGCACCCATCAGCCATAGAGTTCCACCAAGGCCATCCCCAACTCCGCCCTGGTTGGTTAACTCTGCAGCCCAAACCCTGAACTGGTAACACTCAACCCTGCACCCATCAGCCATAGAGGTCCACCAAGGCCATCCCCAACTCCGCCCTGGTTGGTTAACTCCGCAGCCCAAACCCTGAACGGGTAACAGTGAACCCTGCACCCTGAACCCATCAGCCTCACCATGTGGGTGTATTCCGGGATCTCATAGGAGTCCACTATGGCGTCCCCCAGCTCCGACTTGGTCAGTTCAATTGCCTTTGGAGGGACCATCAAGTCGTTGCCGCCACTCATAATCATGGTAGGGGTCCGAACCAGACCCAGGTTGTACACCGGGCCATAGTTGAATTCCCTGAGGACAGGCTGGGGCTCGTTGTACATCTGAGCCCATTGGAGGGCATTCCTGGAAACAAGCGGTGGCAGCAGACAACAGTTATGGTGGCAGCAGACAACAGTTATGGTGGCAGCAGACACAAAGAAGGGGTGAAGAGGGAGGAGGGAGCGGTGAATGTGGAAGTGTGAATATAATTGCTGGGGTGTGACTGAGATTGATATCATTTAGCGCTCTTACCACGCTTTCAACACAACGCATCTTTAAACATTAAGCTCAAAATGGGAGACAAATATTGAAATACAGCAATGCAAATGCCAAAACAGTCCGGCTGGAAATGCACATTTTCCCGGCCAGGTGTCCGATGATCGTTGGTAAGGCAATGCATCTTTGGAGGCCATCAGGGGTTAAATATGTAATTATATATCTAGAAGTGAGTCTAGTAACTCCCCCCCTTCAGTTTTGGTGCACACAGCTCACCAATAGCTTGAAGAGCTTGGCCAGCCACGCCAGTAGCGCCTAAGAGCATGGGGGCAAGACATACAGTGTTAATTTACAGTGTGATTCTGCTACACTATAGCTACAACTCGGCCTATGGCTGTGGGGGACTGGTGTAGCAAGCCTTGTTGCTCATACCAAACGTGCACCATTCGAGGCTTGGTTCCAATGGGCCCAGTGGTGGCCGCCCGACAGCTCCCCAAAGGTGGACTGGCGTACTCTTAAACAAACATGATGGTCACATGCCTGGCCCGTTCCCTCTCCCTCGCTCACTTGTAGTCCTCGCTTGTGATGTGGGCCGAGGGCCCGGCAAATGTCTCTGTAGTGATTACACATAGCGGTGTCAACAGCATGGACTGACAGGCCCCATTGAGGAGCAACTCCTGGAACTGTGGGCTCAAGGGGGCGTAGAGCTGAGGCGGTAGGGCGTCATCTGCCCTGGTCATCTGCGAGCACACCACTGTTTCATTGATGGTGCCTGAGCTACAATTAAGCTACAATTAAGCTACAATTCAGCTACAATTAGCTTCAATTCAGGTACAATTCAGCTGTTTCATGGCCCACAGCCGTGGAGGCCTGGTACAGCAAGCCCTGCTGCTTGGGTTACCGGCCATTGGCCGGTCGAGGGTTTGGTCGCATTGGATCAAGTGTTGGCCGCCCATCGGCCAACGAAATGAAGATCGGGTTGCACTCGCGACACAAATGGGGACTGATAAACATTCTATAGCCTCAATGATATCGAGTTTGTAGCTTCGATGGCCTTTCAAAATGCGCTCACATCACAGAATCTGGGAGTTTGCCATGTGGGGGGGGCATGCAGTCCTCACTCGTACAGAGGTTCCCTGGACACCGTGACCGGAAGCTTATGTAGTATGTTCTTGGGCTGCCGAACAAGGAAAGAAAGAGGCATAGCCTCAGCTATGCCAGAGAGCCGCCTCCTTGGGCATTATCGCGTGACAAGAGGGAAGGTTGCAAATCCTGGATTGCCTGACACGAGGAAGGTTCAGAATTCCGGATTGCCTGACACGAGGAAAGGTTGCAAACTCCGGCTTGTTTTGGCTGGTGGAAGCCTCAGTGTCCCAAGATCTGCCCGCGACGCATCCTAAGGGTTGGGATTCTGGGTTAAGGTTATAGGTCTGGGGTATGGACCAGGTTTTAGGTTTTAAGTTTAGGGCTTGTGGGTCAGGGTGAGTGCTTATGAAGAAAGGGCTGTAGGTTCAAGATTCAAAGTGTAGGGTTTAGGGTGATATACTTGAATATCAAGCGTTGACATTCAGTGATTAGGGTTCTGGAATAAGACTCACATTCGCCGCCAATGAGAACGGGACCATGGTAGCGCTTGCCATGTACTTCAAATATACTGTTGGTGCCATGCCGATATTGAGGCTGACCCGGTCATTGTACTCCAGGACGCGGGAGAGTAGCATGAGCGGCAGTGTGCCCCCTTGGGAGTGCCCCACGATGGCAACCTGTCGAGCAAAGCCATGCAAATGACGGGGGTGGGAAGCATGAATAGAGGGGGGGGGGCGAATAAAGAAATAATACAAATCAAGAAAAAACAAGAAACTAGTTGAACGTCCCTCCAAGGGTATTAAAGTCGAAGTATTACAGCAATGCTCAAGGCTGAAGCCAGGAAGCCACATCAGTGCCATCACCATAGAATGACGGGGAATGAGCACTCCACTCTTAAATGTATGTTATGACCAGCCTACCTATTGGCATGCCACTCACATGCAGTGCACTTGCTTGACAATTGCTTGTGAGAGTTTGCGACTCTCCGAGCAAAGTTTTACTTCTCTTTGAGTACCATGATTGAACTACATGTCAGCTACATCATGGCATATGGCCTAGTGCATGTAGCTGAGCTGCTTGGGCCACTGGTCACAGGCCGGTCGAGGTTTGGTTCCCGGCGGCCCAGTAGTAGCTGCCCAGCAGCCGGGCAAAAGGCGATCTGCTGGTGCACAAAAAAATACACACTGGCTGCCTGCCCTTAGTTGGAGAAGCCCTCGCTCATCTTTGCTGTACTTATTTACACAAATAACTAAAAAAAAATACACTTTAAAGGATGACATGTAACAGAAGTGCAGAGTACTCCTCACCTTTATATCAAGCTCTGTTTAGCGGTAACGGCGCGGATGCGGCCTCAGCCCATGCCGCATTGTTTCCTTAACCCTCACGCCCCTGCGGTGCGTACATTTCTTTCTTCTTAAGCACTGTCTACCCTTTGCTCTCTGTAGGATGAAGTTAGAAATCTTTAAAACCTGCCTTCAAAACCTGCCTTAAAAATTGTCTTTAAAACCTGCATTAAAAAACTGTCTTTAAAACCTGCCTTCGCAACCTGTCCTTAAAACCTGTATTTAAAACCTGTATTTAAAACCTATCTTCAAAACCTGCCTTTAAACCTGTCTTTAAAACCTGTCTACTATCTGCAATCTGAAATGAAGTCATCTTTACCGTTCTCCGCCCAGTTGTCCTTAGTTCTCTTACCTGCTCCTTACCTGTAGTACACAACTCGTACCTCTTCCCTCGCAGTCCTAGAGAAACACTCATGACTTATATATTTCATGGTCAACTCATGTTCAACTCATCCAATGAGAAGGACCCACAGCATGGATATGTGATCCATAAACGAGTGTGTCTCTGGGAGAAGTATTCTTTCCCTTCTCTGAATTTACCTTAGTTTTCCCTGTTTTCTTGAGGATGTCGTCAATGGTGGTTGGCAGGTCTGACAGCGCCATCTCATCCATTGAGAAGGACCAGTAGCGAGGGTCTGTGATCCAATACTCTGTGTGACCCAGGGAAAATGTGTTGCCGCGGGTGTTCATCATCCACACGTCATAGCCTGCAAGCAGGGACAGGGGAGGGAAGGGTTTAGGTGCAGGGTTGAGACCTACACACCAGCAAGGTGCACGGCAAGCAGGGAGAGTCAGAGAGAGAAGGAGAGAGAAGGAGAGAGAGAGACGGGGAGGGGGGGGGGGCATAAGGTTGGAGTAGGGTTGCTTGAGAGTACGTTTGGCAGAGAGATGGCCAACGTGTTATAAGCTGGTTAATATAATTATATGTTACCTGGGTCTTGGTTGCATGCCAGGTGTAGGCCAGGGTCTGCATTACACTGCATTACACTTGTTGATGGAATGAGGGGGCCTAGGGAGCTGTGTGGTGCAGGGAGGGAGGGATCTGGAGAGTCAGGTGAGGAAGCCATATCTTTTAAAATTTCAATATATTTTACGCTACCGGTACTTGAAAGAACAATGTTTTGCAATACCCTGAATGGGATGAGCAGGCATCAGGAGGGCCAAAGTAGGGACTGGATTGGCTGGAGAGGAAGTTGCAGCACCTTTATTTTTGTAGTTAATAGTTTCAAACAAAATCGTCATTGGCAGGCCACTGGGCAGCCCTCACTTGGTCGATGGGGACCAAACATTGACCGTCCTGTAGCCGATGGCCCAAGCTTTATGCTGTGCAGTGCAGACCCCCCAGCCACAGGCTGTGATGCAGCTGAATTGTAACTGCAGCACCATAACAGAAAAAACTGCTCCATCAATGGGCATGCTGGGAGGCGTTCTTTCTTGCCTACCCTTGTCTGCCAGTATGAATGCAAGGCTCTCATCAGGCTCGTTGACGACCCAGCAGGTGCTGGCGAGGCTGAGGCCATGAATGAGCAGCACCGGGGGTCCAGGGGGGCCTGAGGCACAGCCGGCCTTGCCACAAGGTATCCTGGCAGGGAGGTTTAGGGTAGAATGGATTAGGGACAAGCTACCGCCCTTGTCTCAGGGAACCCTGACAGGATATAGCGCAGGTGCAGGGACAGATGAACACAAGTGGACAGCGTATTTGCAGCGCCTACCTTGTTTCCCCTACGCCACATCCTATGTGCTAAAAGCTCGAACCCTAAACCCTAAGCCACACATGCTGATCAAATTTCAAAAAAAAGTGCAACAGATCTTTGCAGGTGCACCCCAGCCGTACGGCAAACACAAAAAGAGGGGAACCTCAGCAGCCTTCAGACCTGGCCTTGAAATATACTGCAGAACGGCACACCTATCAACACAAAATCACCCTGTGTGACACAGTCACGTAACGATAGCGATGGATCCACAACGCTCTTTACGATTGAAGTACCATGCATAGTACCATACAAATATTCAAAAATTGCGCCCTGATGCATGGATTAAGGAAGCCCCGCCTGACAGCTGGACTGCTACCTGAAGTTAGTGAGTATGTAGCCGTCGCTGGTGACCACGTCATGTTGCTCCAGGATATAGCCTCTGCTTTTGACCAGGCCTGAGTGCATATTTCACGAGCATTGTGGATGTCAGCAGGCGGGAATGAGTAGCCAGGGGGCAGGCAGAAGGCAGGCGTCTGACTCGTCTGCTCCAGAGAATAGCCTCTGCTTCTGACCAGGCCTGAGGGAGTCAGCATCGCAAACGTCAGCAGGAAAGAGATAGCAGCCAGGGGACAGACAGACAGACAGGTAGGTTGGAAAACGGCACCTGGCTATATGCAGGGGGCAGGCAGGAAGGCAGGCACCACACGACACCTGGCTTATCTGTGCAAGGAATTAGCCAGCCTTGAGGTGTCCGCTAGAAAAACTGGGACAAAACCTTGTTGGTGGCCCGAGCTGCAAGGCATGCTGCCCCAAGCCTTCTCGGCCATAGGCCGTAGGCCGAGATGTGGCTGAATTGCAGCCGGACGGTGAATGAGTAATTCACTGTGACTGCCGGATCACCACTCGCCAGTGGGAGAGTATCAAGGCGAACACCCTTAAGATCTATTGAGAGAGGCAGGCAATCGTCCTGCGGGCCGCCGCCTGCCTGCTGGTCTGTAATCCTTGCCAGCCTAGAGGCCTGGCAGGTCTGCAATGGCGAGCTGGTCGTCCGGTGGGCCTGCCAGCCTGCAGTCCAGCCTGCTGGCAGGCCCCAGCATGCAGTCCAGCCTGCTGGCAGGCCCCAGCCTGCAGTCCAGCCTGCTGTCAGGCTCCAGTTTGCAGTCCAGCCTGCTGGCAGGCCCCAGCCTGCAGTCCATCCTGCTGGCAGGCCCCAGTCTGCAGTCCAACCTACTGGCAGGCCCCAGCCTGCAGTCCAGCCTGCTGGCAGGCCCCAGCCTGCAGTCCAGCCTGCTGGCAGGCCCCAGTTTGCAGTCCAGCCTGCTGGCAGGCCCCA
Source organism: Limnomonas spitsbergensis (assembly GCA_037349105.1). Taxonomy (NCBI): domain Eukaryota; kingdom Viridiplantae; phylum Chlorophyta; class Chlorophyceae; order Chlamydomonadales; genus Limnomonas; species Limnomonas spitsbergensis. The sequence continues at coordinate 37,106 of JAYJMM010000007.1, read as the reverse complement.
GCCTGTAGTCCAGCCTGCTGGCAGGCCCCAGCCTGCAGTCCAGCCTGCTTGCAGGCCCCAGCCTGTAGTCCAGCCTGCAGTCCAGCCTGCTTGCAGGCCCCAGCCTGCAGTCCAGCCTGCTGTCAGGCTCCAGTTTGCAGTCCAACCTACTGGCAGGCCCCAGCCTGCAGTCCAGCCTGCTGGCAGGCCCCAGTTTGCAGTCCAGCCTGCTGGCAGGCCCCAGCCTGTAGTCCAGCCTGCTGGCAGGCCCCAGCCTGCAGTCCAGCCTGCTGGCCACCTCTTCTGCAGGCTGGCCTTTAAGTAGGCACTAGTGGACAGTACTAGTGGACAGGACAGGATATGTTGACAGGACTGATAGAGGTGGACATCCGCTGGAAATGAGCCCCCATGCCTGAACACGAGCCCCGTAGCCCAGATCTTGGCCCAGATATAAATATGCAACTCCATGCCCCCTAAGACATACTTTCCAGCTTTTTTGCAGACCCTGGACAGAAGGATTTGAGTCAGCGCTGGGAACCTGTAAGGCTCCAAGAGGATTCTAATGCAGCGTGTACCGAATTTGACTGCATGTTTGTTTTATGTCAGTTTTCAATTCACTGCAACGATTCTTTCATTTGGCATTTTTATTTGAATGCAATTTCATTTTGTCGTGTTTATCTATTTAAATGCATGTTCGTTTTAGTGTGGTGTTCATTTTTGCACGTTTTTTCGTTGCGCATTTCCTTAGTGCTCTGACCATTGCAGTCCTTTCTTTCTTGCAGTGTCGATTTTCTTAGTGCTTGTTCTTTTATATAAGGTGCATGCCTAATTTAGCGGAGGGCAGCGTTTATTTTATCGTTCACTAGATCACCTACGGGGGTCTGCTGCGAGGCCACCACTCGGCCAGGGTTAAGCAATCATTTCCCCCCCCCGCAGTTAAGCAAGCCCAGGCAGACCTAGTAATGGTGAAGTACCTCGAGCAGCAGGGATTGCTGAACCAGGCTCTCCCAACCATAGGCCGTGCTGTACCTGAATAGTGGATGAAGCTCCCAAAAGAAAGAAAGAAAATGTTTGTTGCCTCACCCTCCATGTTCGTGACGCCTGATGGCGCCTGCAGCAGGACAGCGGCCACGGCTGTCCCCATATCCGATGTGCGCGAAAATCCAGTGACTGGCTGCGGTGGAGGAGCAGGAGCAGACTCGACTTCTGCTGGCTTTGGCCCGCTGCCCCCAGGCTCTTGGCCAGGCAGAATGCCGGTAGCGTCGGACGTGACCTTCAGGCTCGTTCCGCTGGTCTGGATGCTCGAGATGAGGATGCATATCAGCAGCAACAGCGAGCTGGCGATTGTAACTGAAGCAGCGGGGTATAATTGCGTGGGTCGGTTGCTGGTTGTTGCTTTTCTGACGACGTGGCGAGCTTGCTCTCCTTCGTTGGCCGTTGATGCGGTCGCCATGATGATAAAAGGGACCGGGGACAGACGACAGAGAGTTTGCCTTCGCACTTCACTTGCACATTAGGAGAGGATGGAATGCGGCGTTTGCTAAGCTTGCTGACGAGCACTCGGTGGGCTGTGTCAATCAGGGGGTGGCAATCGTGAATGCATGCCTACCGTTCACCGTTCATGTTGACTGACAGCGAGTCGGTCGGTGTTCGACCGGAGTCCGGTCGATCGACCGATCAATCGTGCCTGATCCCATCGTGATACGCGTGAATGCACGCTACATGTGGTTGATTGCGTGGGTGCTAGGCCGATGCGTATATCAGCCATGCACGGGTTATTACTCCGCCCCTTGCAGGATCCTCGGCGATCGCGAGCCCGTAATCGTAAGCGCTGGCGTAGTCCAAATTTAAATCGCCCTGATAAGTTACAACCAACAGACAGACGTTCCTGGATATATCGGTACCTTAGTGATTAGGTAAAAGTGTAATTGCATGTGACATTGGGTATTTTTGATGGTATGTGCGTTTGATTGGCTTAAACTGAAAATCCAGAATGTGACGGCAGTCACGTGTGTGGAGTGACGAAACTTACGGAACATCCGTCACCTCCCTCCCTCAAGCGCGGTTTATGAAATGAATAGTGCCTACGCAATTTACGCGCATTATCGTCAATTACCTTTGGCATGGCGACTGCATCCCTGGCCGGCACAGGAGTGCAATCTCGCCGCGACGTCAGAAAAACAACAAACATAGAAACCAACGGCCGACCCATACAGTTACACCCCGCTGCTTCTGTTACAGTCGCTAACTCGCTTTTGCTGTTGATGTGCATCCTAATATCGAGCATCTTGACCAGCGGGACGAGCCTAGAAGCTGCAGCCGTCGCTGTCGGTCTATTGCCTGGGCCAAGGCCAGCAGAAGGCCAAGGCCAGCAGGAGTCTGCGACTGTGGCCCCACCGCAGACAGTCACTGAATTCCCGCTCAGATCAGATGCTGGGAAGGTGTTGGCCGGTGTCCTTCAGTCACCATCAGGCGTTACAGATATGGAAGGTATGGCAAAGCATGCCCCAGTGTTTATATATATTAGGGACCCTCAGCTATATTTTAGCTTTATCATGGCTCATACCAAGGGGGCAAGGCCAAGGGGGCAAGGGGCATCAAGCCCTGCAGCTCGGGCTCCAATCAGATGCCGGCCTAGCTCTGGCCGTCAAAGGGCCTCTGGAGTGACTATGTTCAAACAATAAATACTGCACAGCACTAATTGAAAATGCATATGTAAAAAATAAATAAAAATGCCACACTACCTTACCCGGAACATTCCGGGAGCGGGTAAAACAGGCTCTGCTCTGAAATGAAAACTGCACCATGATGATGAGCACTGGCCAGCCATATGCTTGGAGACAAGAATGGGTTCCTGAGTGGGAAGATGTCACTCACTATGCCCAGGACCATGAGTATCACCATTGTTGCATTATTCTTATGATGGTAATAGTGCAGATGCGGCCTCTGTCCAAGCCGCTCAACTTCCTTGACCCGCCGTTAGTTCCCGCCTGATGCCACTGCCTGAGTGATGCCGCTTCCTGATGCCACTGCCTGATGCATCTGCCTGCTGATAAGCCAGGTTCCAGGTGCCTGCCTGCCTGCTGTCTGACCCCTGGCTGCTGATTCCTGCCTGCTGACATCCACAATGGTCATACAATACGCACTCAGGCCTGGTCAAAAGAAGAGGCTATTCCCTGGAGCAACATGACGTGGTCACCAGCGACGGCTACATACTCACAAACTTCAGGTACCTTTCCAGCTACCGGGGGCTGCCTCAATCCACGCATTACGGCATTAATTTAATTTATTTTCACACTTCTTGCACGATGCATATTTTTCGGCTAGGAGTCTGCCTTTGACAGGCCGCCCCGAAGCTTTCAAAGGCCGATTGGGACCAAACATAGACCGGCCTTTGACTGGTGGCCAAAGCAGCATAGCTCGCCGCAAATGGGGCCTCTGGCAATCCTCTGGCCATAGGCTAGAGTGTAGCTGACATGTAGCTGAGTCACGAAAAAACAAACACTGTAATCTTGCAGCGATGGGATGTGGTTTAGGGTCTATAAGTGCTGTCCAGTTTTCACTCAGGTGCATATGACCCTGTGTCTGCTGAATTTCCTGTCAGGGTTCCCTGTGACAACAGCGTTTCCGTGCCCTAAACCCTAACACTTTAATCCTCTACTTGTGTTCATCTGTCCCCCTGTCTGCTTTATCTCCTGTCAGGGTTCCCTGTGACAAGGGCGGTAGCTTGTCTTTCACCCTCACCACTCCAACCCTCCCTGCCAGGATACCTTGTGGCAAGGCCGGCTGTGCGTCTGGCCCCCCTGGCCCCCCGGTGCTGCTCATTCACGGCATCACTCTGGCCAGCACCTGCTGGGTGGTCAACGAGCCTGACCAGAGCCTCGGATTCATACTGGCAGACAACGGTAGGCAGGGAAAGGAACCATGCCCCTCGGTTTGCAGGGTAGCGGAGCATAGCGACTCAGGGCCGATATCCAGACAATGGTTAGTAAGCATGCATGCTCTGGTTAAGGATCATGAAGGTCTTTCCCCTTTACCCTGGAGCCCTCAATCACCTCTACCTCCACCCCTTTCCCTCTCTGTCTCTGCCTCTCCCTCTCTAACACTCCCCCCCCTACTCTCTCTCTCTCTCTGGCTGGTAAAAGGCTTGAGCCCTTCTCCCTAAACCCCTCCCTCTCCTCTCCCTCCCTGCTTGCTTGCAGGCTATGATGTGTGGATGATGAACAATCGTGGCAACACATTTTCCCTGGGTCACACCAAGTATTGGATCACAGACCCTCGCTACTGGTCCTTCTCTTTGGATGAGATGGCGCTGTCAGACCTGCCGGCCACCATTGACGACATCCTCAAGAAAACAGGAAAGGCCAAGGTAAAGAATATTGCTCCTGGAGACACGCTTGGTTATGGATCACAGATCCGTGCTATGGTTTCCTCTTTATGGATGAGTCTGCACTTCACAACAAAAACCAACCACCACTGATGATGATCCTCAATAAAACATGAAAGATCAAGGTGAAGATTGCGGCAGTGCCTCCGTCTGGTGTTTGTAGAAAATGCCAGATTCATCATTTGCGAGTTGTTTGTAGCCGAGACCAGAGTGAGCAGTTTTTAATAGAGGCTTACACTATTTATTGTATATGCATCAGCTACATTTCAGCTACATTGCGGCCTGCGGCCAGGGTTTCCTGCTGGTTCAGAAGCCATGCTGCATGTGCCAACGGCTGCGGGCCAGTCATGGTTGGTTCCCCATTGCAGCCGAAGCCGCTCGGCGGCCTCCAAAATTTGGCTTCATGCGCACTCAAGTAACTCCGATTGATTCTCAAATTCAATTTCTGCATTATTGGTTTTATGTTTTTCTCAATTAAGTTCCCCCCCCCATCGTTCTCCTTTGCTTTTCTCGACAGGTCGCCATCGTGGGGCACTCCCAAGGGGGCACACTGCCCCTCATGCTGCACTCCCGGCGCCCCGAATACAATGACCGCGTCAGCATCAACATCGGCCTGGCCCCATCGGTCTTTTTCAAGTACATTGCAAGCGATACCATGGCTCCATTCTGTTTGTTTGCGAATGTGAGTCTTGGTCCTGAACCCTTATCACTGAAACCCTAAACGCCTTAATCCCTCAAACCTTGTCACTGAATCCCCAAGCACTACTCTCCATACCTTAATCCCCGAATCTGTGAGACCGTAACCCTTTGCCCTAAACGTTTTTGGGTTGAACAGCACACAGTAAGGCTTCGATCAATCTAAAGGGTGTGATCGAACATCCACTTGGTGTGCTCGCAGATTACCAAGATAGACGACCTCTTTCCTCCAGTGGTGTACATCCCCTTCAGCCCACCTTTTCAGAAGCTGCTGTTTAGTGGGGCTTGCCAGACTAAGCTGTTAACGCCGCTCTGCATTTCTTTCAGTGCCACCATCTTCGGGCATTCCGCTCACATCACAAGCGAGGACTTTCAGTGAGTGATATAGGGGGAACAGGAATCTTGGGATGTGTTTGTGTTTTATGTTCATGCTAGATCACCTTAAAAGGGCTGTCAGGCGGCCACAACTGGGTCCATGTAACTGAATTATAACTGAATTGTGACTCCATTGTAGCTGAATCGATATCCAAATTGTAGCTGGATCGTCCTAAAAGTATACATGGTCCTATTCCTATTCATCCAGGCGCTACTGGCGTGGATGGCCTAGCTCTACAAGCTATTGGTAAGCCGTGGACACCAAAACCGAGGGGTCGGTAATAATTTCAGGTTTTATGACTGGCATACAAGCCATTGGGGGGTGAAATTTCTACAAGTTTTGTTGTTCACCTTGTCGATACTTTCCAGCTACCGTGTCTGCTCCCACCGTTTGTTTGCAGGAATGCCCTCCAATGGTGTCAGATGTACAATGAGCCCCAGCCTGTCCTCAGGGAATTCAACAGGGGCCCGTTGTACGACCTGGGTCTGGTTCGGTCCCCCACCATGATACTGAGTGGCGGCAACGACCTGCTGGTCCCTCGAAAAGCTGCAGCCCTGACCATTTCGGAGCTGGGGGACGCCTCAGTAGACCCCTACGAGATCCCAGACTACACCCACATGGTGCGGCTGATGGGTTGAGAGCGTGGTTGAGAGTTCATTGTTCATGGTGCACGGTTCAGGGCTTTAGGCCGTGACCCTGGTCAAGTCAGAGCTGGGAAATCTAAACCCTAAACCTTAAACTAGGTAAGTGTGGAAGCGGGGATGTGCGTCGCATGTTTTAAATGTCAGCAACCATGGATCAGCAACCGTGAATCTGTTTCAAAGCAAAGAAATTATTTCTTCACTTGATTTAAACTGATACACCGCACTTTTCCATTGCGTTATTAATCCGTTACTATATATGACAAGTGTTTACTAAAAAAAGTAAATGTGCTGCCTTCCTGGTCGTCGTGCAGGACTTTATTTGGGATGCAGCTGGAGCCTCGAGGCTTGCCTACCCTCGAGTGATGTATGCCCTGAAAACACATTCAACAGATTAGTCGAAAACAAGGCTTTGTCTGTGAGGGGCCAAAGTTTACCCATGCATGGTGGGCATTCGGGAAGAGTCTACTTATCTCTCCATGCATGACCTACTCTTACAATGTAACATAGCCTCGTAGCGTGGACCAGGGATTCTTTTGACAGCATTTGACAGGGGGAAATCAATGCTGTTCCACAAATTATCGATGCAGCTTAAAGAGTAACGGGCCAATGCTGCATAAGTAGGCAATGTTTATGACTGGGCAAGTTTCAGTAAAACAACCTCACGCCAGCGTGTGCATGCAAAGCTTGACAGCCTTTGACTACCAATAGCCTATCGAGCCAATCAGGAGCACGCCGGCATGTGAATCCCCCAAAAGCCCCCCTGAGCCAGCGCAAAAAGAGCAGCCGCCAGAAGCTATGAAAAGTTCAACGCAGCTAAGACAGGAAGGGACAAAGCTGCCCCTCACAAACGTAGACCCGAGTTGTAAGATTTTCTAATAGTCCAGGGAAGCACTCGACATGACTAGACATGGAATAGGTGCCCGCAAGCAAGTTCCAGAAAAAAAAAAAAAAAAAAACTAAACTAAACAAAACAGTGGGGAACCCTCGGACCTCCTAATAGCAAACAAGAGGTAAGAAGGTGACTGGGTGGATACCAGGACCACGCTATTTGTACCCTGTTTTGTGGGAACGGCACAGGAGTCATGGTTTAGGAGTTTGATGCATTAAGTGGTTTCAAGATTCAGGTCCTACGCGCTGTCTTGGCTCTCAATGGACGATACAAAAGGGGATGGCTGAACAACAGGATGTAAAATAAGGACCCATAGTAAAGCAGCCTAGTCCAGCGGAGCACTAGACATGACTCGACATGGAACAGGTGCCCGCAAGCAAGTTCCAGAACCAGAGAAAGGAGAGAAAAAACTAGACAACACAGTGAGGACCCCCGGGCCTACCAATAGCAAATAAACAGGGGGTAAGAAGGTGACTGGGTGGATACCAGGACCACGCTATTTGTACCCTGTTTTGTGAGAACGGTACAGTGGTCGTGGTTTAAAAACGCCTCGCAGAATCTGCGCAGCACATCGCACAGCCGCAGCTGCAGCCTCCGCCACCGCAGCAACAGCAACAGCCGCTGCTACCGAAGCAACAGCTTAGTCAGAACCTAGGCCCTGCACTGAGTGGTGCAAGCTCAATTCCAGCTACCAAAAGCTCAGCCAGAACCTGTGCCCTCATCAAAAGTACGTGTCGTGCCCACTCGCCAAGACGTTCTCCAGAATCTGCTGCGCCGTGAGCAGCGCCTCGGCCGCCGTTGGGCGCCTGCTGGGCTCATGGCTCATGCACCTCTCCCCCAGCGCCTGCACGGGACGCAAACGAGACAACGAGGAAACAAGGATCAGGCTCTGGAACCAACACGCGTCGGACACGTACTCCTCGGCTCATGACTGATAAACCTCTGCCTCGGCCCACCTCTCCCTGTGTGGGCATGGTCGTGTCGTCTAACCTACACCCTACAACTCTTCACCCCAGCACCTCTTCCTATGTGGTCATGGCTTGACACAAGTTTGACAGCCAAGGAACAATGAACTATGCCAGGCTCTGAAACCAGCAGCGCACCCAGGCGCCCAGTCCTCGGCTCAAGACGCATGCACGCCAGCCCCAGCGCTACACAGGTACAGCAGTTTAACAAGAGACCTCCCAGCACGGCTCATAGCCCAAACCTTGTAAAACAAGGTCCCGGAACTCCACGGCTCATAGAATGAACCTTGAAAAACAAGGTTCAGGCTACGCAAACAACAAATCTCACAAACCAACGGAACGAGGGTGCAGTCAATGTTCAGTAGCCAATATGGGATCCATTTTGCCCTTGGGACCTGACCCGGTCCACCACTCACATCTCCCAGTGACCGTCACGCATGCACACACACACGCACACACACACTTACTTCTTTCTGGCGGAAACATGTCCCATGCGTCAACTCTGATGCAATAGTGGGCTTCCAAAAAATACCCAATGCACAGAAGACGACACACAAACGCATCACCCGTCCCAGCCGCCGGCTGAATGGGCCTCCCGTAAAAACTAGTAACCCGGAATCCCCCTTTCACGTTTTCCTGTACACATCAGTAACCCTGAATCTCCATCCCTTGCACGTTTTCTTGTACAAACCAGCAATTCTGAACCCCCCTCCCTTGCAAAAACCAGTAACCCTGAACCCCCATCCCTTGCACGTTTTCCTGTACAAACTAGATAACTTGAATCCCCCTTGCACGTTTTCCTGTACAAACTAGATAACTTGAATCCCCCTTGCACGTTTTTCTGACCTTGATTTCCTCCGGGCAGCTGTCAGGGAACATGAGCTGCTTCCCATCCACCGCCACGGCCATAAGTATCTGCTCGTGGCTCATTCCGGACCACGGCCGCGATCCTGTCGCCATTTGCCAGAGGAGGACACCGAAACTACGGAACAGAAGACATGGAGGGCCGTCAGTGTGGTGTGTGAGGGGCATTACTGGGAGGTGAAAGACAATACCTCATCACACCCTCCCCACTCCCCACGTATCCACACCTGTACATGTCTGCCGCCTTGCTCATGATGTGCCTTACCACACCCTCCTCACTCCCCACACCTGTACACGTCTGCTGCCTTGCTCATGATGTGCCTCTCCAGCACCTCAGGCGCGCAGTGTGTGATTGCGCCATAAGAGCCACACGTACGCACCACCTCGAAGGAGGCCTCAAGCTGGACGGACAATCCAAAATCGGAAAGCTGGAGGGAAGAGGGAGGAAGGGAAGGAAGGGGGAGGCACCGTCATACATTGAAAGAGGGGACAGGAGGGAGGAGGAAGGGGGAGGAGAAGGCACCTTTGAACATTGAAAGAGGTAGGGGCAGTGGCTGAAGGGACAGGAGGGAGGAGGCAGGGGGAGGAGAAGGCACCTTTGAACATTGAAAGAGGTTGGAGCAGTGGCAGAAGGGACAGGAGGGAGGAGGCAGGGGGAGGAGAAGGCACCTTTGAACATTGAAAGAGGTAGGGGCAGTGGCAGAGGAGACAGGAGGGAGGAGGAAGGGGGAGGAGAAGGCAGCTTTCAACATTGAAAGAGGTTGGGGCAGTGGCAGAGGGGACAGGAGGGAGGAGGAAGGGGGAGGAGAAGGCACCTTTGAACATTGAAAGAGGTAGGGGCAGTGGCAGAGGGGACAGGAGGGAGGAGGAAGGGGGAGGAGAAGGCACCTTTGAACATTGAAAGAGGTTGGGGCAGTGGCAGAGGGGACAGGAGGGAGGAGGCAGGGGGAGGAGAAGGCACCTTTGAACATTGAAAGAGGTAGGGGCAGTGGCTGAAGGGACAGGAGGGAGGAGGCAAGGGGAGGAGAAGGCAGCTTTGAACATTGAAAGAGGTTGGGGCAGTGGCAGAAGGGACAGGAGGGAGGAGGCAGGGGGAGGAGAAGGCACCTTTGAACATTGAAAGAGGTAGGGGCAGTGGCAGAGGGGACAGGAAGGAGGAGGAAGGGGGAGGAGAAGGCACCTTTGAACATTGAAAGAGGTTGGGGCAGTGGCAGAGGGGACAGGAGGTAGGAGGAAGGGGGAGGAGAAGGCACATTTGAACATTGAAAGAGGTAGGGGCAGTGGCAGAGGGGACAGGAGGGAGGAGGAAGGGGGAGGAGAAGGCACCTTTGAACATTGAAAGAGGTAGGGGCAGTGGCAGAAGGGACAGGAGGGAGGAGGAAGGGGGAGGAGAAGGCACCTTTGAACATTGAAAGAGGTTGGGGCAGTGGCAGAGGGGACAGGAGGGAGGAGGAAGGGGGAGGAGAAGGCAGCTTTGAGCATTGAAAGAGGTAGGGGCAGTGGCAGAGGGGACAGGAGGGAGGAGGCAGGGGGAGGAGAAGGCACCTTTGAACATTGAATGAGGTTGGGGCAGTGGGAGAGGGGACAGGAGGGAGGAGGAAGGGGGAGGAGAAGGCACCTTTGCACATTGAAAGAGGTTGGGGCAGTGGCAGAGGGGACAGGAGGGAGGAGGAATGGGGAGGAGAAGGCACCTTCGACCATTGAAAGAGGTAGGGGCAGTGGCCGGAGGAAGAGGAAGGAGGAGGAATGGGGAGGAGAAAGCAGCTTCGACCATTGAAAGAGGTAGGGGCAGTGGCCGGAGGAAGAGGAAGGAGGAGGAATGGGGAGGAGAAGGCAGCTTCGACCATTGAAAGAGGTAGGGGCAGTGGCCGGAGGAAGAGGAAGGAGGAGGAATGGGGAGGAGAAGGCACCTTCGACCATTGAAAGAGGTAGGGGCAGTGGCCGGAGGAAGAGGAAGGAGGAGGAATGGGGAGGAGAAGGCAGCTTCGACCATTGAAAGCGGTAGGGGCAGTGGCCGGAGGAAGAGGAAGGAGGAGGAATGGGGAGGAGAAAGCAGCTTCGACCATTGAAAGAGGTAGGGGCAGTTGCCGGAGGAAGAGGAAGGAGGAGGAATGGGGAGGAGAAGGCACCTTCGACCATTGAAAGAGGTAGGGGCAGTGGCAGGAGAAAGAGGAAGGAGGAGAAATGGGGAGGAGAAGGCAGCTTCGACCATTAAAAGTGGTAGGGGCAGTGGCCGGAGGAAGAGGAAGGAGGAGGAATGGGGAGGAGAAAGCAGCTTCGACCATTGAAAGAGGTAGGGGCAGTGGCCGGAGGAAGAGGAAGGAGGAGGAATGGGGAGGAGAAGGCAGCTTCGACCATTGAAAGAGGTAGGGGCAGTGGCCGGAGGAAGAGGAAGGAGGAGGAATGGGTAGGAGAAGGCAGCTTCGACCATTGAAAGAGGTAGGGGCAGTGGCCGGAGGAAGAGGAAGGAGGAGGAATGGGGAGGAGAAGGCAGCTTCGACCATTGAAAGCGGTAGGGGCAGTGGCAGGAGGAGGAGGAAGGAGGAGGAATGGGGAGGAGAAAGCAGCTTCGACCATTGAAAGAGGTAGGGGCAGTCGCCGGAGGAAGAGGAAGGAGGAGGAATAGGGAGGAGAAGGCAGCTTCGACCATTAAAAGAGGTAGGGGCAGTGGCCGGAGGAAGAGGAAGGAGGAGGAATGGGGAGGAGAAGGCACCTTCGACCATTGAAAGAGGTAGGGGCAGTGGCAGAGGGGACAGGAGGGAGGAGGAATGGGGAGGAGAAGGCACCTTCGACCATTGAAAGAGGTAGGGGCAGTTGCCGGAGGAAGAGGAAGGAGGAGGAATGGGGAGGAGAAAGCATCTTCGACCATTGAAAGAGGTAGGGGCAGTGGCCGGAGGAAGAGGAAGGAGGAGGAATGGGGAGGAGAAGGCACCTTCGACCATTGAAAGAGGTAGGGGCAGTTGCCGGAGGAAGAGGAAGGAGGAGGAATGGGGAGGAGAAGGCACCTTCGACCATTGAAAGAGGTAGGGGCAGTGGCAGGAGAAAGAGGAAGGAGGAGAAATGGGGAGGAGAAGGCACCTTCGACCATTAAAAGTGGTAGGGGCAGTGGCCGGAGGAAGAGGAAGGAGGAGGAATGGGGAGGAGAAAGCAGCTTCGACCATTGAAAGAGGTAGGGGCAGTGGCCGGAGGAAGAGGAAGGAGGAGGAATGGGGAGGAGAAGGCAGCTTCGACCATTGAAAGAGGTAGGGGCAGTGGCCGGAGGAAGAGGAAGGAGGAGGAATGGGTAGGAGAAGGCAGCTTCGACCATTGAAAGAGGTAGGGGCAGTGGCCGGAGGAAGAGGAAGGAGGAGGAATGGGGAGGAGAAGGCAGCTTCGACCATTGAAAGCGGTAGGGGCAGTGGCAGGAGGAGGAGGAAGGAGGAGGAATGGGGAGGAGAAAGCAGCTTCGACCATTGAAAGAGGTAGGGGCAGTCGCCGGAGGAAGAGGAAGGAGGAGGAATAGGGAGGAGAAGGCAGCTTCGACCATTAAAAGAGGTAGGGGCAGTGGCCGGAGGAAGAGGAAGGAGGAGGAATGGGGAGGAGAAGGCACCTTCGACCATTGAAAGAGGTAGGGGCAGTGGCAGAGGGGACAGGAGGGAGGAGGAATGGGGAGGAGAAGGCACCTTCGACCATTGAAAGAGGTAGGGGCAGTGGCCGGAGGAAGAGGAAGGAGGAGGAATGGGGAGGAGAAAGCAGCTTCGACCATTGAAAGAGGTAGGGGCAGTGGCCGGAGGAAGAGGAAGGAGGAGGAATGGGGAGGAGAAGGCACCTTCGACCATTGAAAGAGGTAGGGGCAGTGGCCGGAGGAAGAGGAAGGAGGAGGAATGGGGAGGAGAAGGCACCTTCGACCATTGAAAGAGGTAGGGGCAGTGGCCGGAGGAAGAGGAAGGAGGAGGAATGGGGAGGAGAAGGCACCTTCGAACATTGAAAGCGGTAGGGGCAGTGGCCGGAGGAAGAGGAAGGAGGAGGAATGGGGAGGAGAAAGCAGCTTCGACCATTGAAAGAGGTAGGGGCAGTTGCCGGAGGAAGAGGAAGGAGGAGGAATGGGGAGGAGAAGGCACCTTCGACCATTGAAAGAGGTAGGGGCAGTGGCCGGAGAAAGAGGAAGGAGGAGAAATGGGGAGGAGAAGGCACCTTCGACCATTGAAAGAGGTAGGGGCAGTGGCCGGAGGAAGAGGAAGGAGGAGGAATGGGGAGGAGAAAGCAGCTTCGACCATTGAAAGAGGTAGGGGCAGTGGCCGGAGGAAGAGGAAGGAGGAGGAATGGGGAGGAGAAGGCAGCTTCGACCATTGAAAGAGGTAGGGGCAGTGGCCGGAGGAAGAGGAAGGAGGAGGAATGGGTAGGAGAAGGCAGCTTCGACCATTGAAAGAGGTAGGGGCAGTGGCCGGAGGAAGAGGAAGGAGGAGGAATGGGGAGGAGAAGGCAGCTTCGACCATTGAAAGCGGTAGGGGCAGTGGCAGGAGGAGGAGGAAGGAGGAGGAATGGGGAGGAGAAAGCAGCTTCGACCATTGAAAGAGGTAGGGGCAGTCGCCGGAGGAAGAGGAAGGAGGAGGAATGGGGAGGAGAAGGCAGCTTCGACCATTAAAAGAGGTAGGGGCAGTGGCCGGAGGAAGAGGAAGGAGGAGGAATGGGTAGGAGAAGGCAGCTTCGACCATTGAAAGAGGTAGGGGCAGTGGCCGGAGGAAGAGGAAGGAGGAGGAATGGGGAGGAGAAGGCAGCTTCGACCATTGAAAGCGGTAGGGGCAGTGGCAGGAGGAAGAGGAAGGAGGAGGAATGGGGAGGAGAAAGCAGCTTCGACCATTGAAAGAGGTAGGGGCAGTGGCCGGAGGAAGAGGAAGGAGGAGGAATGGGGAGGAGAAGGCACCTTCGAACATTGAAAGAGGTAGGGGCAGTGGCCGGAGGAAGAGGAAGGAGGAGGAATGGGGAGGAGAAGGCAGCTTCGACCATTGAAAGAGGTAGGGGCAGTGGCCGGAGGAAGAGGAAGGAGGAGGAATGGGGAGGAGAAGGCACCTTCGACCATTGAAAGAGGTAGGGGCAGTGGCCGGAGGAAGAGGAAGGAGGAGGAATGGGGAGGAGAAGGCAGCTTCGACCATTGAAAGAGGTAGGGGCAGTCGCCGGAGGCAGAGGAAGGAGGAGGAGAAGGCAGCTTCAACCATTGAAAGAGGTAGGGGCAGTGGCCGGAGGAAGAGGAAGGAGGAGGAATGGGGAGGAGAAGGCAGCTTCGACCATCGAAAGAGGTAGGGGCAGTGGCCGGAGGAAGAGGAAGGAGGAGGAATGGGGAGGAGGAAGCAGCTTCGACCATTGAAAGAGGTAGGGGCAGTGGCCGGAGGAAGAGGAAGGAGGAGGAATGGGGAGGAGAAGGCAGCTTCGACCATTGAAAGAGGTAGGGGCAGTGGCCGGAGGAAGAGGAAGGAGGAGGAATGGGGAGGAGAAGGCACCTTCGACCATTGAAAGAGGTAGGGGCAGTGGCCGGAGGAAGAGGAAGGAGGAGGAATGGGGAGGAGAAGGCAGCTTCGACCATTGAAAGAGGTAGGGGCAGTGGCCGGAGGAAGAGGAAGGAGGAGGAATGGGGAGGAGAAGGCACCTTCGAACATTGAAAGAGGTAGGGGCAGTGGCCGGAGGAAGAGGAAGGAGGAGGAATGGGGAGGAGAAGGCAGCTTCGACCATTGAAAGAGGTAGGGGCAGTGGCCGGAGGAAGAGGAAGGAGGAGGAATGGGGAGGAGAAGGCAGCTTCGACCATTGAAAGAGGTAGGGGCAGTCGCCGGAGGAAGAGGAAGGAGGAGGAATGGGGAGGAGAAGGCAGCTTCAACCATTGAAAGAGGTAGGGGCAGTGGCCGGAGGAAGAGGAAGGAGGAGGAATGGGGAGGAGAAGGCACCTTCGACCATCGAAAGAGGTAGGGGCAGTGGCCGGAGGAAGAGGAAGGAGGAGGAATGGGGAGGAGGAAGCAGCTTCGACCATTGAAAGAGGTAGGGGCAGTGGCCGGAGGAAGAGGAAGGAGGAGGAATGGGGAGGAGAAGGCAGCTTCGACCATTGAAAGAGGTAGGGGCAGTGGCCGGAGGAAGAGGAAGGAGGAGGAATGGGGAGGAGAAGGCACCTTCGAACATTGAAAGAGGTAGGGGCAGTGGCCGGAGGAAGAGGAAGGAGGAGGAATGGGGAGGAGAAGGCAGCTTCGACCATTGAAAGAGGTAGGGGCAGTGGCCGGAGGAAGAGGAAGGAGGAGGAATGGGGAGGAGAAGGCACCTTCGACCATTGAAAGAGGTAGGGGCAGTGGCCGGAGGAAGAGGAAGGAGGAGGAATGGGGAGGAGAAGGCAGCTTCGACCATTGAAAGCGGTAGGGGCAGTGGCAGGAGGAGGAGGAAGGAGGAGGAATGGGGAGGAGAAAGCAGCTTCGACCATTGAAAGAGGTAGGGGCAGTCGCCGGAGGAAGAGGAAGGAGGAGGAATGGGGAGGAGAAGGCAGCTTCGACCATTAAAAGAGGTAGGGGCAGTGGCCGGAGGAAGAGGAAGGAGGAGGAATGGGGAGGAGAAGGCACCTTCGACCATTGAAAGAGGTAGGGGCAGTGGCCGGAGGAAGAGGAAGGAGGAGGAATGGGGAGGAGAGGGCAGCTTCGACCATTGAAAGCGGTAGGGGCAGTGGCAGGAGGAAGAGGAAGGAGGAGGAATGGGGAGGAGAAAGCAGCTTCGACCATTGAAAGAGGTAGGGGCAGTGGCCGGAGGAAGAGGAAGGAGGAGGAATGGGGAGGAGAAGGCACCTTCGAACATTGAAAGAGGTAGGGGCAGTGGCCGGAGGAAGAGGAAGGAGGAGGAATGGGGAGGAGAAGGCAGCTTTGACCATTGAAAGAGGTAAGGGCAGTGGCCGGAGGAAGAGGAAGGAGGAGGAATGGGGAGGAGAAGGCAGCTTCGACCATTGAAAGAGGTAGGGGCAGTGGCCGGAGGAAGAGGAAGGAGGAGGAATGGGGAGGAGAAGGCACCTTCGACCATTGAAAGCGGTAGGGGCAGTGGCCGGAGGAAGAGGAAGGAGGAGGAATGGGGAGGAGAAAGCAGCTTCGACCATCGAAAGAGGTAGGGGCAGTGGCCGGAGGAAGAGGAAGGAGGAGGAATGGGGAGGAGGAAGCAGCTTCGACCATTGAAAGAGGTAGGGGCAGTGGCCGGAGGAAGAGGAAGGAGGAGGAATGGGGAGGAGAAGGCACCTTCGACCATTGAAAGAGGTAGGGGCAGTGGCCGGAGGAAGAGGAAGGAGGAGGAATGGGGAGGAGAAGGCAGCTTCGAACATTGAAAGCGGTAGGGGCAGTGGCCGGAGGAAGAGGAAGGAGGAGGAATGGGGAGGAGAAGGCACCTTCGACCATTGAAAGAGGTAGGGGCAGTGGCCGGAGGAAGAGGAAGGAGGAGGAATGGGGAGGAGAAGGCACCTTCGACCATTGAAAGAGGTAGGGGCAGTGGCCGGAGGAAGAGGAAGGAGGAGGAATGGGGAGGAGAAGGCAGCTTCGATCATTGAAAGCGGTAGGGGCAGTGGCCGGAGTGAGAGGAAGGAGGAGGAATGGGGAGGAGAAAGCAGCTTCGACCATTGAAAGAGGTAGGGGCAGTTGCCGGAGGAAGAGGAAGGAGGAGGAATGGGGAGGAGAAGGCAGCTTCGACCATTGAAAGAGGTAGGGGCAGTGGCCGGAGAAAGAGGAAGGAGGAGAAATGGGGAGGAGAAGGCACCTTCGACCATTGAAAGAGGTAGGGGCAGTGGCCGGAGGAAGAGGAAGGAGGAGGAATGGGGAGGAGAAAGCAGCTTCGACCATTGAGAGAGGTAGGGGCAGTGGCCGGAGGAAGAGGAAGGAGGAGGAATGGGGAGGAGAAGGCAGCTTCGACCATTGAAAGAGGTAGGGGCAGTGGCAGGAGGAGGAGGAAGGAGGAGGAATGGGGAGGAGAAGGCAGCTTCGACCATTGAAAGAGGTAGGGGCAGTCGCCGGAGGAAGAGGAAGGAGGAGGAATGGGGAGGAGAAGGCAGCTTTGACCATTGAAAGAGGTAGGGGCAGTGGCCGGAGGAAGAGGAAGGAGGAGGAATGGGGAGGAGAGGGCAGCTTCGACCATTGAAAGCGGTAGGGGCAGTGGCAGGAGGAAGAGGAAGGAGGAGGAATGGGGAGGAGAAAGCAGCTTCGACCATCGAAAGAGGTAGGGGCAGTGGCCGGAGGAAGAGGAAGGAGGAGGAATGGGGAGGAGAAGGCACCTTCGAACATTGAAAGAGGTAGGGGCAGTGGCCGGAGGAAGAGGAAGGAGGAGGAATGGGGAGGAGAAGGCAGCTTCGACCATTGAAAGAGGTAAGGGCAGTGGCCGGAGGAAGAGGAAGGAGGAGGAATGGGGAGGAGAAGGCAGCTTCGACCATTGAAAGAGGTAGGGGCAGTGGCCGGAGGAAGAGGAAGGAGGAGGAATGGGGAGGAGAAGGCAGCTTCAACCATTGAAAGAGGTAGGGGCAGTGGCCGGAGGAAGAGGAAGGAGGAGGAATGGGGAGGAGAAGGCACCTTCGACCATTGAAAGAGGTAGGGGCAGTGGCCGGAGGAAGAGGAAGGAGGAGGAATGGGGAGGAGAGGGCAGCTTCGATCATTGAAAGCGGTAGGGGCAGTGGCCGGAGTGAGAGGAAGGAGGAGGAATGGGGAGGAGAAAGCAGCTTCGACCATTGAAAGAGGTAGGGGCAGTTGCCGGAGGAAGAGGAAGGAGGAGGAATGGGGAGGAGAAGGCAGCTTCGACCATTGAAAGAGGTAGGGGCAGTGGCCGGAGAAAGAGGAAGGAGGAGAAATGGGGAGGAGAAGGCACCTTCGACCATTGAAAGAGGTAGGGGCAGTGGCCGGAGGAAGAGGAAGGAGGAGGAATGGGGAGGAGAAAGCAGCTTCGACCATTGAGAGAGGTAGGGGCAGTGGCCGGAGGAAGAGGAAGGAGGAGGAATGGGGAGGAGAAGGCAGCTTCGACCATTGAAAGAGGTAGGGGCAGTGGCAGGAGGAGGAGGAAGGAGGAGGAATGGGGAGGAGAAAGCAGCTTCGACCATTGAAAGAGGTAGGGGCAGTCGCCGGAGGAAGAGGAAGGAGGAGGAATGGGGAGGAGAAGGCAGCTTTGACCATTGAAAGAGGTAGGGGCAGTGGCCGGAGGAAGAGGAAGGAGGAGGAATGGGGAGGAGAGGGCAGCTTCGACCATTGAAAGCGGTAGGGGCAGTGGCAGGAGGAAGAGGAAGGAGGAGGAATGGGGAGGAGAAAGCAGCTTCGACCATTGAAAGAGGTAGGGGCAGTGGCCGGAGGAAGAGGAAGGAGGAGGAATGGGGAGGAGAAGGCACCTTCGAACATTGAAAGAGGTAGGGGCAGTGGCCGGAGGAAGAGGAAGGAGGAGGAATGGGGAGGAGAAGGCAGCTTCGACCATTGAAAGAGGTAAGGGCAGTGGCCGGAGGAAGAGGAAGGAGGAGGAATGGGGAGGAGAAGGCAGCTTCGACCATTGAAAGAGGTAGGGGCAGTGGCCGGAGGAAGAGGAAGGAGGAGGAATGGGGAGGAGAAGGCAGCTTCAACCATTGAAAGAGGTAGGGGCAGTGGCCGGAGGAAGAGGAAGGAGGAGGAATGGGGAGGAGAAGGCACCTTCGACCATCGAAAGAGGTAGGGGCAGTGGCCGGGGGAAGAGGAAGGAGGAGGAATGGGGAGGAGGAAGCAGCTTCGACCATTGAAAGAGGTAGGGGCAGTGGCCGGAGGAAGAGGAAGGAGGAGGAATGGGGAGGAGAAGGCAGCTTCGACCATTGAAAGAGGTAGGGGCAGTGGCCGGAGGAAGAGGAAGGAGGAGGAATGGGGAGGAGAAGGCAGCTTTGACCATTGAAAGAGGTAGGGGCAGTGGCCGGAGGAAGAGGAAGGAGGAGGAATGGGGGGGAGAAGGCACCTTCGACCATTGAAAGAGGTAGGGGCAGTGGCCGGAGGAAGAGGAAGGAGGAGGAATGGGGAGGAGAAGGCACCTTCGACCATTGAAAGAGGTAGGGGCAGTGGCCGGAGGAAGAGGAAGGAGGAGGAATGGGGAGGAGAAGGCACCTTCGAACATTGAAAGAGGTAGGGGCAGTGGCCGGAGGAAGAGGAAGAAAGAGGAATGGGGAGGAGAAGGCAGCTTCGATCATTGAAAGCGGTAGGGGCAGTGGCCGGAGGAAGAGGAAGGAGGAGGAATGGGGAGGAGAAAGCAGCTTCGACCATTGAAAGAGGTAGGGGCAGTTGCCGGAGGAAGAGGAAGGAGGAGGAATGGGGAAGAGAAGGCACCTTCGACCATTGAAAGAGGTAGGGGCAGTGGCCGGAGAAAGAGGAAGGAGGAGAAATGGGGAGGAGAAGGCACCTTCGACCATTAAAAGAGGTAGGGGCAGTGGCCGGAGGAAGAGGAAGGAGGAGGAATGGGGAGGAGAAAGCAGCTTCGACCATTGAGAGAGGTAGGGGCAGTGGCCGGAGGAAGAGGAAGGAGGAGGAATGGGGAGGAGAAGGCAGCTTTGACCATTGAAAGAGGTAGGGGCAGTGGCCGGAGGAAGAGGAAGGAGGAGGAATGGGTAGGAGAAGGCAGCTTCGACCATTGAAAGAGGTAGGGGCAGTGGCAGGAGGAAGAGGAAGGAGGAGGAATGGGGAGGAGAAGGCACCTTTGACCATTGAAAGAGGTAGGGGCAGTGGCCGGAGGAAGAGGAAGGAGGAGGAATGGGGAGGAGAAGGCACCTTCGACCATTGAAAGAGGTAGGGGCAGTGGCCGGAGGAAGAGGAAGGAGGAGGAATGGGGAGGAGAAGGCAGCTTCGATCATTGAAAGCGGTAGGGGCAGTGGCCGGAGTGAGAGGAAGGAGGAGGAATGGGGAGGAGAAAGCAGCTTCGACCATTGAAAGAGGTAGGGGCAGTTGCCGGAGGAAGAGGAAGGAGGAGGAATGGGGAGGAGAAGGCAGCTTCGACCATTGAAAGAGGTAGGGGCAGTGGCCGGAGAAAGAGGAAGGAGGAGAAATGGGGAGGAGAAGGCACCTTCGACCATTAAAAGAGGTAGGGGCAGTGGCCGGAGGAAGAGGAAGGAGGAGGAATGGGGAGGAGAAAGCAGCTTCGACCATTGAGAGAGGTAGGGGCAGTGGCCGGAGGAAGAGGAAGGAGGAGGAATGGGGAGGAGAAGGCAGCTTCGACCATTGAAAGAGGTAGGGGCAGTGGCAGGAGGAGGAGGAAGGAGGAGGAATGGGGAGGAGAAAGCAGCTTCGACCATTGAAAGAGGTAGGGGCAGTCGCCGGAGGAAGAGGAAGGAGGAGGAATGGGGAGGAGAAGGCAGCTTTGACCATTGAAAGAGGTAGGGGCAGTGGCCGGAGGAAGAGGAAGGAGGAGGAATGGGGAGGAGAGGGCAGCTTCGACCATTGAAAGCGGTAGGGGCAGTGGCAGGAGGAAGAGGAAGGAGGAGGAATGGGGAGGAGAAAGCAGCTTCGACCATTGAAAGAGGTAGGGGCAGTGGCCGGAGGAAGAGGAAGGAGGAGGAATGGGGAGGAGAAGGCACCTTCGAACATTGAAAGAGGTAGGGGCAGTGGCCGGAGGAAGAGGAAGGAGGAGGAATGAGGAGGAGAAGGCAGCTTCGACCATTGAAAGAGGTAAGGGCAGTGGCCGGAGGAAGAGGAAGGAGGAGGAATGGGGAGGAGAAGGCAGCTTCGACCATTGAAAGAGGTAGGGGCAGTGGCCGGAGGAAGAGGAAGGAGGAGGAATGGGGAGGAGAAGGCAGCTTCAACCATTGAAAGAGGTAGGGGCAGTGGCCGGAGGAAGAGGAAGGAGGAGGAATGGGGAGGAGAAGGCACCTTCGACCATCGAAAGAGGTAGGGGCAGTGGCCGGGGGAAGAGGAAGGAGGAGGAATGGGGAGGAGGAAGCAGCTTCGACCATTGAAAGAGGTAGGGGCAGTGGCCGGAGGAAGAGGAAGGAGGAGGAATGGGGAGGAGAAGGCAGCTTCGACCATTGAAAGAGGTAGGGGCAGTGGCCGGAGGAAGAGGAAGGAGGAGGAATGGGGAGGAGAAGGCACCTTCGAACATTGAAAGAGGTAGGGGCAGTGGCCGGAGGAAGAGGAAGGAGGAGGAATGGGGAGGAGAAGGCACCTTCGACCATTGAAAGAGGTAGGGGCAGTGGCCGGAGGAAGAGGAAGGAGGAGGAATGGGGAGGAGAAGGCACCTTCGACCATTGAAAGAGGTAGGGGCAGTGGCCGGAGGAAGAGGAAGGAGGAGGAATGGGGAGGAGAAGGCACCTTCGAACATTGAAAGAGGTAGGGGCAGTGGCCGGAGGAAGAGGAAGGAGGAGGAATGGGGAGGAGAAGGCAGCTTCGATCATTGAAAGCGGTAGGGGCAGTGGCCGGAGGAAGAGGAAGGAGGAGGAATGGGGAGGAGAAAGCAGCTTCGACCATTGAAAGAGGTAGGGGCAGTGGCCGGAGGAAGAGGAAGGAGGAGGAATGGGGAAGAGAAGGCACCTTCGACCATTGAAAGAGGTAGGGGCAGTGGCCGGAGAAAGAGGAAGGAGGAGAAATGGGGAGGAGAAGGCACCTTCGACCATTAAAAGAGGTAGGGGCAGTGGCCGGAGGAAGAGGAAGGAGGAGGAATGGGGAGGAGAAAGCAGCTTCGACCATTGAGAGAGGTAGGGGCAGTGGCCGGAGGAAGAGGAAGGAGGAGGAATGGGGAGGAGAAGGCAGCTTCGACCATTGAAAGCGGTAGGGGCAGTGGCCGGAGGAAGAGGAAGGAGGAGGAATGGGTAGGAGAAGGCAGCTTCGACCATTGAAAGAGGTAGGGGCAGTGGCCGGAGGAAGAGGAAGGAGGAGGAATGGGGAGGAGAAGGCACCTTTGACCATTGAAAGAGGTAGGGGCAGTGGCCGGAGGAAGAGGAAGGAGGAGGAATGGGGAGGAGAAGGCACCTTCGACCATTGAAAGAGGTAGGGGCAGTGGCCGGAGGAAGAGGAAGAAAGAGGAATGGGGAGGAGAAGGCAGCTTCGATCATTGAAAGCGGTAGGGGCAGTGGCCGGAGGAAGAGGAAGGAGGAGGAATGGGGAGGAGAAAGCAGCTTCGACCATTGAAAGAGGTAGGGGCAGTTGCCGGAGGAAGAGGAAGGAGGAGGAATGGGGAGGAGAAGGCACCTTCGACCATTGAAAGAGGTAGGGGCAGTGGCCGGAGAAAGAGGAAGGAGGAGAAATGGGGAGGAGAAGGCACCTTCGAACATTGAAAGAGGTAGGGGCAGTGGCCGGAGGAAGAGGAAGGAGGAGGAATGAGGAGGAGAAGGCAGCTTCGACCATTGAAAGAGGTAAGGGCAGTGGCCGGAGGAAGAGGAAGGAGGAGGAATGGGGAGGAGAAGGCAGCTTCGACCATTGAAAGAGGTAGGGGCAGTGGCCGGAGGAAGAGGAAGGAGGAGGAATGGGGAGGAGAAGGCAGCTTCAACCATTGAAAGAGGTAGGGGCAGTGGCCGGAGGAAGAGGAAGGAGGAGGAATGGGGAGGAGAAGGCACCTTCGACCATCGAAAGAGGTAGGGGCAGTGGCCGGGGGAAGAGGAAGGAGGAGGAATGGGGAGGAGGAAGCAGCTTCGACCATTGAAAGAGGTAGGGGCAGTGGCCGGAGGAAGAGGAAGGAGGAGGAATGGGGAGGAGAAGGCAGCTTCGACCATTGAAAGAGGTAGGGGCAGTGGCCGGAGGAAGAGGAAGGAGGAGGAATGGGGAGGAGAAGGCACCTTCGAACATTGAAAGAGGTAGGGGCAGTGGCCGGAGGAAGAGGAAGGAGGAGGAATGGGGAGGAGAAGGCACCTTCGACCATTGAAAGAGGTAGGGGCAGTGGCCGGAGGAAGAGGAAGGAGGAGGAATGGGGAGGAGAAGGCACCTTCGACCATTGAAAGAGGTAGGGGCAGTGGCCGGAGGAAGAGGAAGGAGGAGGAATGGGGAGGAGAAGGCACCTTCGAACATTGAAAGAGGTAGGGGCAGTGGCCGGAGGAAGAGGAAGGAGGAGGAATGGGGAGGAGAAGGCAGCTTCGATCATTGAAAGCGGTAGGGGCAGTGGCCGGAGGAAGAGGAAGGAGGAGGAATGGGGAGGAGAAAGCAGCTTCGACCATTGAAAGAGGTAGGGGCAGTGGCCGGAGGAAGAGGAAGGAGGAGGAATGGGGAAGAGAAGGCACCTTCGACCATTGAAAGAGGTAGGGGCAGTGGCCGGAGAAAGAGGAAGGAGGAGAAATGGGGAGGAGAAGGCACCTTCGACCATTAAAAGAGGTAGGGGCAGTGGCCGGAGGAAGAGGAAGGAGGAGGAATGGGGAGGAGAAAGCAGCTTCGACCATTGAGAGAGGTAGGGGCAGTGGCCGGAGGAAGAGGAAGGAGGAGGAATGGGGAGGAGAAGGCAGCTTCGACCATTGAAAGCGGTAGGGGCAGTGGCCGGAGGAAGAGGAAGGAGGAGGAATGGGTAGGAGAAGGCAGCTTCGACCATTGAAAGAGGTAGGGGCAGTGGCCGGAGGAAGAGGAAGGAGGAGGAATGGGGAGGAGAAGGCACCTTTGACCATTGAAAGAGGTAGGGGCAGTGGCCGGAGGAAGAGGAAGGAGGAGGAATGGGGAGGAGAAGGCACCTTCGACCATTGAAAGAGGTAGGGGCAGTGGCCGGAGGAAGAGGAAGAAAGAGGAATGGGGAGGAGAAGGCAGCTTCGATCATTGAAAGCGGTAGGGGCAGTGGCCGGAGGAAGAGGAAGGAGGAGGAATGGGGAGGAGAAAGCAGCTTCGACCATTGAAAGAGGTAGGGGCAGTTGCCGGAGGAAGAGGAAGGAGGAGGAATGGGGAGGAGAAGGCACCTTCGACCATTGAAAGAGGTAGGGGCAGTGGCCGGAGAAAGAGGAAGGAGGAGAAATGGGGAGGAGAAGGCACCTTCGACCATTAAAAGAGGTAGGGGCAGTGGCCGGAGGAAGAGGAAGGAGGAGGAATGGGGAGGAGAAAGCAGCTTCGACCATTGAGAGAGGTAGGGGCAGTGGCCGGAGGAAGAGGAAGGAGGAGGAATGGGGAGGAGAAGGCAGCTTCGACCATTGAAAGAGGTAGGGGCAGTGGCCGGAGGAAGAGGAAGGAGGAGGAATGGGTAGGAGAAGGCAGCTTCGACCATTGAAAGAGGTAGGGGCAGTGGCCGGAGGAAGAGGAAGGAGGAGGAATGGGGAGGAGAAGGCACCTTTGACCATTGAAAGAGGTAAGGGCAGTGGCCGGAGGAAGAGGAAGGAGGAGGAATGGGGAGGAGAAGGCAGCTTCGACCATTGAAAGAGGTAGGGGCAGTGGCCGGAGGAAGAGGAAGGAGGAGGAATGGGGAGGAGAAGGCAGCTTCAACCATTGAAAGAGGTAGGGGCAGTGGCCGGAGGAAGAGGAAGGAGGAGGAATGGGGAGGAGAAGGCACCTTCGACCATCGAAAGAGGTAGGGGCAGTGGCCGGGGGAAGAGGAAGGAGGAGGAATGGGGAGGAGGAAGCAGCTTCGACCATTGAAAGAGGTAGGGGCAGTGGCCGGAGGAAGAGGAAGGAGGAGGAATGGGGAGGAGAAGGCAGCTTCGACCATTGAAAGAGGTAAGGGCAGTGGCCGGAGGAAGAGGAAGGAGGAGGAATGGGGAGGAGAAGGCAGCTTCGACCATTGAAAGAGGTAGGGGCAGTGGCCGGAGAAAGAGGAAGGAGGAGAAATGGGGAGGAGAAGGCACCTTCGACCATTAAAGAGGTAGGGGCAGTGGCCGGAGGAAGAGGAAGGAGGAGGAATGGGGAGGAGAAGGCAGCTTCGACCATTGAAAGAGGTAGGGGCAGTGGCAGGAGGAAGAGGAAGGAGGAGGAATGGGGAGGAGAAGGCAGCTTCGACCATTGAAAGAGGTAGGGGCAGTGGCCGGAGGAAGAGGAAGGAGGAGGAATGGGTAGGAGAAGGCAGCTTCGACCATTGAAAGAGGTAGGGGCAGTGGCCGGAGGAAGAGGAAGGAGGAGGAATGGGGAGGAGAAGGCACCTTTGACCATTGAAAGAGGTAAGGGCAGTGGCCGGAGGAAGAGGAAGGAGGAGGAATGGGGAGGAGAAGGCAGCTTCGACCATTGAAAGAGGTAGGGGCAGTGGCCGGAGGAAGAGGAAGGAGGAGGAATGGGGAGGAGAAGGCAGCTTCAACCATTGAAAGAGGTAGGGGCAGTGGCCGGAGGAAGAGGAAGGAGGAGGAATGGGGAGGAGAAGGCACCTTCGACCATCGAAAGAGGTAGGGGCAGTGGCCGGGGGAAGAGGAAGGAGGAGGAATGGGGAGGAGGAAGCAGCTTCGACCATTGAAAGAGGTAGGGGCAGTGGCCGGAGGAAGAGGAAGGAGGAGGAATGGGGAGGAGAAGGCAGCTTCGACCATTGAAAGAGGTAGGGGCAGTGGCCGGAGGAAGAGGAAGGAGGAGGAATGGGGAGGAGAAGGCACCTTCGAACATTGAAAGAGGTAGGGGCAGTGGCCGGAGGAAGAGGAAGGAGGAGGAATGGGGAGGAGAAGGCACCTTCGACCATTGAAAGAGGTAGGGGCAGTGGCCGGAGGAAGAGGAAGGAGGAGGAATGGGGAGGAGAAGGCACCTTCGACCATTGAAAGAGGTAGGGGCAGTGGCCGGAGGAAGAGGAAGGAGGAGGAATGGGGAGGAGAAGGCACCTTCGAACATTGAAAGAGGTAGGGGCAGTGGCCGGAGGAAGAGGAAGAAAGAGGAATGGGGAGGAGAAGGCAGCTTCGATCATTGAAAGCGGTAGGGGCAGTGGCCGGAGGAAGAGGAAGGAGGAGGAATGGGGAGGAGAAAGCAGCTTCGACCATTGAAAGAGGTAGGGGCAGTTGCCGGAGGAAGAGGAAGGAGGAGGAATGGGGAGGAGAAGGCACCTTCGACCATTGAAAGAGGTAGGGGCAGTGGCCGGAGAAAGAGGAAGGAGGAGAAATGGGGAGGAGAAGGCACCTTCGACCATTAAAAGAGGTAGGGGCAGTGGCCGGAGGAAGAGGAAGGAGGAGGAATGGGGAGGAGAAAGCAGCTTCGACCATTGAGAGAGGTAGGGGCAGTGGCCGGAGGAAGAGGAAGGAGGAGGAATGGGGAGGAGAAGGCAGCTTCGACCATTGAAAGAGGTAGGGGCAGTGGCCGGAGGAAGAGGAAGGAGGAGGAATGGGTAGGAGAAAGCAGCTTCGACCATTGAAAGAGGTAGGGGCAGTGGCCGGAGGAAGAGGAAGGAGGAGGAATGGGGAGGAGAAGGCAGCTTCGACCATTGAAAGCGGTAGGGGCAGTGGCAGGAGGAGGAGGAAGGAGGAGGAATGGGGAGGAGAAAGCAGCTTCGACCATTGAAAGAGGTAGGGGCAGTCGCCGGAGGAAGAGGAAGGAGGAGGAATGGGGAGGAGAAGGCAGCTTCGACCATTAAAAGAGGTAGGGGCAGTGGCCGGAGGAAGAGGAAGGAGGAGGAATGGGGAGGAGAAGGCACCTTCGACCATTGAAAGAGGTAGGGGCAGTGGCCGGAGGAAGAGGAAGGAGGAGGAATGGGGAGGAGAAGGCAGCTTCGACCATTGAAAGCGGGAGGGGCAGTGGCAGGAGGAAGAGGAAGGAGGAGGAATGGGGAGGAGAAAGCAGCTTCGACCATTGAAAGAGGTAGGGGCAGTGGCCGGAGGAAGAGGAAGGAGGAGGAATGGGGAGGAGAAGGCACCTTCGAACATTGAAAGAGGTAGGGGCAGTGGCCGGAGGAAGAGGAAGGAGGAGGAATGGGGAGGAGAAGGCAGCTTCGACCATTGAAAGAGGTAGGGGCAGTGGCCGGAGGAAGAGGAAGGAGGAGAAATGGGGAGGAGAAGGCAGCTTCGACCATTGAAAGAGGTAGGGGCAGTGGCCGGAGGAAGAGGAAGGAGGAGGAATGGGGAGGAGAAGGCAGCTTCAACCATTGAAAGAGGTAGGGGCAGTGGCCGGAGGAAGAGGAAGGAGGAGGAATGGGGAGGAGAAGGCAGCTTTGACCATTGAAAGCGGTAGGGGCAGTGGCCGGAGGAAGAGGAAGGAGGAGGAATGGGGAGGAGGAAGCAGCTTCGACCATTGAAAGAGGTAGGGGCAGTGGCCGGAGGAAGAGGAAGGAGGAGGAATGGGGAGGAGAAGGCAGCTTCGACCATTGAAAGAGGTAGGGGCAGTGGCCGGAGGAAGAGGAAGGAGGAGGAATGGGGAGGAGAAGGCAGCTTCGACCATTGAAAGCGGTAGGGGCAGTGGCAGGAGGAAGAGGAAGGAGGAGGAATGGGGAGGAGAAAGCAGCTTCGACCATTGAAAGAGGTAGGGGCAGTGGCCGGAGGAAGAGGAAGGAGGAGGAATGGGGAGGAGAAGGCAGCTTCGAACATTGAAAGAGGTAGGGGCAGTGGCCGGAGGAAGAGGAAGGAGGAGGAATGGGGAGGAGAAGGCAGCTTCGACCATTGAAAGAGGTAGGGGCAGTGGCCGGAGGAAGAGGAAGGAGGAGGAATGGGGAGGAGAAGGCAGCTTCGACCATTGAAAGAGGTAGGGGCAGTGGCCGGAGGAAGAGGAAGGAGGAGGAATGGGGAGGAGAAGGCAGCTTCGACCATTGAAAGAGGTAGGGGCAGTGGCAGGAGGAAGAGGAAGGAGGAGGAATGGGGAGGAGAAAGCAGCTTCGACCATTGAAAGAGGTAGGGGCAGTGGCCGGAGGAAGAGGAAGGAGGAGGAATGGGGAGGAGAAGGCAGCTTCGACCATTGAAAGAGGTAGGGGCAGTGGCCGGAGGAAGAGGAAGGAGGAGGAATGGGGAGGAGAAGGCAGCTTCGACCATTGAAAGAGGTAGGGGCAGTGGCCGGAGGAAGAGGAAGGAGGAGGAATGGGGAGGAGAAGGCAGCTTCGACCATTGAAAGAGGTAGGGGCAGTGGCCGGAGGAAGAGGAAGGAGGAGGAATGGGGAGGAGAAGGCAGCTTCAACCATTGAAAGAGGTAGGGGCAGTGGCCGGAGGAAGAGGAAGGAGGAGGAATGGGGAGGAGAAGGCACCTTCGACCATCGAAAGAGGTAGGGGCAGTGGCCGGAGGAAGAGGAAGGAGGAGGAATGGGGAGGAGGAAGCAGCTTCGACCATTGAAAGAGGTAGGGGCAGTGGTCGGAGGAAGAGGAAGGAGGAGGAATGGGGAGGAGAAGGCAGCTTCGACCATTGAAAGAGGTAGGGGCAGTGGCCGGAGGAAGAGGAGGAATGGGGAGGAGGAAGCAGCTTCGACCATTGAAAGAGGTAGGGGCAGTGGCCGGTGGAAGAGGAAGGAGGAGGAATGTGGAGGAGAAGGCACCTTCGACCATTGTAAGAGGTAGGGGCAGTGGCCGGAGGAAGAGGAGGGAGGAGGAAGGGGGAGGAGCGATGAGAGGGAGGGAGAGGGAGAGATGAGAGGGAGGGAGACAGGAAAGGGTGGAGACTGGGGAGGGGATGAGGAGGGGGAGGGGGGTGGGATGCTGGGGCAGAAAGCAAGGAGGTGGGAGGGAGGTGGAGGGTGTACCTTTAAGCAGCAGGGTTGGGTGATATAGAAGCAATCTGGGTAAAGCTTTAGATCGTGAATCTTTAGTGTGTCTATTTATATGCCAAAAAGGATGTCCCAAAGATATTTATATACCAGAAAAGATGCCCCAAAAATATTTATGTGCCGGATGGGATGCCCCAAGGATATTTATATGCCAGATAAGATGCCCCAAAGATATTTGCAGACCACACAGCATGCCCAAAACATGTTTGAAGGCCAGACAGGATGCCCAAATAACATTTTAAGGCCAGATGGGATGCCCCCAAAACGGTGCCCTGCCTGGCAAGCACCGGTAATGTTATCTCGTCAAAATGCACTGTGCAAGCAATGTGTCTATACCTTGGCCACCCAGCCCCTGCCCTTGTCCTGCTCCTGTTTCTTGAGCAACACGTTGACTGCAGAGAGGTCACCTGCACAGGGGCAGGGTTAGAGATTCAGGTTCCAGGGCTTGGATTCAGGGCTTGGGTTCAGGCTTTGGGAACAGAATTAAGGTTCAAAGCCTGGGTTCGATTTTCAGGGTTTGCGTTCAGGGCTTGGGTTCAGGGCTTGGGTTCAGGGTTGAGGTTCAGGGTTTGGGTACAGGGGTTGGGTACGGGGTTTGGGTTCAGGGTTAAGGTTCAAGGTTTGGGTTCAGTTGGTGTAACCTGAGCAAAGGCCCGAGGAAAGGCTTAAATTAAGATGATAGAAAGAGTACACAAGGTTCACCATCACCGGCATCGCGTTTCGTGCAACGCTGTCTGGTCATCCAGGTGAGGGATTAGGGCCAAAGCTTCACCATCACGACATCACATCCGTACCGTGGAAACCAAGTCCTCAAGGTGCAGGTCAGGGTTTAGGTTCCAAGGTTCACCATCACGGAACGCTCGCACAGCGTGGCACACGCCCTGGTCTTGCAGGGTTCACGTCTAGGGTCTTCAGGTTCACCATCAAGACATCACGCACACACCGGGGCACACGCCCTGGTCGTGGCAGGCTTCAGGCTCTCAGGTTCACCATCAAGCCATCACACACCGTGACACACACCCTGATCTTGTTAGTCAGGGTCTCAGGTTCACCATCAAGCCATCACTCACCGTGGCACACGCCCTGATCTTGTAAGTCGGGGTCTCAGGTTCACCATCAAGCCATCACACACCGTGGCACACGCCCTGATCTTGTAAGTCGGGGTCTCAGGTTCACCATCAAGCCATCACACACCGTGGCACACGCCCTGATCTTGTAAGTCGGGGTCTCAGGTTCACCATCAAGCCATCACACACCGTGACACACGTCCTGATCTTGTAAGTCGGGGTCTCAGGTTCACCATCAAGCCATCACACACTGTGGCACAAACCCTAATCTTGTAAGTCGGGGTCTCAGGTTCACCATCAAGCCATCACACACCGTGACACACGCCCTGATCTTGTAAGTCGGGGTCTCAGGTTCACCATCAAGCCATCACACACCGTGGCACACGCCCTGGTCGTGCAAGTAGGTCAGCGCTGAGCCAATCTCCACTGTGGTCTTCAGCACCGCCACCACGTCTGGCTCCGAGGCCGGGCTGCGCTCGCGCTTCAGCCAGCCGCAGTCCACCTAAACCCCAGAGAGAGAGGGCACAGAGGCGCAGAGTCAGGGCAATCATGAAGTCACACATCACACATCTGCCAGCTGAAGGTCACACTAGTCAGGGCAATCACAGGGTCACACATCACACATCCACCAGCCGAAGGTCACACTCTGTGAGGAGTAGCTTGGAGGCAAGCCCTAGCAGTACGCTGGTCACACCGTATTACTCATGCAGTGCTAATGAAAGTACGGCTTGTGCGCACTGTGCAGTCAAGGACACCGCAGGGAATCTCAATGGAAGCCGCGGCCCAAACGGTGGGGCCAGAGGGCAAGCAACCCATGGGGCTCAACCGAGTCCCATGGGCCGAGACAAGCAACTGAGAGCAAGACCAGAATTCTTCACCAGCCGGGAACCACAGCCAGTATAATAGTGTATACATTACATCTTCCTCCTCCTGTTTACATATACGGGGTCCATGTTCCTGTCCCCCTCACATAGGGGGGGGGCATGGCTGCGCCATGGCTCTGGCTGTGCATGGTAGCTGGAATTGAGCTTGCTCATCCCCTACCAGCCCCACGAGGCCGAGCGCTCTGCAGGTCCCAGCGGGCATGCACCGTTGCAAACCCATGCAACACAGGGCGGGGCAGGGAAAAACAACCAACTCGAACAGGGAAGTCCTCCCAAATACACCCCGAGGGGCGGGCATTCAAAAGCTTGAAATCCCACCATCAGGTAATCCTCCCGCCAGCCCGCCCAGCTGTCCTCCCTCCCTCCTCCTTCCCTCCCTCCCTTTCCTCCCTTCCCTTCCTGCTTCTCTCCCTCTCTCGGGCTAGCTTCTCATTGACCCCAGGAGGCATCCCCCCTCCATACATTCCATGACCATGGACAAGCACAGCAACAGCCACCCGCCGTCCCCTCCCTGTCTCCTTCTCTCCATCCCGCTCTCACTGCCTCCTGTGAGCATTCCCCCTACATTAATAACATAACAAGGACAGGCACAGCAGCAGCGGGAAGCCGTCCACTGCACACCTCCCCCCCTCCCTCTCTCCTCCCTTCCATCCTGCTCTCACCGCCACCAGCAAGCGTCCCTCTCCCTTCCTTTCTCCACCTTCCCTCCCCTCCCCGTCTCTCCCACTCTCACCGCCTTTTGCAGGAATCCCCCCTCCATTGAAGACATGACCATCTCATCTTGTCCTCACCACCTCCTGCAAGCAAGCACCCCCCTCCCACCCTCCCTCACTCCCTCCCCGTCTCCCGCTTTTACCACCTCCTGAAGACACCCCCCCTCCATTAACTACATGACCATGAACAGGCGCAGCAGCAGCAGAAGGCCTGTATCCCCCCTCCTCCCCTTCCTCTCTCTCTCTCTCCCCCCTCCCCTCCTCCTCTCTCTCTCCCCCCCTCCCTCTCTCCCTCCCCCCTCCCTCTCTCCCTCCCCCCTCCCCCCTTCCCTCTCTTTCTCCCCTCGCCCCCCCTCCCCCTTCCCCCACCCCCTCTCCCTCACCGCCTCCTGCAAGCATCCCCCGTCCATGAACTCCATGACCATGAACAGGCGCAGCAGCAGCGGATAGCCGTCCTCGCACGGCACCTCCACATCTGCCAGCCGCGCCGCCAGCGCCAC
Source organism: Limnomonas spitsbergensis (assembly GCA_037349105.1). NCBI lineage: Eukaryota > Viridiplantae > Chlorophyta > Chlorophyceae > Chlamydomonadales > Limnomonas > Limnomonas spitsbergensis. The sequence goes on along the minus strand of JAYJMM010000007.1, from coordinate 5,648 downwards.
CATCCAGTCCTCACCATCCTCATCACCTTTGTCCCGGACCGCGACGCCGTCCCCATCCTCAAAGCCACCAAAGGCGCCCACCGTGTGCCAAACCACTGCCATTGGCAATGTGCCAGACTCGCGAACCGGGGCCAGGCCACCGATGCCGCCAGCCAGATTCAATGCTGCCGTGCTGCCGGTCGAGGTGTCACTATCGCTTCGGTCGCTTCTGATCACGCTGTACTGCCTGGAGACGACGCCGTCTGCCGGTTGGACCAGCAGCTCTCCTAGGGAAGAGCTGATCCGCGACCGGGCCAAGCACTGCGTGCGGGTGGGCGGGCAGGCGGGCGAGGTAAGAAGTGAGCGGGCCGGCAGACGGGTAAGAGGTGAGCGGGTAGGCAATGGGGCATGCGGGCGGGTGGGCGAGGCAGGCGGTGAAGGGGCGGGCAGACGGGTGAGAAGTGAGTGGGCGGGTGGGCGGGCATGCGGGTAAGAAGTGAGCGGGTAAGCAGGCGGGCATACCAGCAAGAGGTGAGCGGGCGAGCAGGCGGGCGAGGCAGGCGGTGAGCGAGCGTGCGGGTGGACCAGGCAAGAGGTGAGCAAGCTGGCAGGCGGGCGGGGCGAGAGGTGAGTGGTTTGACAGGGATAGTGAGAGAATGCAAACAAGTAGAGGTCAAGTCCCTAGAAGAGAGGTGCAGGTGTCAATGATTGGGGCCATTCATCCCACCTCCCCCAAATCCCCCACTTCCCTAACCCAGCCCCACCTCCCCAACCCAAGCTTCCTACTGCTCAATTCCTCACCCACACACAAATACACACCTCCCCCCCCTCCCCAGCCCCAATGGAGTCACCAACCTGTCTGAACTCCGGTTGGCCACTCTTTCCGCCACCCGACCGACCACCGTCACTCTCCTTGCTACTCCTGAAAGGACAGAGGAGGGCACCCGGATGCTGAGGGGAAACAACAGCAGCTGAGGAGGATGAGGACAAGGGCAGAGGAGGGCACCCTGATGCTAGGGAAACAGAAGCAGCAGCTGAAGAGGATGAGAACGAGGACGCTGGCTGAGTGGCTTGACCCACTGCCAGGCCCTTGCGTCTGAGCCTACTCCCCCACAGGCCCACAATCAAACCCAACACCCTCCCCCGCATCTACCCACCATCCACCCACTGCCGCCCAATCAGGCCCAACACTCACCACCCACCCACCACCCCCTGTCGCCCAATCAGGCCCAAAACTCACCACCCACCCACCACCCACTGTCGCCCTGCACAGGTACCTTTCTTTTTGCTTATTAGCCTGGGCAACAAAGTGTGATGCTGACTGCCCAGTACCAGAAACCCCGAGGCATAAATGATGATAAAACTCTGACGGTCTTCAAGGACCTCTGTGGCGCCTTCCATCATCCCTAATGGCCCTACTGGGTGAGCTTCTACCAGCACTACCCGGCTGGCCATAGGGCGTGTGTGCGTTGGGGCCCTGCTTATGGCTGCCTTGGGTTTGGGGTTTTGGGCGTGTGCGGTGGTGCCCTGGTTATGGCTGCGCCGGGTTGAGGCTTGCAGGGCTGGCATCGGGGAAGGCTGGCGGCCGGCTTCCCGGCCTTTGGTAGCCTGGCTGAGTTCATCTACCCAGCCCCTACTGGGGCAGGTGAAGGAAGGAGGTACAGATGGAGCCTTGAACATATAGCGATTATCATTTATGTTTGCCTGTGGGCCTGCCGGGTCCTGAGATTTTGGAACTTGGGACAGGGAAGTGACAGGGGCTCCCGATTAGCGGATTATGGGGATGTAGACAGCCCGCTGGATGCGCAAGGACTCGATAACTAATCTGGCATGTTTGAACTTCAGTGCTGCGATGCTACGTAGCGAACGCGAGCTGAAGAAAAACTCAATGCGCAGTGCAGCGTTGTGCTGCCTGCTTTGGTTTGAAATTTCTGCAGCGACATGACATAATGAGGTTGATCAAAGCAAGGGCGGTGGTGTACACACCATATGAATTTACTTCGCCTCGATCGCACATGTTGCAATGCAGCGACGATGCAGAACACGTCGGATTCGTGCTGATCAGCCTAGCAAGTCCTAACTTTCGAAATCTCACGATTTGGCAGGCCCACAGGCAAACATAAATGATATTGGCTATAAAGCCCACGTCCCTTGAAACCTCTCATCTCAAGGCTCTCCCTCCTTGTTTGATCCAAACGCGCATCTGCTCACTTGCAAGCCTCCACCTCATATGCGACCCCCGTGTGGGCCAGGGTGCGCACAATGCCAACATGAGACAGGCTCTCTCCGAGCGACACCTCCAGCTCCGCACGGACACGCTCCTTTTCGGAGGCGATGTTGTAGTCTTGGACCTGCGGGTGAGTGGGAGTGGGGGAGCGGGGAGTGCGTACGTGGGTGAGTGGTGCATGGGTGAGTGGGGAGTGAGTGAGTGTGCCTGTGTGGGTGGGTGGGTAATGGGTAGTGGGTAGCCTTTTGTCAGTAAGTGGGCAGAAGTGAGCGGATGAACATGCAGCTTGGTTAAGGCAAGACGTCATAGCATTCAACTTGCGTCCTCAATGCCTTCAACGTGCGTCCCCACACGCCCCCCTCTGATGTTTGGGCAATGCCTAGTCTTGCAGCAGAGGAATGAAAATGGAGGCCCCTGTCCCCCTTTCATAAAGCAGAACCCTGGCATAATCGTGCCATGATCATAAGGCATACCTTCTGTTAAAATGCATATAAAAAGAAAGAAATGCATATAAAAAGAAAGTAATGGTGAAGGGTGACCTTGAATGGTTGAACCACCGCGCCGCCCAAGACCCCTGGTCAGCACCTTGACCACCATTCGTAAAGCATAGCCCTGGAATAATCGTCAAGCTATATCTTCTGTAAGCATTTTGACAGGAAGTGGGCGGCGCTGAAAGTTAACCTTGACAGCCCGTGCCACCCAGAGACCTTGTTTGCACCGTGGTGACCCTTGGTGGAAAAGTCATATTTTGAGTAATTTTCACGGTTACCTTCTGCATGGGCTCATGAAACGCACCTTCACCACCATTCCGACGCTGTGCCACGTGACGTAGTACACGGTTCCGAAGCCGCCTTGCCCCAGCACCTGCCCCGGACGCATGCCCTGGAACAGCTGGGGGATCGTCACCAGAGGGTTGAGGTGCACTGCCTTGGCCGAGGTCTCATCCCTAGGCCCCAGCTTGGACAGTGCGCTCGATGTCATGGGCGTGGAGCTGCGGGAGGGGAGGGGAGGGATGCAATGCGGAGGAGTGAGGGAGAGGGGGGAGAGGTTCAGGCCAGGAAGCCGAGGAGGCTAGCATGTATCTGCGAGGGGGGCGGGGGGGAACCAGTGCAAGGAATGAGGGAGTGGGGATAGAGGGGAGAGGTTCAGCTATTCTCCGGGATTCTGAGGAGGCTAGCGGGTAGCAGAGGGGGGGAAGGCGGGGGGGGGGGGTAATGCATACGGGGGAATGTGAGAGCGGAGGGTCAGGACAGGATTCTGATCAGCCTGGCCGATCCTGGTGTAGAGCTGCAGAGCGAGAGGAGGTGGGGTGTAGAAAGGAGAGAGAAGGGAAATCAGAGACGAGTGCTTGGAGCAGTCAGGCGTGTTTCGCCGGATTCAAACAAACAGTTCCCTTGTTGCTTCTGCTCACGCTTTCGAGTTGGTGGGCGGTTCTGGAGCCACGTGCAGCCGCACAAAGTACAGCCCCTCCAGTCGACCTCTGCCCGTGGCCGCCCGCTCCTCGTCCCCCTCCGGGTCGGTGCCCATGGACACGCTCGAGGGCAGGCCGATGGGCAGTGTGTTTCCGTCCAGCGGCTGCAGCGCGCCCGGGGTCAGCGTCATGAAGAAGGAGCGCGTGGGGGACAAGCGCTCCCGGACCTGATGCACGGGGGGTGAGCGGCAGGGTGTTACTTTACGAGATGAAGTTACATGAGCTGTTACCGTACTTATAACTGCCCAGCGGCTGCAGTGCAAATCGAGCCAGCATCGTGAAGAAGGAGCGTGTGGGGGACAGGTTGACTCAAACCTGATGCGGTGTGTGTGAGCGGCAGGGTGCTACTGTAAGACACCAAGTTACTATAGCTGTTACCATAGCTGTTACGTATAGCGGTCCAGCGGTGTTAGCGCGCACAGGGTCAGCATCATGAACAAGGAGCGCGTGGGGGGCAGGTGGACTCGGACCTGAAGCAGGGGATAGGAGCGGCAGGGTGCAAATGGGTGAAGGGGTAAGGGTTTAGCGCCTATCAGCTTGTGTCCATTGGGGTTCAGAGCCTATCAGTTTGTGTCCATTGGGGTTTAGAGCCTATCAGTTTTTGTCCATCAGGGTTTAAAGCCTATAAGCTTTCGTCCATTAGGGTTTAAAGCCTATCAGCTTTTGTCCATTAGGGTTTAAAGCCTAACAGCTTTTGTCCATTAGGGTTTAAAGCCTATCAGTTTTTGTCCATTAGGGTTTAAAGCCTATCAGCTTTTGTCCATTAGGGTTTAAAGCCTAACAGCTTTTTTCCATTAGGGTTTAAAGCCTAACAGCTTTTTTCCATTGAGGTTTAGAGTCTATCAGCTTTTTCCATTAGGGCAGAGTGCCTTGGCAGAGTACCGACCCCTCCTTGCACCCGACCCTTTCAGCCCTCCTCCCACCTTAACCCCTCTCCTCCTTCGACCCTACCCCCTCCCACCCTGATACCTGCTGTGTCACAATCAGTCTGCTCTGCTCCGACCCCAGTTTAGGTTCAAGGCTAAGGCTTCAGGGTTTAATGTTTAAGGTTCAGGTTTTAAGGTTCAGGTTTCAAAGTTAAGGTTTCAAGGTTAAGGTTTCAAGGTTTCGGTTTCAAGGTTCAGGGTTTCAAGGTTTAGGGTATAAGGTCTCCCCACCCTCTCCACTACCTGCTGCGTCACAATCGGCCGACCCTGCTCCGCCTCCCGCTGGACGCCCTCCCACACCAGCGAGGCGGCGCCCTGAGCCCGCTCAAACAGCGCGTCCAGGCAGCGGCCAACCACATCCTCGGACGACAAGCCTGAGCATCGGGGAAAGTGTCAAGGGTTTAGGGTTTAGGGGTTAGGGTTAGATCCTGAGGCAAGGACCCTGGTTCCAGGATTTAAAGCGCAGAGTTCGGGAGGAGCGGTGCCAGCGTTCTTTTTTCGGCTACAGGTCTGCATTCAAAGGGCCGCCACATGACCGCAAATACCCGATTATAACCAAACCTGGACCCGCCTACGGCTGGTGGACAGAGCAGCGAGGCTGGCCACAAATGGGGCCTCCGGCCAGCGGCCTGAGTGCAGCTGACAAGTAGCTGAGTCACGAAGATAGAAAAACTGAGCGGCGCCCATGCAGCTCAGAAAACACACTAGTCTGGATCAGCTTTAAAGCTCTGCAGCATTGAGCAGCATGCACAACGCGATAGCTAAGCAGAGTCCCTACATGTCATGTTCTTGCACATACAGGAAGCTCCGAGGAAGCTGCTCACCTGCCCATTCCTGCAAGTTGGCGCTGGCATACAGAACCTTCCAGCCCGGCGTGGCGGTGTCCACCATGAGCACACATGCCTCCTGCACCTGATCCAAGACCCGCTGGCTCCTGACAGCAGAGGAGGGGGGAGGGGGGGGTGAGGATTCAAGGAGGGGGGGGTGAGGAATCAAGGAGGGGGGGTGAGGATTCAAGGAGGGGGGGGGGGAGGATTCAAGGAGG